>PVLD010000188.1:0-161346 GCA_004027595.1 Dinomys branickii
TGGTGATTGCGCAGGCCGCCGAGGCTCAAGGTGCTCACAGAGGGCGTTCAGGGTGAGAGCCGAAGCCCAGTAACTCAGTTCATGCTTCCTGCTTGATGCTGGAGTGAGAAGGGCGTGGTGTCCTGTGAGCCACCTCCATCTGCAGCTCTCTCTTGCTGTTGTGCTCCAGTTCCCGTTTGTTCCTTGGCTGGATCCCTGGCAGTTGCTGTGGCTCTGATGTGGGTGCCGATGCACCCCACCGCTCCCCACTGGCAGCCGCCCACAGAGTGGAGAGGCAGGAGGCCACAGCCTCGAGGCAGGCATAGAGCTGGGTGTGGTGGGATGTGTACTGGCTGCTCTGGCTCCACCTTGCCTCCAGGTGCTGATAGGAAGGTTGCTGCAGAGTGGGGACTCTGGCTGTTGCAACCTCTCATCCTCACACTGGATTTGACCACAGTTCCCAACCACCATTGCCTCTTTTCCTGGCTGCGTCCTCTCCTCTCCAGTTCTGGACCAGCTCTTGGAACTCCGCTCTCCCCCGGCCGAGTCAGGAGGCTTCCATGAGCGTGGGTCTCCGAAGCTGCAGCTGCAATAGCTGGAACAAGGGCTTGGGCCAAGAGTGTGTTTGAAGCAGTGGCTTCCTCTTTCTCCATCTCTTCTCTCTCCGACTGTGCCGCGGCACCCCTCCAATCCTTTCCTCCAGGAGAGGTTCTGCTTGGTTTTTCCTAGAGCTTCAGTTTCCATTTCAGATCCTTCTTGAGTTCAGGGTACGTACCTCTGTAAGACAGAAAGGAGAGTCTTAGTGTTCTTAGTAGGTGGGAGAGGATGGCCCACCCCTGATGAGATAATGGGAGATCTCAAAAGGGTGATAGCAATGATCCCAAGCCTCCATTCATCCCCTAGCAAAGTATGTACATCTGGCCATTGTGACTTTAATCATCAGATGTGCCTCCAGCCACAGTTCCCATGACTTCTCATTTTCTTCACTGACTCCCATGAGGACCATATTTTCTCTCTCCAAGTTAGTAAGGGAGCCTCCGCTCATGGCCTCAGGTATTAGGAAGAGGCTTTTGACTAAGTGACTTGGGGATCCCAGCCCTCGTGTTCTGTAGGGATGGGGGTAACCAAGCACTTTGCTGTTCTTAAGAGCTGCACTGAGTCTTAGAAGTACTCACACTTGCACTTAATATTTAATTAACACATGCATCAACTTCATTAGAAGCAATTAAAGAAAAACAGCTTTAGGTAAAGAAATTTTGTGATGTTTTCTGGATGCCAGAAAACTGTTAGACATTCACAATTTCTGTCCTTCAGAATTTCTTATAAGATGTTCCACGTTCATTTTTCAAATTTGCTTATTCTTGCTAATTATCAGAACTGCTACCAGAAACATCACAACTGAGATGAAATCAGATGCGATTGTTTGGTTTTATTTATAATAAAAAATTTTATGGCTGCCATAAAATGCAAAGCTTGATTTGGTTTTTTTTTTTTTGTACCGGGAATTGAACTCAGAATCTCATGCTTGCTAGTCAGGTGCTGTGCTACTGAGCTACATCTCCAGTTGGATTTAGAAAAATATTTAAAATATTAGATGGTCTCATATATAATTTTTTTCAAAATGATAGTTAAGGTATTAGCATAAAATTTTCAGTTTATTATTTAAAATCTGTGTCAATAATTTTTTAAGAAATCAAATTTTGAATGTGTAGGCCAAAATTTCAGAATTGTTCCTAAGCAGAATAAATTTTGAATTGGATGTCGTAGCACACTGTTATAGTCCATCCTGGCTGGGAGGTTGACAGGAAAGTTTCCCTTAAGCCCACAGCCTCAAAACTAGTCTGGCAACATAGTGAGACTGTGTCTTAGAGAAAAAAGTCTAAAACCTTTGTTGATGGTAGTGGTTCTCAAACTTGAGTGTAGGTTAGCATCCCTTAGTGTGTTTATGAAAGCAGATTTCTGGGGCTCCCCCATCAGTCTGGGGTTAGTAATGTTACCAACCAGCCAAGGGTTCTTTTGCTTAAATCCATATCTCCTGTCCCATAAGGTACCTGTCCTGTTTCAGGAAGTAGAGGGTAGGGCTTAAGAAATTGTATTTCCAGCAAGTGCCCAGGGGTTCTGATGTTGAATCCAGGGATGACACTTTGAGAAATGCTTTGAGAAAAATTATAAGGTGTTACATGGCAGGACTTTTTTCCTATTCTTTTTTCTTTGTTACACATTTCTGGATAAGATGTATTGCTCTTAGTTGAGAATCCAAATATATCCTTCTGTTTGGCTTTTACCAGTTGTTTCAAAGTGGGAATTTTGGTTTATGTATCTGACAGAAACAGGCAAAATAAGAGGCTGATAGATATATACTTTAGTGTATGGGTAAGCTATTATGTAGATGAAAAGAGTCTTAGTCATCTGAGTTAGCAGTGAGGAATCATTCTTCCATTCATTCAGTAAATACTGATTAGAGACTCACTAGGTACATAGTAGTGCTCTAAGTGTTTGGGACACTCTATGAATAAAAAGACAAGTTTTCACCTCTAATGGATTTTAGGTACTGGACAGTGGCTGGGAAGGCATGGCAGGAGGAAGTAGACAATGAAAAGGTATATGTCAGGTAGAAGTATTATGGGGAAGACTAAAGCAGAGTGACATGACAGGAAATGATGGTGAATGAGGGATGCCCTGTGTAGGGTGTCAGCAAGGGAAGCCTCCCAGGTAATAGGTACCTGCAGAATGTGAGGGATGTATGCATCTGGATATTTGGGGCAGGGGTCTGTTGATGTAGGGAATTAATTTTAAAATAGGCAGCATTGGTTTCCTCTTCATACAAACTAGCAAGGAGGCCAGTGAATTAAAACCTGGTGAGCTGGAGGGAAGATAATTGGTGACTGGCTGCTGAATTTTATTCTAAGTGAGAAAGGTGAGTGGAAGGTTCTGAGAAGTGCAATGATAGCCTCTGCCTTACCTTTAGGAAGGTGTGTGTGACTGCTTGTCCAGAGTGGGAACAAGGAAGTAATCCTAGCTGATGCTGGATGATGGATGGATGAGCAAAACACTGAGACTCTCGCTGCCATCTCTGCAGACATTAAAGTCAATCACAGAAGTGTTTACCAGTAGCTTGAATGTTGATTGGCATAACTTTCCCACACAGCTGCTGCTGCTGCAAGAGCTGAGACTTTGGAGTTGGCACATGAAATGGAATCTCTGTACATCAGTCTCAACGGTTCATATATCCAGTGGCTTATATGTTCTTAGACGAGGTCCAACATCTGCTTTATACCCCTCCCTCGCTCTCCTTCAACAATATACAATAGTAGATCATTTCATATAATTGTTTGCCAAAATTGACATGATTGAGACCTAAACAATGAGTAGTGAACTCTGTGTGTAATACTGGAAGGGCCTTTTAAGCCAAGAAGCAGGCACATGCAGTGAGAAGGATGGGAGGGGAGGTGTCCTGCGCGTGGCAGTGCTTTCCCTTAGTTTACGTGTATCTTCACCCCACCAGAGCAAGCTCTGAACCCCTCCTCCCTGTGACAGGACGGATAAGTCATCACATCATGCAGGTGACACCTCGGCCAGTCCTATGCTTCTCGCAGGAGCCTCCCACCCCAGTACCTCTCTTCTACCACACTTCCCACTTGTCTTCCTCTAATTCACTTCTCTGACTCCTTTTCACATCTTACCAGCTACCCTGCCTGAAGAGGATTGTTCAGGGATATATGTGAAAATGCATTTCATATAGCATTTATGTATTAAAGATTATTCATTTGGAGACCTTTTGTCTTCTTCATTATTTGCGGGATAATAAATGCCCATCTATTTTCTTAATTTTTCCTTCATCATGAGCAGCCTCAATTTGTACACTAATGTAGTGATTGCTAAAATATACACTTACAAAATGTTATATAGTAAGGAAAGTGAAGTATAAAGAAAACCAATTATCACAGCCTGTGCAGAGCATGCCAGAGTAAGGAGTAGTAACTATAGTATTTTATGAAGTCTTTGGTTGTAAATAATAGATTTCCGCCTTTTAGCACATGTGTTTCACTGCCCATTAGAGGCTTTGCTTTGAGGATGTAGCCCAGAGGCCTCTTGCAGGAGCCTGAGTTGGGTAAGTGTGTGAGCAGCTGCTCTTTGTAGCAGGAGGTTTTCCAGGTGTGTCTCAGGAAGGGGCCAAGGGTGGGAATTCATTGTGGGTGTTGCCTGCAATTGTCTTGCTTTGGGGACTGTAGGATTTCTTTACTCTCTTGAATCCTTGAAGATTGCTCACCAGGCTGTGGTTTACTCTTCTATAAAATGGAGTTAGTCCACCTTATGGGATTACTGTGACGATAACCCCAAGGTAGTGGTGATAAGAACAGTTCATATTTTGGAGTGCTTAGTACCTGCTGGGTATTTTCTAAGCATTTCATTTGATTCATACAAAAGCCTGTCTAGGTAAACCCGGTCCTCCCCTGCTTGCTGTAGTAGACCCTGCCTGGCAGAGGGAGTGGAAGTGACTGGCCCATGGCTCCTGCTCTCTGAACTGCCAGGCACATACAGTACTCACTGCTGTGCAAAGGCAGCAACTGCAGCTGCAGTGGCTTCAGTTCGGATTTGATCTTTTGAGAAGTAATTTGAGTATATATTTTGAGTATATCTTTTTGTTTTCTGTTTTTAGTTAGCTGGCTCCATGTCAAAACACTTTCATCTTTATTTTCAGCTGATTGAAATAACTGTTTGTTTGTTTTATGCATTTTCCTTCGGCTCTCATTGTTCTGAATAGGGACAGCCTGTTGGATCTCATCATCTGGTGCTCCTCTGGTATTAGGCCTTCTTTGGTCTCTCCAGGAGGCTCATCATGTTGCCTTTGTGATGTAGACATTTTAAATGAGGTATTCTGGTCCTCCTGTTTGTAATGACTGTGGACATTCCCCTCTGCAGTTGCAGCATTCAGTGTCAGAATCTGCCTTGGTCTTTCTGAAGGCATGGTCAGACCTGGTGCTGACTGTGGACCCTGCTGTGTGGGCACCTTTGTAGTCAGAAGTCTATACCCTGGAACTGTCTTTAGAGGTTACACCTTTCTGAGCATCTGACTTGCAGAATAGTGATGGTGGTACTGATGCTGCTGACATTACTCATCTCGGGTTATATGTTATACAAAACCCCATAGGTAAGTCGTGGCCACTGTAGGCTTTATTTTTCCTCTTCATTTGTTGTATATTCTACCTACTCCTCTTCCTTGTCTGACTAGCCTCATGATGTGTCCCCCCTCTGCCCTCCTCCCATGGTTCCTTTCTTTCATCTGTCTGGCAGTCTAACAGCCTGTTGGTCTGAATTCCCTCTGTTGCTCTCCCTTCCATTCCATGACCTTCAAGGAGCACTTTTGCCAGATGTCCTTTTAAACCAACAGTGAACAAACATAAAGACCTTCCATCAGAACCTGCTTTCTTTACACTTGGTCCCTTGTGCCTAGGACTTTGAAATTTTTATCTTCTAGTTCAGGAATGAGAGTTGGGAAACGGTGGCTCATATGGTGAATCTTCCGGGGAAAATATGCAGATGTGTTGAAGATAGAGCTCGTTGCCTTGCTGTTTGAACCAGTGCCTAAGCTGACGGCCTCCATAGGAGGTAGAGGAGAGAGGAGGGATGTTGTCCTAAGCACACATAAACTCTTAGCAAAAGGAAAACAGAAGGGATCAAGACTACCTCACAGTTGGAGGAGATTTAAAATACAGAATAAACAAATGGGAGATATATTTTGTTGGAGAAAATAAAACAGTGAATGTTATGATTAAAAAGATCATTGGGTACAAGATATTTAGGGTCATAGTACAGAATGTAATCAGATTGCCAAGAGGCAAGATATCCTGTCACCAGTTAAAAGTGGCATGGCCCTGTAGAGGTTAGCTTACACCATGATCATTTATATGGATTTCTCTTACTTTGCTCATTCTCCTGTCTCTTCTTTCCCCACAGCACCAGGTTTTTCAGTTACTGCTGCAGGAGCAACTGCACTGCCAGTGTCTAGAGCAGTGCAGGGCATACAGCAAGCACACAAATAATGTTTCTAAATAAATCAGTGACTTTCTCCTCAGACTTACCTTGCAGGGAAACAGAAATGGACAACCATTCAATTTATAAGAACTTACTGTTACTTAATGGTTTTGGAAGTTTCTCAGTTGTCATATCAGAAAGTAATTGAATGATTTTTAAATTGTAGATGTTATAATATTTCCAATTGCAGGCTTCAGCCTTTTTACATGTGAAAGTTCCACAGGGGTGTCAGAGTAGACTTTCTGGGTGAGGCAAGAGAAATACAAACTGCTGTGCCTCCATGCCCTACACCCAGCCTCAATCAGGCAGCTCAGCTTTTGTCCAACTTACGTTATTTGGCTTTTGCCTAAGATTTGACTTGAGGAATACAAAATTGAGTATTAAATTAGAAAATTGTTTAAAAGCAGCACCAGTCTCCTCTTGATTCCTTTCAGACACATTCCACATTTGAACCAAAATGGTCTTTCTTAATACAAACCTGATCGTTGCTTCAGTCCCTCTTCCTACAATACTATATGGATTCTGAGCAATAATAAAAACGATGACCCATTGTCTGTTCAGCCTTACTAGGTCCTAACAGTACTCTAAGAATTAGTAATAAGCATATTAGTTTGATCATTTTTCTGTTGGATGGAGAGTATTTTAAATTCCTGTTTTACATAAGATACAACAGAGGCTCACAGAGATTAAAGAACTTGCCAAGTGATAGGTAACTACTAGTAATCAATCTGAGAATAAAGATGAAGCATTGTCCACCTCTCTGTGCCTGGACCCTGCCATCATTCTGGTGAAACCTCTGGAAACATCTCGGTATACTTTTTTTAAATGCGTAACATAAATACTAGCATGATAAAGGAAAAATCTAAATTTAGACACAGCAAGATATTTTTAACAAACTTACATGGATCAGAAGTAATGTCTGAGTTTCTCTAAATTTATTAAATATCAAAATACAGAGTCAAACAGTGATAAGCATCAGTGAATTTTAAGGCATTAATCAAAGGAAATGTTGTGTTTCAATGAAAGGCTAGTAAAAATATGAATGTACCTTTTTGTTCAAGTTCTTTGACCCTTGGTATGTGATTGTAAAAATGAATCTTGCTTGTCTTGTGATCCAGTCTGATCCCTGGTTACCTCACCAGCTACATGTCTCCTGTCCTGCTTTCTTGTTTTTGTGGCCCACATGGCTTGTGGTACCTCATAGTCTCCCAAACCAGCCTTTGCACATGGTGGTACATCCCATTCCTTCTCACTTTGTGAACTTCTCTCCCTCTTACCTCAGCACAGAGAAGACTTCCTGTCCTTCCTACTACAACATGTGAGTCTCAAGGCACTGAGTCAGAGCTGTGGATCTGTGGGTATTTTTGCAATTATTCATGCAAGGTCTGTCTCCAAATGGAGCTCAAGTCTTCTGTGTATATTAATTCGCTTGGGCTGCCATAACAAATTATGACAGGCTAGTTGGCTTAAACAATAGAATTTTATTGTTTTACAATGTCAGAGGTTAGAAGTCATATATCGAGGTGTCCACAGAGTTGTTTTCTTCTGAATCCCCTTTCCTTGGCTTACAGAAGCCTGCTTTGGCTCCCTCTGTCCTCATGTGGCCATTCCTCTAGGCATGTCTGTGTCCTTATCTCCTTTGCATGATAGACCTACTCCTGCTGGAGTAGGAATAACCCTAGTGACCTCATTTAAGGCTTGTCTCTGTGAGGAATTCTCTGTAAATACAGCTACACTGTAAGGTACAGGGGTTGGGACTTGGATATACCAATTTTGGGAGGAAATGATCAAATTCTATCAAAGACAACAGGGAAGGAAAGCTGTCTGTTTTTACTTACCACTTTGTTGCCCTCACCCGGCATAGCATGTAGGCCAGAATACACCATCAGTAAGGATCTGCTAAATGAATGAATCCCTGAATGCAAACAAGCAAATAAAAGTGAGTAAATAAATGAATGATGCCATACTTTGTGTCTTAATTACATTTCTCGTTGCTGAGGCAAAATACTAACACCCAAAGTTAAAGGAGGGAAGGTTTATTTAGCTCCTAATTTATATAGGTTTCAGTCCACAGAGAGCTGGGTCCAAGGCAGGGTGGCGTGGCACAGGGGTATTAGCAAGGAGAAACAGCTCATGGCAGGCAGAAGATGCAGAGCAGTGAAGTAGCACGTGACAAGGGGAAGTGATGACCATCTTTCTATCCCCTATATTCCATCTTAAGTGCTACCCTAAGAGTGGGTAATGCTCACACCCAGGGTGGGGCACCCTCAATTAGAACTATGCCAACTAGTCAGTGGACTAATAGTTACACACCCTTGATCCAAGCATCACATACTCCAGATCTAGCCACCTCTGAAAAGCCCTCCCTATGACCACTTGAGGCTTTAGAGGAGGCATCTAGATACAAGCCATAGCACTTTTGTGAACCATCAAACATTTATTTTTAAATTTTATTTTAAAAATAAAAGAAGGAAAACATGTTAACAAACAGATATCCACGTACAAAGTAGCATAAGAATAATACAAGCAGTACTGAATTACAAAGTGGTAGGAAATTAACAATGGTTGTTGTATTAGATATTGGTATCTTCGAAGTGGTTTCTCAGGAAAACAAATGGAGACATGCAAGACTGATCAAAAAATTAATCATTAACTGATCCTTTCAGTAAAGCAATAGAAGTCAGTAGTACAACTATGTTAGCTATCCTATATATACATATGTACATAATTTCCCCTTCTTTTTTTTTTTCTTTCCCCTCATTTCAGTTGCTCTTTACTTTTGAGCAGTTTCATTTCACAATGTCTATCATGCCTCTTAATTTTTATTCGCTCTTGCAGGTTCTTACACCGGTGAGACAATATGTTGCTTACACATGGAGGTCTGATTTACTTCACTTATGACTATGGTCTCTAGTTGTGACTATTTACCTGTAAAAGCCTTTAGTTTGTCTTTCTTTGTAGCTGAATAATATTCCATTATATAAAAATACCACAATTTTTTAATCCATTCCTCAGTGGATGGACATTTGGGTTGCTTCCACAATTTAGCTGTGACAAATTGCACTGCTATAAACATGGGTGCACATATATTGCTGCGATATGACATTTTCAGTTCTTCTGGGAAAATATCCAGAAAGACAATGTTATGGTTGATACATTGTGTCAACTAGGGGAGTCCAGAGGTTTGGCTGAGTGATTCAGCAGGAAGCCCGGGTGCTTACTTTGTATACATCCTGAGCCTATGGAAGTGGAGGGTATGGAGGTTATGTGAGAGGTACACACCCCCTGGGTGGGGGTAAGCTGTTTGCAATGTAAGGGAAGGAAAGAGGCTGCTTGCAGCCATTCCTCCCTTTTGCTGGTTGTTTTGCTGTGCTCTGCTGCCATGAACAGTTTGCCCTCTTCCACGTGCCACTCTGCCTCAGAACCAGCCAAGTATGGACTGAGACCTCCACGAACTGTAAGCTAGATAACTGTAAGCTCCTTTGCACACCCTGAGCTCACTGTAGACACAGAATCAGGTGGTCTATGACCCGTTGATACCATGGTTCACAGCTGAATGCCCAGAGACTTAGGTATTTCCCATCTACTTCCTGGGGGCAGAGCAGGCTACCCACGAACCTGCTGCCATTACAGTCTGGGCCTCTGTCCTCTGTGCACCTGGGGCAGACAGGAGATTCCTACTCAGAAGGCCCTTTCTTTCCTTCATTTTGGGTGTTGGGTATTTTGTCTCAGCAATGAGAAAAAAGTAACCAAGGCAGAATTTGGTACCGGGAGTGGGGCCGTTGCTGTGACTATACCTGACCATGTGGTTCAAGAGCCTTTGGAAATTGCTTGTGGGAAGAGTTTGGAAAGGTTTGGAGATGTCTGGTCAGAGCTTAGAAGACCAGAAGGCTGATAGAAATCCTGCCGGTAAAGACCAGGTTCAGGAGGTTTCTGTTGGGAAGGACTGCATTGGCTGTTGGACTCCAGATGATGTATGTTATGGCATGGCAGAAAGTTTGTCTGCATTTTGCTCGTGTCCAGAGACACTGCCTAAGACTGAGATTAAGGGCAGCAGCAAACTGATTAATCTGGCAAAGGAAATTTCAAGGCAGTTGAATGTTGGAGCAATGGCATAGCTATTGTTGGGGGCTTTTAGCCAGATTTATATTGAGAATCAAGAGCAAAGAGCCCAGCAGCATGATTTAAAATGTTGTGAGTTTGGCCAGAAAGGAAGTTACAGTGAAACTGGATTGCAAAGATAAGGCTGAGGAGCTCTCCACTGCTGAGAAGGAAGGCAAAGAGTGCCATGTTCAAGAATGGCGGCAGGGGCTGCACCAGGTTCCAGAATGGAGGCGGCATAGAGAATCTGCTCCTCAGAATTGGATTCAGTGTGCCCAGCGATCCAGGCACTCGACCCCTATGGCCAAAAGAGAGGCAAGTTTGGCTACTGCTCTAGGTGGCAGTAGATGTTGGCATCATCCACGTGGCCCTGGCTTTAGGTGCAAGGAAAATGCAAGAGTTCTGAGTTTAAAGAGGCTTCCACCCAGATATCACAAGGCCTGGTAGGCCAGGCAGTGTGCCCCTGAGAGGGCAGTGTGTGAAGCTGTGAGTGTGAAGTAAAAGGTGCCCTGGAGACCTCAGAAGTTTAGAAAAGACAGGATTGTGGATCATCAAAGGAAAGCTGCAAAGGGGGAGCAAAGCAAGCCTAAGAGAGAAGCTGTGGGAGCTGTAACCACTAGAAGTGTCATAGAGGTGGACTCATGCAAGCCCTTTGGAGCTCACAACGTGCCACAAGTTGCTTCAGATGCTGGATGTGGAATTACAAGACACAATGTTAGCCCTGCTGGATTTTGGAACTGCTTTGGTCCCAATACTCTGTATCCCCCAGTTTGTACCTTTTGGAATGGTAATGTTTATTTTGTGCCTTTAAATGTTGGAGGTGTTTAATTTTCACTTGTATGGGGCAAAATATTATGGTTCTAATATAAGCACGCATTTTTATCTGGAAACTGGTTTAAAGAAATGTGTCTGATTCCCAAGTTGACAAGGGGTGAAATGTTATGATTGATACATTGTGTCAACTTGGGGAATTTGGAGGTTTAACTGAGTGATTCAGCAGGAAGCCAGAGTGCTTACTGTGTATACATCCTGAGCCTGTGGAAGAGGAGGGCATGGAGACTGTGGGAGAGCTACACCCCCCCTGGGTGGGGGTAGGCTGTTTACAATGTAGGGGAGAAAAGGAGGCTGCTTGCCTGCCATTCCTCCCTTTTGCTGGTTGTTTTTGCTGTGCTCTGCTGCCGTGAACAGTTTGCCCTCAGCCATTTGCCACTCTGCCTCAGAACCAGCTAAGTATGGACTGAAACCTCCACAAACTGCAAGCTAAATAAACGCTTCCTTCCTTCATTTTGGGTGTCGAGTATTTTGTCTCAGCAACGAGAGTAAAGTAACCAAGACAGGCAATAACTAGATTGAATTGGACCTCTAGACCTGCTTTGCTGAAGAATCTCCAAACTGATTTCCACAATGTGAACCATCAAACATTTCAAACATGCATTTATATATCATATTAAGAATTTTAGTAACTGTTTATTCTTTGAGTTCGTTTTTCAATCTGCTTACTTAGTATATCTGATCTAGAATTTCCAGACCACATTAAAAAAAAAACCCTTAATTCATGCAGATATATTTGTCTACTTAATTCTGCTCAAGTGATGTTAGTATCATATACTTGAATCACAAATACAGAATATTTAAGTTTGCACTCTTGAGTGATTAATTATAACTGGAAATCTGTTCTGAAATATAGTCCTTTGATTTAATAATAGCTATTTGGTTGCATAAAGCAAGATTTTAGCTACCATGATGAAATTAATTAGGTTGAAAATAGATGAAGCAGTTGTTTCCTGGAATTATTTCAGTCCAGTTAATCATATGTTTTTTTCTTTTGGGACACATGGTGCCATAGCAGTCACAAATACAAAACTGAGAAATGTAACATGATGCTAACAGTGTATCTTATGGAAGTATTAGCTTAGTATATACCAGTGTAATGGGAGTTAGCTTATAATAGAAAAAAGAAATGCAAGATTCTTAATATATTTTTTCCTTATAGTAACAATCCCAGGAGAATGACAGTAGGGACATGCTTGAGATGGAGCTGGTTGAGTCTGGTGGTTTCCTGAATGTGATGTTCTGTCCTCTTACACCTACCAAAAATAAATAGAAATTATAATTTTAATAGAAAACTATGTGGTCCAGGAGGGAACACAGTTCTCTTAAATTCCTGTGACAAACCCTTTACTTAATATGCTGGTACACTTTGTGACTTTCCAAGGGGGGAGTACTGTATGTGGATTTTGTGACATGCTTCTTGTGGAACTAATGCCCTAAGAAACACTCTCAGGATGGCTGCTATAAGAAAGCTAAAAGTAGCCCACATATTTGTATGTTTGGTTAAGTGGGGTTTATTTATCAGAACTTTTTCTTTTTAGGACATCGTAGTATTATATCATAGCTGTCTGTAAGCTTCATTCTAAATACCAGCTTTTAAGATAGATCATTGTGATGGTTCAAGATCTGCAGAGCTGGTTCTAGGTTTTTACAAAACAAAACAGCTTAAAGTATCCATGTTAATTTTTTTTTTTGCAAGTGTCAGAAAGCCCCCTATATCTGGCTTTAACAAAATAAGGAAAGTGTATCAGTGAAGGTATCTATTAATTAGAAGTGTGTCTGCAGCACTCAGCACCCAGCTTGAGGGTTTTCTATTTCTTTCTATTCCTGGGGTTCTGAAAGAAGACCTCTGCCTGGGTAATCAAATCGACTCCAGCTGGTCTCCTCACATCTGCCATGGAAATTGAGTGTTTCCACTCTTCCAGCACAATCACAGATTTAAATTTCATTGGGTGATCTGGTCCTGTTATTCTCATCCTAACTCCTTCTCTTGCTGTGGTAGGCGGAGCTGGCTGATGCTTTGTTTATGCCAAAGGGGAGCTTTAACACCACTGAAATCCGCTACACTGAGCCAGGGAGAGGGTCTAGGGTAGGGGTCCTGGGAAGAGATGAAGGTGCTGTTGCCCAAAGCCATGGAAATGTACATCAAGGCAGGTGCCCATGCACACTTTCCTTCTACTTGTTTGTTGTGAAACCTCTTCCTGGAAATCCAATGAAGTAGATTTCTGTAAATTGAGCTTCTACTTAGTTATGCTGCTGCTGTTTAGGTTTGGTGAATAATTACGTCCTGGTAGAGTGAACAAATGGGTGTGTGTCAGAAAAGTAAAGCCAACAGCGAGTGTGGGCCCAGTAAGGAGGAGGACTGGAAGTTGACCTCACATTTTTGAGATTTTTTTAACTCCAAGGGGTCCTGGCTGGTGTGTTTCTTCCTGAAGGAGATTGTGCATTTTTCCTGGAGTCACCCTGTGACAGATCCCTGGAACATAGTTAATTATCAGTGAATTGTTGTTGCAGAATTAAGAGATTGTGATGGGGTAGTAATTTACTCATACAGAGGAGCCAGGAGTGAAAAAGGTGGATTTAAGAGTGAAGCAACAGAGTTGAATTTGAAGGTGAAATGGTTGGAGCTGTTGGTGTAGAGCATTTTGGTAAAATTTGGCTGTTGGGAATATTGAACCCAGGACCATTTTACAGTATCCTAGGAAAGTCCTATCTTTAGTCCAAAAAGAAGTTTTCTCTAATAAAAATGAAAACATATTCCTTAGGAGAGGCAGTAGTGGAATGCTGTGTTGAGTGAGAGCCTGTTCTGTGGACATGTCCCAGAGCATCTGTTTTCTTTTGAGGACACTGACAACTGAATCTCAGAGGGATTATATGTCTCCATGTGTCTCCACTTATGTCCAGTGAATTGCCACATTTTGGGAGCATAACATCACACTGCTTCAACAGGGATAATTTGTGGCACAAAAGTTATAGTTGAAAAAATTTATTTTGTTTTTCTTGTAGTTACCTGCACTTCACTTAATTTTTTTTTTCAGGGCTTGGGATAGTGTAGAAAGATAAAAGTACAAATAGAACTTAGCTATAGGCTTTGTGTGAATAGGTTCTTACAAAAGTTCTCAACTCAGTGCCTCTTGTTTTATAAAGTATTTTTATCTAATTTTTATTATCCAAAAATGAAATTAATAGAGAATGCATCATTTTAATGTAGCTGATGCTTCACATTGTGTAGCAACTAAACTGTCTATAGAAAATAAATGTAAATTACAATAAATTATGTAAATTATGGTATGTATAATATATGCTTGGGTACATGCTTACTATGATAGTGCTCTGCCAGGGTTGTTAAAATGCAGATTCTGATTAAGCAGCTCTTGAAGGGGTCTGAGAATCTGCATTTCAGGCTACACAGAGAGGCCAGTACTACTATTCTGGGGCTGTACTATGTAGCAGGGGTCCAGAGGACAGCACGAAGTGGTTAGACACCAGCACCCATGTGTGAGATTACTATGAAAGTCATAGCTCTAAAATTGACAGCTGCAGAGGCTGCAAAAGGGCAGTACTATTGAAGGTGCAATTGTTCAAAAATGGTAAGCAACCCTTATTCAATTTCCAAAGAAAATAGTGATTTCCTCTCAATTCATGATTTTGCATGAGGTGAGTATTAAAAGTATAAAAATCATACTGTGAGAACTAGGGGTGTAGCATAGTGGTAGAGTCCTAGCTTTCCTTTCACAAGGCCCTGGGTTCTATATCTAGCACTGAAAAAGTCATTATTTGCATTAATATATGCAGGGAGAGAAGGTCTCAGCTCATATGCTTGTAACTTCATTTACAATTCCCTGCAATAGTGGTGCACACCAAAGGAGTTCTTTGAGGGACTCTTCCTAGCAAATCCTACTTCCCACCTCCCAGTTGCTGTGACAATCCCTTCATCTCTCCATCAGAATACACAAAGATTTCCAAATCCTCATCAGAGGGGAAAGCACCTCTTGAGGAGCCTGAACCCAAAGGCTGTGGATGGGAATGGGCCACAAGACGTTCCACAGATATCTGGGGCCACCTGTGTTTATTCGGGCAGCACCACACCAGCTTGCACTGGAAGCCAGTCAAGTGAAGAGTCTCAGTCATTGCTCAGCAGGTGACCATAGAGCAGGACTTTTTTTGGAGGTGTTTTCCATGCTGTTCACTTTGTTACCCTAGTAATTGGGGGAAAAGTCACGATGGCCGTATTTTCAGCTGACAGATTTGTTATATACTGTGCTATAAGAGGGTGTTAAGCAGAAGGCTGTGAAGAATCTTAAGCAAATGGAGATAACTCTGGGTGGGGAACATGTAACTTCCTAGTAACCATGAACCACATTGCTCTTTCCAGCTTGTCTACCTCTCCCAATAGATGCCAAGTTCCAGCATCAAGACCTTTCCCAATGCCTTTGAGGGGAGAGATCAGATACACAGGGCTGTTGAATCCTCCAACAGCTGCAGTTGAACCTCATAGTTCTATTTTTTGAGGGGGGGCAGGGATATAGCACAGCAGCACAAGCACCTGCCCGTCAAGAGCAAATCTTGAGTTCGATTCCCGGTACCAAAAAAGAAATAATAAAGAGAAAGCCTCCAAGCCTTCCATTCAACTGGCACCTATATGTCAAAGGGGCAGTTGCAGTTCTAATTTTGAAAGTACTATTGCTGCTAATACAAAAATGATAGAATTGACTATGTATAGTCAGTTTTATTAGTTGCATCACAAAAAGATATTTATGTTCAAGGGATTACCACTTCTAAATTCAAAGTCACTGCTTCAGATAGTTTCTCAACTAAAAATATTTTGGCTTTCAAACGAGCTATTATTTGACATTATGCTTGATATAAAATATGTATGATATGGATTTTTCTACTTTTGATATTAAACCGTTTTATTAACACTAAAGTATGAAAGCAGTATATGCCCTAAAGATTACTTAAAATCAATTAAATATTTAGGAAAAAATTAAAGAGCAATAATAATGTGCCTAAACTGGACGCAGTGGCATATGCCTGTAATCCCAACACTTACAAGCCTGAGGCAGGAGGATTACAAGTTTGAGACAAGCCTGGGCTACCATATGTGTTCAGAGGCACTTTGAACTGCATACATACCTCATGCATCTACATGTACATGCATAATCATCCTAATAACTTTTAAACAGAAATATAAAAGCCCATACAGTTTAACAAAATTGCAAGTTTTGTATGCTGGTATATTCACTGAATATTATGAAATCTGCTTTTTTGGAGGGTTAGGGTTAGGGTTAAATTTAGGGGCTTAGGGTTAGGATTGAATTCAGGGGCTTTTGCATGCTATGGAAGAATTCTTACCACTGAGCTATATCCCCAGCCCTTTTATTTTTTATTTCGAGACAGGGTCTCACTAAGTTGTCCAGCCAGGCTTACCTCAAACTTGCAATCCTCCTGTCTTAGCCTCCCATGTAGCTGGGATTACAGGTATGCATAACTACACATGGCTAAAAATGCATTTTAATGCTACTCATTTTTGTACTTATTTTTTATTGGAAAGATGTAGATAATGATAGATTTCTATGCAGTGAGATCGCTTCTACATGTGGCCCAGTGTTCCCAACATTATAATTTTATAAAACTATGGTATAATATCACCACCAGGATATTGACATTGATACAATCTATCAAACTCAGATTTCCCCAGTTTTATGTGCACTCATTTGTATTACATTGTGGATTTAGGGTTACACAATTTTATCACCTGTGTCAGTCTCTGTATTCGCTCTGCAATCAAGATGACAATAACAAATGCTGGAGGGGCTGTGGGGAAAGAGGAACCCTTATCCACTGCTGGTGGGAGTGTAGACTGGTACAACCACTGTGGAGATCAGTGTTGAGATTCATCAACAAACTAGGATTAGAGGTCCCATTTGAACCAGCTTTTCCCCTTCTGGGTATTTTTCTAGAAAAACTGAAAACAATACCACAGCAATATATGTGCACCCATGTTTATAGCAGTGCAATTGTCATAGCTTAATCTTGGAAACAACCCAAATGTCCATCAACTGAGGAATGGACAACAAAAATGTAGTGTCATTCTATCTATAGTGACAGGTCCCGAGAACAAGGTGCCCACAGATGTAAAAGAAAAGTAAGAGAGACAAGAATCAGGGGGCTGACAGCCTCTCAGACTACAGCCCCGATTACCAGTCTCAGTCACATTTTATTGAGCCTGAACCAAAGGTGTAGATCATTTAAATGGACGGATACCAAACATTTTAGTAATTAAAGCTTATCCTTCTCCAGTTCTGCTTCTTATGCTGCTAGTGGGCCTCCTACACCCAGCAAGCTTACTCAGTTCAGCTGGAGATTATAAGTGGACCACCAGTTGTCAGGCCACCCCTGGTCAACTTGATAATCATACATATTTCCTTAATCCATGGAGTCTTATCTTCAGGTGAAGAAGATAAAGTTTCAGTTCATTTTAATAAACAAATCATTATGTGTCCTGAGTGCTTTCTAATTAATGAATGTCCTCCTCCACAATGTGGTATTTTTATACAGTGGACTATTACTCAGCTATAAAGAAAGATAAGAGTCTTTATTGGTAAATGGATGCAACTATAGACCATACTCATAAGTGAAATAAATAATACCCACATGAACCTAAAAGAGTAAATAAAATCTGAAAGTTACAGTAGATATTGTGAAAGGAAAAGAAACTGCTCAAAAGGAAAGAAAAACTGGGATGAGGAAAAGGAGAAAAGAAAGAAAGAGGGGGAAAAATATACATATATATATATACACACAAGATAGCTAAGATAATTGTACTGTGAATTTCTGTTAGTTTATTGAAAGGAACAGGTAATGCTTAATGTTTTTTTACCCATTTTGCTTGCTTATATCTGGTCATCTGAACAACTACTTTGAAGATAACAGTATGCAATATAACAACCATTGTTAAAGTCCTGTCAGCATGTTTTTTGAAATTCTGTATCATTTCTAATGCTTTTATTATTTTTTATTCTCTTTAAAATAAAAAAGTCAAAGAAGAATAAATAAATAAATAAATAACATGAGCTTAGGGGTCAGGTAACTTGAAGTTTTTAGTCGTGGTTTCTGACGTTAAGTCATTTGGCTTTGGTCAAATTATTTTATCAGATCCTTTGTTTAAGAAGTGAAACAGACTTTAAATGGACTGATCCCAAAGTTCTATCCCAAACCCCTAATGTTCAGCTCTACTTTGACTTCCCTCAATGGAAAGTTTGTGTGTTCTTGACCTCACGCAATTAATACAAAATGAGAAAGGAAAAGAAAAGATGCTAACTTGGGCTGAGGGCACATTTCAGGGGTAGAGCACTTGCCAAGGCTGCATAGGGCCCCGGCTTGATTCCGAGGACTGTAGAGCAAAACAACAAATAACAACACAACAAAAAATACTGAGAAAGGATGAGGCCAGCGGATTGAAAGTTTGAGTCCCACATGGGGGACTTAGTGAGATCTCATCTCCAAATAAAGAGGACCGAGAATGTAGCTCAGTCCTAGAGTACCCTAGGTTTAATCCCAGGTACTGCAAACAAATAAAACAGAAACCAAAAGGACAAAAAAAAAAAGGTGTTAAACAGTTGCTATGCCAGAAGGGTCCTGTTGTAACCATCTCCTGCCACTTTCCTGCCCTCCTCCTGTTGCCTGCCCTTCCCTGTCAAGCCTCTAGCAACTACCAATTTGTTCTTTACTTCTAAAATTATATCATTTCAAACTTTTATGTTAATGGGATCCATCTTGGCTAGTTCAAGATTTTGGATATTACAAATAAAGCTGCTGAGGCCCAGGAGCTGCTAACACACCGGGGTTCGCGTTCGGGCCCTCCCTGCTGAAGCCTTGGGCCGCCGGAGGTGCTGGGGCAGGGGGTGCTCCAACTGCTATCACCACGGTTTGTATCTGGGCTTCATATGTGCCCGGACCTTCTGGAGGTCACAGACACAGGCAGTCCCTGATCACCGCCAGCGCAGCCCACGTCTGGCTCCTTTGTGCACCCTGAACTGACTGGCGATGCAGAATCAGGCAGTCCAAGACCCACTGACAGCATGGTTTGCAGCTGAAAGCCCAGAGAACCAGGCACTTCCCATCTACTTCCTGGGGTCAGAGCAGGCAACCAACGACCCCACCACCATTACAGTCTGAGTCTCCGCCCTCTGTGTACCCAGTGCAGACAGGAGCCAGGAGCTGCTATCACTGGGATTCACTTTTGGACCCTCCTTGTGCATGCCTTGAGCCTCCATAGGTGCTGGGGCAGGGGATGCTCAAACTGCTATCATCATGGTTTGTATCTGGGCTTCATATGCACCCTGACTTTCTGGAGGTCACAGACACAGGTGGTCCCTAATCACCCGCAGTACAGCCCACATCGGGGTCCTGTGCATCCCCTGAGCTGCCTGGAGACAAAGAATCAGGTGCTTCACAAACTGTTGACCTTACAATTCGTGTCTGGGATCTGTCTATGCCCTGAACGGCCTGGGCTCACAGGACAACTAATTTGTGATTGTGCCAACAGTGCAGCCCACTTCTGAGTCATAGAAGAGCGACAGCTCTGCCTACCACCAACAGATGGTGCCAGTGGTTGCTAGTGTGGTGCCCTTTTTGGCTCGTAAGCAGAATTTTTAACACTTGCCTTTTTAAACCTAAGACATAAATTGAGACACTGGGATAGAAGGGAACAATTTATCATACTTGATTATGGCCCGTTGGCATATTACTTAAGATTGGTTGATTCCCTTCTTCTGTAATTCCATAGTCATAAAGAAAATTGGAATAATTTCTTTAATTCTTGGTGGGGCACATATTTAAGAGGGTGTAACAGTAGGGCATGTTATAAAGGAATGGATTTAAATTACAGCAGCAAATCTCCCTCTGAAATCAGTTTTTAGTAAATTTTTTAGCATTATCAGATCATCCCTTAATTGATAAAATGCAGTTTCTGAGCACAATTGTATCATGGTATAGTAATCCAGTAAATCTCCTTCTCTATCTTATTCAGACACACTGCCCAACATTTCTATAGGGATTTTCACTCCTTCTAATTGAAGAGTGATTATTGTTATGTTTTACCTTAGCAACTCACACATTTTGACAATTTTATTTTATTTCTACAAAATGGCATATAAATTGAGCATGACTGCAACTGATAGAATGCCTTCAAAAGTGGAGGGTTTTTTGTTGTTGTTGTTATTTTTTAAGTGACTCGTCTGATACCTTAGCACTTTTCTCATTTTAAGCTTAACCGTTTTATACAGATGTAGCAAGACTGATTCTCCAAAGTACTTTCTTGCTATAAAATGATTTTTTGTTGATTTGAGGATAGGATCTGGGATTTGAAACTAAGGCCTATGTGTCTTTTGTATTTGACTGTTAAATGACATGAAAGTATTTTGTGAATCTGGAAGCACGAGCACATTCCCCAGTGTCACTTTGAGTCACAGATTTCTAGTGAGTCTGGTTTATGCTGATACTGGTTTGGGGAATTTTTCTCCCTTGAGCAGCCACTTTAGATAATGGGAAAAATGCATCTCTAATTTGGTGTGAAACGTTTATCTCCCTCAGATGTGAATTAGGAATCAGCCTTTTTATACCAATGACTGCCCCACTTTTGTATTTACAATGCATAGACTCTATTCCTGTCAAGGATTCAATCTTTGGCCAAACTTCTTCCTTCATAGTTCTAAGACTGGAATTGTACGTGCTTATTTCCCATGAAAGAAGAGCACTGGGTCTGTTGTGTGCAGTGTGTGGTGGGATTTGGCTAGGGGAGATAAGGTGGATCTGAGGGATCACAGCACTAGGTCAAGAGCCACAGGAGGGTAGTCTGTGCTGCCCAGTTCTGCCCACCCTATTTCCTCATAGTCATTTGAGGCACAGAGGGGAAGTGATTCACCCATGAGAACATCATTAATAGGTAGATGATGACTACGCTAAAAGCTTTTGCTGGACCTTTGGATTCTCTGAGTCAGTGGTAAGGCTTGGTATTTATATTTTAAAATCCTGTTTTAAAAGATGTCCTCGAGGTATTTCTAATACAGAGCCAGTTTAATAATTCCTCTACTCTATTTCTCTTAATTTACAGGAATGGCTCTCAACAAGGGGCAATTTTGAATCTTGCGGGACATTTGGCCAGTTCATTTGAGTGCCTTTGGTTGTAACTAACTAGAGACATGTTTAATTACCACAAGTGTGAATCTTCTTGGTGTTTAGTCAGTGGAAGTCAGGGATACTGTTCCACATCCTATGAGCTTATCTGAGCTTAGTAGTGCACAGCCACAGTCACCAAGCCCCGGATGCCAAAGGGCCCTGGATAACAAACACCCAGGCCACAGTGATCAGCAGAACTGGCTACAGAGTCTGCCAAGCCCTGGGATGAATTTCAGCTCTCACCAGCTTTGTGATGCTAGGCAAGTTGGTATCTTGAAGCTCAGTTTTTCTGCCTATAAGATAGGGATGTTAACTATATACTTCACCAAGTTGTAGTGAAAAGAATATAAAGTGAAGAATTATTCTGAGTAAACATGAGGTTTTCTGATTATTATAGCATATAACTTCTAGCTTTTTATGTCATAAAATGGCTAAAAGCAGTGAATGAAAGTCCCCCAAAGGTAGAAAGCTGAGGAAAACACATAGATACATTCTAAAGACCACTTACATGTATGCTGGTGCAACAGCAAGCAGAAAAACTGAAGCCACACCCAGGATTTGGAGGCAGATTTATTTCTTTCAGCAGGCACTAATGGGGATCACTCCCAGAATATCAGACCCTGCTGGTGATCTCGGGATTATATGGAATAAGCAGGCAGCAAGTACAGAGGCAGAACAGCTTGTCAGTTGGAGATTGGTTTATCCAGTATGCATCACAGTGACCAATCATTTCTGAGAGACCAGAAGGAACAGGAAGTGGAACAGGAACCTTGGAAACTAAGAAACTGAAGTACACTGACTGGGGTGGGGGGCACTTTCCGTTACACTGACGCTCCCTCAGATGCAGAAGGTGAATGTGGATGGTGTGTGCTTGCGTTGTATGTATGCTTGTTTCTTTTTCTCTGTATACCTAGTAGGAGTGATAAGTGGCAAATCTGCACAGCTCTAGGGCAAGGGCAGTCTGTGTCCACGTCAGCTGTTGAGATCAGTTCCTGGGGAAGGGCCCAAAAGCTGGTAAGTCCCAATGCTGCTGAACACGATTCCCAGCAAAGTAGTACAGTACCACATCTCCACTTGCTCTTCCTTTCATTTCCCAGAGAGTAAGTCAGAGCTGATGGGTCAGGGAAGGGAGTGGCATATCTTGGCCAGAAGGCTTAGCTAGCTTATAAATTCCTCACAGAAGACTTTGTACCTGTCTTGCTTACTTTTCTCTCATTGCTGAGACAAACTACCCAATGCCCAAAATTAAGGAAGGGAAGGTTTATTTAGCTTACAGTTTGTGGAGGTTTCAATCTATATTTGGCTGGTTCTGAGGCAGAGTGGCACATAGTAGAGGGCAAATGTTCATGGCAGCAGAACACAGCTAACAGCAGAGCACAGCTAAAAACAACCAGCAAAAAGGGAGGAATGGCAGGCAAGCAGCCTCTTTCTACCTCCCTTACATTGTAAACAGGCTGCCCCACCCAGGGGGCATGTAGCACTCTCATAATCTCCATGCCCTCTTCTTCCACAGGTTCAGAATATACACAAAGTAAGCACCCTGGCTTCCTGATGAGTCACTCAGCTAAACCTCTAGACTCCCCAAGTTGACACAAGGTATCAACCATAACAATCCACCCCTTGACAACTTGGCAACCAGACACACTTCTTCAAACCAGTTTCCAGATACAAAGACATTACATTACGTTAGAACCATAACATTTTGCCCCCTAAAGACTCATGCACATCCCTATGAAAAAGGCATTTGTCCATCTGCAAGAGTTGCCTAAGTCCACAGTTTCAGTATTGCTGAAAAGTTCCAACTCTGAAGCCTCCGAGATGTAAGACAAACTCTTTAGTTACAAGCCCCTGTACAAGTGAAAAGTGAAACACTTCCAACATTCAATGGCACAAAATAAACATTATCATTCCGAAAGGTACCAATAAGGGAATATAGAGCATTGGTACCAAAGCAAGTCCAAAATCCAGCAGGGTTAACATTATGTCCTGTAATTCCACATCCAGCATCTGAAGCAACATGTGGCACATTGTGAGCTCCAAAGGGCTTGCATGAGTCCACCCCTATGGCACTTCTGGTGGTTATAGCCATGGCTTCTCTCTTAGGCTTGATTTGCTCCCTCTTTGCAGATTTCCTCAGATGATCCATAGTCCTGTCTTTTCTAAACTTCTGAGTGTACCTTTTGCTTTCACACTCACAGCTTCACACACTGCCCTGTCCAGGGCACACTACCTGGCCTCCCAGGCCCTCTGAAATCTAGGTGGAAGTCTCTTTAACCTCAGAACTCTTGCATTCTCCATGCACCTAAAGCCAGGGCCACGTGGATGATGCCAAAGTCTGCTGCCACCTAGAGCAGTAGCCAAACTTTCCTCTCTCTTGGCCATAGGGGTCGAGCACCTGGATCGCTGAGCAGACTGAATCCAATGCTGAAGAACAAAATCTCTGTGCCGCCTCCATTCTGAAATCTGGTGCAGCCACCACCACCATTCTGGAACATGGTGCTCTGTGACTTCCTTCTCAAGGCAAGGTCTCTCAGCTTTACAGTTTTGAGGCTGCAAAGGGTGGAGACTTGCTTCTTTTGATGCCCTCAGGCCGTCCCTTCCATTCTCTTGTTCCTTCTCAGCAATACAGATCTCCTCAGCCTTATCTTTGCAGTCCACAGCTTTAGTGGAGCTTCCCTTCCCTTGGCCAAACTCACAACATTGTAAATCATCCTGCTGGGCTCTTTGCTCTGGATTGTCAATATAAATCTGGCTAAAAGCCCCCAACAATAGCCATGCCACTTCCTCAACATTAGACTGCCTTGAAATTTCTTTTGCCAGATTAATCAGTTTGCTGCTGTGCTTAATCTCAGTCTTAGGCAAAGTCTCTGGACACGAGCAAAATGCAGACAAACTTTTTGCCAAGCCATAACATATATCATCTGGAGTCCAACAACCAATACATAGTCCTTCCCAACAGAAACCTCTCGTTCCTGGTCTTTACTGACAGGATTTCTATCAGCCTTCTGGTCTTCTGAGTGCTGACCAGAATCTCTCATACAGAACAGCCAAAGGTGTTCCAGCTCTACTCTTTGAGGCCACATCTCTGAACCTTTCCAAACTCTTCCCACAAGCAATTTCCAAAGTCTCTTGAACCGCATGGTCAGGTATAGTCACAGCAATGGCCCACTCTGTCTTGGTTACTTTTTTCTTGTTGCTGAGACAAAATACCCAATGCCCAAAATTAAGGAAGGAAAGATTTATTTAACTTACAGTTTGTGGAGGTTTCAGTCCATACTTGGCTGGTTCTGAGGCAGAGTGGCACACAGCAAAGGATAAACATTCATGGCAGCAGAGCACAGCTAAAAACAACCAGCAAAAAGGGAGGAATGGCAGGCAAGCAGCCTCTTTCTACCTCCCTTATGTTGTAAACAGGCTACCCCCACCCAGGGGGCGTGTAGCACTGTCATAATCTCCATGCCCTCCTCTTCCACAGACTCAGGATATTCACAAAGTAAGCACCCTGGCTTGCTGCTGAGTCATTCAGCCAAACCTCTAGACTCCCCAAGTTGACACAATGTATCAACCATAACACATGTGTAGCCCATAATCACAGGGCCTTGCCACACAGGTCAGTAGCACTCCACTAAATGTAGAGTCTCAACGTAGTCCACTAATGCAGAGTCTCAACATACCACGGTTTGACTCAACAACTTTTCAGCTTAAAATGGATTAAGTACTCATACAGCCACAATGTTTTTCACTGTCAGTGCAGTATTTAATAAATCACACAAGGCACCTCATTATACAGTAGGCTTTGAGTTAGATGATTTTACCAACTATAGGCTAATATAATTGTTTGGCACTGTTTAAGGTGCGCTAAGCCAAGTAATTTGTGATGTTCAGGTTAGATGTATTGAATGCATTTCCAAAGTATGATATTTAAACTTTGGGCTTACTGGTATGTAACTTCATTGTAAGTTGAGGCACATGTTTAAGTTGAGAAGCAAATTGTCAGGGTGAGGATTTGGGGGCAATCTCAGAATTTTCTTGTAACCTGTACAGAAGCCAAGAATTCAAGTGAACAAGTCTCTGAGTCATATTTAAAACAATCTTGATGATAAACATGTATGTATGTATATGTGTACACGTTTGTGTGTGTGTGTGTGTGTGTGTATAGATAGAGAGAGAGAGGGAGAGAGAGAGAGAGAGAGAGAGAGAGAGAGAGAGAGAGAGAAAGAGAGGGAGAGAGGGAGAGAGGGAGAGA
Organism: Dinomys branickii; assembly: GCA_004027595.1. Lineage (NCBI taxonomy): Eukaryota > Metazoa > Chordata > Mammalia > Rodentia > Dinomyidae > Dinomys > Dinomys branickii. The sequence goes on from PVLD010000188.1 coordinate 25,376, forward strand.
GAGAAGGAGAGAGAGAATATGCCTATGCTGTGCTGGTAAATGTGTAACAACTGGCTCTCCAGGGGAGGACTGATGGCACTCAGTAAGGAGCTGGGAAGAAATTCTTTCACTTGACTCTCATGAGCCAGGACAATAGTGTTCTAACAAATGCTTATTCTATTAAAGGGTTATTGTGTGTAGTAAATGCTTTAAGTATATTGACTCATTTAAACCTCATTTCAACTCTTTTGAAATGAGAAAACTGAGGCACAAGTAATTTAAGCAACTAACCGAAGTTGCACAAGTTTTAAGTGACAAACTTGGGATAAGGACACCGGAATCAGGTTCAGAGTTCATGTTTTACACCTCAACATTATTCTGCTATCTCTCAGAAAATCTAATGTTACTGAATTTAAAATTGTCTTGCATTAAGAGGTCACATGTGAAGCACACACTAAGTCATAACTAAACTTGATTGAAAGCCCTTGCAGTATCCTATTCATGAATCCAGCTATGTAAGGGGTATTAAAAAATGAGCTCACTTTAAAGAGTCCAGAATTCATGTTTGGAAGGCATGCATTCTCCCTGGCTCTCTCTTTTCTCCCACATGTAACCCTCCTTCTCCAGCCTGTGCCAAGCATGTGTCATGTTTTGCAGGCAGTGATGTCTCCAGTGGCCTCAGAAAACATAATTAAGTTTTACCTTCTGGCTGCTTTTCCCACAGGAGTTGGCCACTGTGGAGTTTGGAGGAGCCAAATTCTTTGCTGCAATACATGTGTTCTTTTTTTTCTTCTGTTTAAACGATTGTGAAACCTCCCTTCTGTGCTGGCTCACTGTGCCACATGTACCCTCCACTCTAGACCCTCTTGTTCACATCTGAATTGTTCCCTAAGTTCTAGCCCAGTCTTCCTGCTTCAGAGGACCCCTCTGATGTCACCAAATAATTCAAGTAAATGCCTTTTGAAAATGAAAACATCTTAATTCAGAGGTTTCTGTCCCCATTCTCATTTTAGGCAAATAAATGTTATTTCCAGTCACTATAAACACATAGAACACTGCCATTTTTATTCACAAAAACATACTTTTTTATGTTCTACTCTCAGTGAGATAAATAGGTATTCCTACAGGTTTAACCTCAGTCAGACTGTCTGGTTTGTATGGATACAATAATTAAGAAAAGAGGTATGGCATAAAGCATGTGCTCCACCTGCTGAACTTCCAAAGGGTCTAAGGCTGGCTGCATGAGTGACCTGTGAGGAATCTTTGCACTGAAGAATCGAGAGTGAAGAGTAATAGAGAGTCTATCCCAAAGCTGGAAGGGTGATAAGTGGTGGCTTGTTATATTGTTCTCTGTTCCCTCTTTGAAGATACAATACAACATTGTTGCTTGGATATATAAGTGTTTAAAAGAAATTCATGGACAAAGCAGTCTGGGGACTTCTTCCCAAGATATATTTAAACATAGTTCATACACATGTGCCCTTCAGGGCTTCTGGCAGCTTTAGTCATACTGTGTGATTGAATGTCTACAAGGTTGTACTATGTCCAGCATTTTCTGCCTTCCATCAGATTCTTCTCAGAGCATGGCTTATGTTCGGTGTATTACTCTCTGGAGAATTTTGTGATAGAAGGAAAAGTTACTGGAGATTTGGAGATGACCCCAATCTACCTTGAGTTAATCATTGTCTTATAAAGAAGTATATTTCCAAGTCATCATTTATAGTTGTTATGTCGGTACCTCTGATTATGTCTTTTATAATGCCTTTTGTACATTGTTCTGGTTGCTGACATGATGGTACAAGATGAAACCGTGTACACACATGGGAAGTTCTGAAGAGATAAGAAATGTGGGTAGAGCAACAGGGAGTAGATGGCAAACCCTGGCTGTGGCACTGATCCATTGTAGTCAGTCTATTTATTCATGGCACATAAGCATCTGAGCAGGTGCACTTCTGGCTACAATTTTGGGTCAGATTACTTTTTCAATGACCATATGGAAACTATCTGAAATTTTTTCAAGGTTTTATAGAAGTTGTTTCCTAAAAGAAAAGACATAGGCCAGTTTCAGATAAGTGCTATATAACTTTATGACTATAAGGCAATCTCTATAGCATGCAAATCTAATTTAGGGTGATGTCAAAAGCTAGCAAAAGTGGGTTTACTAGAGTTTTGACAGAGAACATGATGTACCACAGTGATTCATAAACACAGGTTTGTGAATAAACAACCATAAACAATCTATGGATGAATAGGTTCAAACATCCATAAACAACCTATGGATGAATAGGTTTTAAAGCATTCAGATTTCTGGACACCACTGTTGAAAATTTTAGAAACATTGAGCTTAAGCTAAGAAATGGGTGCTTTTCTAAGAATAGATATAATAGCTTGTTATTCCTCATGGCTGGGTCCTATAAAGTTACTAACACAAAAACACTACCTTGTTTTACTGCATCTGTTTCTGTTTTAATACGTATTTCTTACAAATCATCTTTCCTGTGTTTTTGTATAATAGAAAAGCTGCTAGAAAGGGTTAAATATTTTCCTGTACTATGTAACATGACTGTTGATTTTTTTGGCTTTTATGCACATGACAATGTCCAGTATATTTATGTATTTGTTGTCATTTCATAAATCCTCAGTTGTAGCCCATTTTATGTCTGCTTCATTGCTTTGTCACACATTATAGGCATTGCTTTAGCAACCTGTGGCATGCTTAGCCTCAGATTGGTGAATTTCTACTCCCACTCTCAGGACATATGTTGTTTGTTTGTTAACATTGGATTAACAGTCAGCTGCACTGTATCTATGCCTGAATGAAGCTTATCCACCACCCATGTGTTCTTTGTAAGGCAAACCACAGCCTTGGTGCCTTTTAAACAGAAATCACCAATGAAAATATGACACTAAATAGATGGTGAACAGATACTTGCTTACAACGTGAGCACTTTCTGGGAAGTGCATGCTGGTGACTAAAGTGTTCCACTGCTCTGGTGCACACGCACGTGTGCACGCACGCGTGTGTGTGAATGACCATGGCAGTGTTGTGAATGTTGCTTTTGAAGTTGTAAGTAAAATTTAGTGGGTAGGCGGATTTACTGATATGGAATGCATTGACTACATTTCTCCATGTCAGTATGGACTAAGGAACTGCAATCAAAATCTATGTGCTCCCTTTCCATTTATAGCTTTGTGCTTCTGCATGAGTCTTTGATTTCTCCTAGCCTCAGTATTTATATCTGTAAAATGTGGTTATTATGAGCATTAAAGAGGATAATGATCTCAGAACCACAGTTTACATACGTGCGTACTCAGTGAATGAGGTTATTCCCTTGATGTTGGTAGTGGTGCTGCTAAGGATGTTAGAACTGGAGAAAGTAAGCTTGTGTACTGTTTTCCTGGGCTACCTTATACAAATGGCATAATTTTCTTGTTTGCTGTTCTGCTCAGTGCATCGTGTAGTAATTACCTGGCAGCACTGTTGTAAGCATTCCCATGAAATACCACAGATAACATAACTTGGTCAACTCTGTAGCCAGTATGGCAGTGAGCAGTATAGGTATAGTTTGTCATGATCATAACTCATTTAGGGTATGCAGATTTTACTGGACTTTATTTTTCCATGACAATTTAACATTTTGGAGTTAAAGTTCTATCCATACAACTTGGCATATTGTAACTCTTGTTAACAGTCACTGTGTCTTTTGCTTTATGTCATTGTTTGATAGTGGGAGTGATTTTGATCCTCAGGAGACATTTTGCAGTATCTGGGAACATTTCTGGTTTCCATACCTTGGGAGAATTCCCAAGACTGAGGCACTCTAATTGATAGTCCATCTGGTAAGTAGCAGCCAGGGATGATACATGGACAGTCCCCACAGCTGAGAATGCTCCAGCAGAAAGGTCAGTGGTGCCAAGAGTAAAAACCATGAACCTCCTGCAAGCTCTTCAGGTCAGCACTGACAGCCACTCCTTATCCTGAACACCGGCCCAGGCATAGGTACCTAGTGGACTTATAGAGATACCTACTGTACACTTAGCCCTGTGGTCTGTAATTTCTGCAGATCAGATCTGTGATCTAAAGTTTGCAATTCAAAATTGACTTCTCTCTGCTTTTGAAAAATGTTTTAGGTGGGAGAATTTAACCCAAAGCCTTCATCATGATAAATACTTGTTTTACCGTGTAATTTCATTCATTTTAAAATGTTAATTGGGCCATATTTCAAGCATAAATAAAGAATAGGCTAAGTGGTGCTCAGGGTTGTTTGTGCACTGGTTTCCTGTCCATAGAAACAACTGGTTAACAGTGCAGTTGACAGAAAGTGAGTAAGATTTGAGGAGTCTTTACAGCAATTGGTCAGTGTTGTAATAGTTTTGTTATGTATGTGTAAGTACATGTTTGCAGAAGTATGAAAGTTTTATAACTGATAAACCTTTAATATTCAAACTTTCCCATAATAGTCAAAGCCTTTAGCTAATTCATAAACATATTGTTTTAACGTTTTGTTATGTAAACTTTAAAAACATACATAAAAGTTAAGAGGACTTTACAGTGAACAGTAAATATAGCCACCATATAGATCAGGGATTGGGCCAAATCCTATTGTTTGCTTGTATTTGTAAATGAAGTTTTACTGGAATATAACCCTGTCCCTGATTTCATTTATTGTCTCTGACTGTTCTTATTGACAATAGCAGAGTTGAGTAGTTTCCATAGAGACTGCAAGGCCTGAGCAATGTAGAGAATTAACACAACATGTTCCCGCTGGCTTGAATCACCTCTTGAGACTGTCTTGTGCTCCCCAACGGGACAGTCACACATGTTCTCCTGATGGTTCAGAGCCACCCAGCAGGAAGACATGAATTATGGCCCTGTGGTGAAAGTGTTAAAGCCCTGTCCTTCACCTCAGCAGCACAGAAGTAAGCACAGATAACCACCATCTGGATTCCCAGTTCTCAGGTTTCACAAACGTGGACCTTTTGGTATTGTAAATTCCTATTTGTATCTCTTCTTGATCTCACCCTGTCATCTATTGCCCTTTTTTAATGAAATGAAACACAAGGGACATATTTATAGTGCTCTCAGGATGTGCTGAGCATAGGCAGGTGCACCTCCTTAAGACAGATTTCTCAGTGTTATGTAGCACCCACCTTGCTCCACCATCCCTGCTGCTCACCCCCACACTGCTTGGAGGTGGAATTGCAGCAAGTGAGCAGAACCAGTGGTTGTGGCACATTTTATTTATTAGTAGAGTGGTAGTTGCCACAAGCTGAGGTGAGGAATTGGGAAGACATGGATCAAAGGATGCAAGTTTGTATTTGTGTAGGATGAATAATTATAGATATCTAATGTACAGCATGAGAGCTATAGTTAATACAGTCATGCATTGCTTAACTACCAGGCTCCATTCTAAGGAATACACTGTCAGGTGATTTTATCATTGTGCAAACAATTAGTGTATTTTCACAAACTAGGGCAGCTACAGTGATGTTAGTTGGTCTAGTCTTCTGGAACAACTGTAGTTGATCTTTCTTTGACAGAAGCATCATTATGCTGTACATGACTCTATAGTGTGTACTGGAAATTTACTAAGAGGGTTCTTACCAAAAAGCAAAGGAAGGTAACTGCAAGATGATAGTTGTTCATTTGCTTGATAGTGGTAATCACTATGAGTATATATCCTAAGACATTGTGTTATGACCTTAACTGCATAAAATGAAAAAGAAACATTAGGAAAGATAATACAAGAAATGCATCTACATGCCCACCTGTTGGTAACTGTGCCTAGGTCAGAAGTTTGCTGGGGCATAGGCAGCCCATCTAGCCACTTAAGGTCCATAGCTACCTCATGGCAACTGCAGAATCACACAGTTGCTACAGGGACTATACAGATCACAAAGCCTAAAATCATTACCGTTCAGCATTTTACAGGAAAGGTTTGCTGGTTCCTAACTTAGATGAGTCCTTCTCATACAAACTAGGCCAGGCAGCTCTCTTTGATGTCAGATGTAAGTAGTCTAGCTTTTCCATGGACTGGACAGGGCTTACTTGTTAATGGGGGAGGGCACAATGGCAGAGCATATCTAGACTTTGGATTATTTTTATTTTTCTCCTCCTTTCACCTTTTAGGTTCTTCAGACTCAGTTTCTATCTTGAATTTATTAATAGAGGGTTTTCATAATTTGTTGGTGCTGGGTGCTAGGCTATGAACAGTATATGCCCTGCATCAAAGCAAGTCCTTTATTTTCAGGTAAGGAAATGGAGTCTCAGAAACGAGATCTAGTTTGCTCTATGTATCCTTGCTTAAAAGGATCAAGGCTGGGATTCCATTTGAAGTGTCTTGACTCTCAATCTAGTTTTAATTATGCAGTGGGGCTTGTTAATTATTAATATGTTGCTATGGTTTATTTGGACTGTATATTTTAAAACGTTAATTTTAAGAGATTTTTGTTTAATTCTGAAAACCCAAATGTCATTTTAAGTGGCTTCTTCCCTTTTAATTTGCCCTGGTTTAATCTCAAAATTGGCTTCTATTTTTATTAAGATGCCATTTCCAAAACAACATACAGAATTCATTTTGCTGACATGAAAGCATGTATTCTATGGTCTATGTATGTTAATAAAAGTATTGCTTGCTATTTGCTTTTCTCCCCATTCTCCCTAAATCCTAGACTGGGTGCCCAAAGGGTAGTTCTCCTTTCTGGGTATATATCTTTCTAAGCTTTTGACTGGGAGTCCAGAAGACTAGCTCTACCCCTTGATGGTTGGGACTCACAGTTAATCTTTGTGTAGACTATTCTGCAGGCAAATCTGCAAGAGGATATATATGTAGGTCTTTCAGCTTGCTTTTATTTTCTTCATCTCTAAACCTCTGTCAAGAAAGATGGTTTTGTGTCCTGAAGGGTGCCTAACTGATTTTAGAAGATGTGTAATTCATGTTGGAATCCTGGGGTGTAGTTTAGTGTTTTGTTTGATGTGCCTATGAGGTGCCAGTTTGATGAATGTATTTTGTTTGAACTTGATGCTTTTTTCCCCTATCAATTTCTTTCCTGGAATTAAGATTCTAGTGTAATTGGTCCTTTGGCATAGGGTAGATGATTTCAAAGTGCAGTAATAGCTTATTATGGGAACCTAGATATTGTGACCTCCCATGGAGATGATGTCCCTGTTCATCTTGTTTCATTATAGTGAAATTTGTTTAATCTGAAAGTGAAAAGAGTCATTAGAAGACAGATGTCAGAAAACTTCCTGACATTCCAGCTTTCTGTGATTCTAACCATGGTTTGAAGTAATCATATGATAAGAGCAGAAACCTGGCCCATTTTCTCCTAATGAGATCTGGAAACTTTCTGAAAAGACAGTAATGTTTTTTGTTCCCAACAAATGCATTGATTTTAGAATTGTCAGAAGAAAGTCACTTCATGTAGCTAGAACAAAAACAAATATAGTTAATACATGTAGGTGTTCACATTACATTAGCCTCATCTGAGCTTTCTGAGGATGTATTGTCTATGCTCCTGGCAAGGCCAAGTCTGCAGAGCATCTGTGCTTGACCCTTATGCTGCTTACTATCGTGGTTGTTCCTGTTATCCAGTTCCTATCTCTCTGTATTGTTTGACAATAAACCTAGACAGTGTGAGGTCTACGTCAGGCATTTTTACCTTCATGGCCTTAGTTCTCTACAGAGTGTATGCCACATAGTGGCCACTTACTAAATATTTGTAGAAAAGTTTGACTCAATAAATCAAAAAATTTTTACTAGAAATGTTGGATTCTATTGGAGGTTGACATTATACTTTTCCATTTTGTATTTGACATGTTAGAATCTTTGTATATGCAACATAAATCGAATACTAAGTACTTTCTATGAGGCCAACTTATGATTTGCTTTTTCAGTATTGTTTTGGGCCAGTTGGAAACCATCATGAGCTGATCAGTTGCTAGGAGAGACTACAACCAATATCTCAAAACCTGCTCCCTCCCTATCTAATCACTTGGAGATGCAGGCCTGAGAAGTGCAGAATCTAGGGACAACATCACTCTGACACAGGAGTGGGTTGGTGCCCCCTTTCTCTAGAAATAGCATTGTACATTCTGGAATAGCTGTGTTTAAGATGTGCAATCGGGAGTCAGACTTCATACTTCGCCTCTGGGTGACCTTGAACCAGTTGTTAGTTGGGCCTCACTTTCTTTTCTATAAAATTGAAATAAAATAGGACCAGTCTAGCAGTTATTGGCATTACTGTACCTAAAGAAAGAGCCTGAAGCATGTGGACAGGAAGCAACTATCACTAATCCAAAAGAAAGGAGGTAGGAATATAGATTCTAGTTAGTATCTAATTTCTATTGTAATTACTTCATCCTTGTATGAGTAGGCCAACACCACCCTCAGATGCAGACTGGGGACAGCTTTGAGCTTTGCAGCTTTGGCTTTGACATTGAGAGGAAAGTTCCACTTAGAGATTAGAGCAAAACGTAGCATATGAGCTGATGAAAAATTTCATGATGGCTTAAAAAAAAAGAGCATGGGAGAGAAATGAGATGGTTTTTTTTTTCCTTGAAGTAGAGAATTGAACCCAGGGCCTTCTCACTTCTCACCAATCTACATTTCTAAACTTTTTGTATTTTTATCTTAAAACAGGGTTTGGTTAAGTTTTCAGGTGGGGCTGCAACTTACCATTCTCTAATTTTAGTCTCCAAGATGACGGCATAGACAAGTGCTATCACTCCCACCTAAAGTTAGATAATTCTGAGTGGGTTTTTTCCCTTTTAACAGTACTGGAAATTGAATCCTGGGCCTCAAGCATGCGAGGTAAGCACTCTACATTGAGAGATATCCCCAGTCCTTGTTTCTTTTTTGGTAATTTCTCATATCCTATGCTTCATGTAGCACAACAGATATTTCATTCATTCATTCATTCATTCATCCACTGCTGCAGATAAAATTGTGGCTTCATGTATGCTAAGCAAGCACTGAGTTACATCCCCAGTCATGATATAACCTTTAATTCCATCTTTCTTAGATGGCTTTTCTTTAGCTCCCTGCCCCTGACAAACAAATTTATACTAAAAAATCTGGGTGTCCTTTTTCCCTTGAGGTTGTCTTAAATTCCATTGACTTCTTTTATATTCTATAATATCTTACATATCTTTCAACTGAAATTGAAAAATTCCCCAAATATGTATATTGTTATGTATGCATTAATGGTTTGGCATATTAGATTTAGCTCTTCTTCAGTCTGAGAAACATTTTGCCCACTGTGGTGGCCCCTCATTCCTCATACAAAGTGTTCTCAGGTGCCAGCCCAGAAACACAGGTGATATAGATGCTTGCCTGGTAAGTGTCTCTGTAGTGTGCATCTCAAGCAAAGGAGCATTCAGGTGATTCTCAATTTTTTTTTTTTTTTTTTTTTTTTTTGGTAGCGGGAATCAAACTCAGCACCTTGCACTTGCCAGGGAGGCCTTGTGCCAAAGAGCTATATCCCCAGCCCCATAATTCTGAAATTTGTTAAGAGGAAAATCAATATGTAACCCTAAATTTCCTTGGTAATTATTTAAAATTTAACCCTTCAGAAACTTTATTTCTCTTCTCCTGGTGCAGATTTGGTGACATTAGAGGATTATATTTTGATTAGAAAACTGAAATCTGGATTGTTATCCAAGAGAGTCACTTTTTTATTCTGAAATAATTCTAATGTCTCTGGCACAGAGCTGTCTTTACTGTGGTGAATTGAAGGTATAACTTATCTTTGAGAAAAGACTTAAAATCCTTCCAGATTATTTTTTCTTCTTTAATTAATATGAATTTTCATTAAAAATATGAAAGAGGCTGGAAGTTAGAAATCAGCTGCCTTAGGTCAGATCTCATTTTTACATTTCACTAAGCTGTGAAAACTTTAGTGACTTTTCTCAACTATGTTTCCGTTTTTTGCCACTAAGACCGAGAAAATGTTAGTTCTTCTTTCAAGGATTGGATTCATTATGTATGTGAGCATTTAGAACAGCTCTGCAGGAAATTGTAGGCATCATAGTGATAAATGACAACTTAGAGTTCTCTGTGTGTGAAATTGAACAAAATGGAAAAATCCTTTGAAACAATCTGTATGAATTCCATTGTAGCATTGGGGGAAGGAGGAACACAAGAACTCTTTATTTTGTCATCTGTGTTTTGCTGGATTTTGACTTGGTTATGTTTCTTTTTTTTTTTTTTTTTTTTTTTGCGGTACTGGGGATCGAACTCAGGACCCTGCGCTTGCTAGGCAAGCGCTTATTCCACTGAGCTATATCCCCAGCCCGACTTGGTTATGTTTCAAAAGTCACAGTTGACCTGGAGTATGTAATAACCTGTGTCATAACTATGTGTGGCTGGATGTCAATTTTTTTCCTTTTAATTAGCGTGCTGCTTTGTATGTTTTTAAAGTATTTATGGCTTTATAGTGAACTGTGTTCCAGTGCCTTGCGGGACTATATGTGGTGAGGTGCTGTTTTCCTCTCCTTATACTATACTCCCAGCAGTCACACTGCTATAACGTTGGATAAGACAGATGCTCCCCTGCATTGGCTTTCACACTGGTAACAGGACACTGTATAATAAAAGGGAGCTTACATAGGCTTCTGTAGTGGTTGCAACTGGGTACTAATGTAAGGCAAGAGACAATTTTCATCTTTTGAAATTGATGTGAAGAAAATAGGGTAATTTATTTGACAGTTACAAGGTACATATGTTTGTTGCATATGCAGTACATGCAATGAGTGTTGTATTTGTGTGACAGCTGGGCAGTAAAGTCAGGGTAGCTTGTATTCTTACTTTTGAAGGATGGCACTAAGAAGTTTGCACTTAAAAAGAAATGCAGTGAGCAAAAGGAGACAGAACTATCAGTTGGCTTTACACAGTTGTTCCTTTCATTCACCTCTCAGGATTTCTACTGTAGATTTTGGGTTAGTAGAGAAAGGAATCAAATTTGACAAATGGTTATATAACCATACCTATCGTGTCATACCTATAATGAAAAAAATACTGTTAAGGACAAAAAATACTTGCTACAAACATCACTAGTATACAAGAAGAGTATGGATGGTGTATTGAATGAAGATTTGAATTTGAAGCTTTTCATATTCATGTGTCTTAGTTAATTTTCTCTTGTTGCTGAGATAAAATATACAGTGCCCAAAATTAAGAAAGCAAAGGTTTATTTAGCTCACAGTTCGTGGAGCTTTGAGTCCATAATCAGATGGCTACAAGGCAGGGTGGCATGGCGAGGGGCAGTAGTTCATGGTGGCAGAAGACAGCAAGCAGCAAGAGCCAAAAGTGGGACAACAGGCCTCTTTTCCTTCCTTATATCGTAGATAGGCTACCCACCCTAGGGCAGATGTAGCACTCACACCATGTCCTGCTCTCTTTTGGCACAGGCTCAGGATGATTATAAAGTAAGGACCCTGGCCCCCTGCTGAGTCACTTAGTTAAGCTTCTAAACTTCTCAAATTGACACAATGAATCAACCATTACAACATCCTAGGATATAAACAGCCACCCTAGGGCATGTCCTCTATACCCCAGGATATAGAACTGCTGAGTTACTTAGTTAAGCTTCTAGATTTCGCAAGTTGACAAAATATATCCTCCATTACACCATGGAACCTTAAATTTAGAATTTTGGATTTGGAGGTGCTGACATGGAAGACTTTTCCCTGATTATTAAAGGGTGCCATAATTCAACATGGCCATTCTCCCCCCGTTTATAAATGCTGGGTGGGTGGCCATCACACTCTACACATAGTCTAATATCCCGCACCTCCCAAGCACTTGTTCTGGAAATTGTCCCAAGTACATGTTCTTGGGTTTGTGTATCATGTGTGTATGCCCATGTGCATATGTATGTGTGTGATAGGGAGAGAAACCTTAGGGTTGATTGATGGTGGAGATAACTTTTCCATTCTGGCTTGAGCACATAGACTTGCAGCTGACAATATGGATGAGTGATGAATCTTTCCCTTCTAAACCAATTTTATGCTACCTTTGTGTTCTATGTCTATGCCTCTATCTATCTATTTGTCTATGTCTCTGACTTTCAAAAAGTAATCTTTAGGGCCTTTTAAAAAATTGTTGATAGTAGAAATTACATGAAAGTATTGAGAATCAAATGAATAATCTTTAATCTCACCATCCAGAGTATATGGCTGTGTTTCTTGCTACTTCATTTGTCTTGTATATATCACTGTGCACCCTCTCAACCTCCTTATGGAGATATGACAACTATGTTACCCAAATTTTGACAATGGTTAGATTTGTGTTACATGAGCAAGAGTAACACCATCCATGCAAATATAACTGAAAAAGCGTTTTATAAAAGCTAAAGAATAGAAATTCCTTTATATGTATTCTTTCCCAGCCATCCCTGATAGATTTAAAATAGCCTTGGCCTAGTTCCATGTGACTGTCTCAAGGAAAGGAAGGGCAAGATAGATATGCAGAGAGAAACTAGAGCTTGATTCTGAGCTTCAAAACACAGGTCCTGGCAGTTCAGAGGATATTTTGATGTGATTTGTGTAGTCAGTGATTTGGGCCTCTTGAACTCTCTTAGTATCAAACCCTGAACATAGGAGCATGTACACCTAACACTTTGTTCTGTGTTTCCTGCCCTGAATCCCTCACATTAAAGCTCACTTCAAGTAACAGAAAACTTGCAGGTGTTTGGGATTCATTCTCAGCACATCGGAAAGATTATGAAGGAATGTGAACAGGAGGAAGGCAATCAGATTTGTGCTTTGGAAAGATTGCTTTATGTCTGGTGTCAGAGGCCAAAGTGGGAGGAAGGTGACTGATGAGGAGATTTCTGTAAGAGTCCAGCTGGGAAAGGTGGGGTTGGAAGAAGTAGGACAATTTGAGAGAGAAGTGGGAGGTGGAATTGGAAGAACTAGACAATTGTTGTGTTGCAGGAGATACAGAAGATAGAGTCAGGTACAAGAAGATAACTGTCAAGTATAAGAAGGTATTCTGTATTCCTCCTCCGATTGTGATAAGTGCGTGTTTTAACTTGGGAAGGAAGAAAAGCATATGGAGTTGTTCTTATTGTGCTTATCATAAAACCACTTGCTGCATGAGGCAGCTCTCCACATAGACTAACTGCCGATTCCCTGGACCACAGGAATTAAGGCTGACAGCATATTGTTGGTAGCAGTTTAGGCTAGGACTGAACTCTGCTTGCCCACAGTTTGAAGTGTCCGAGTTTTCTCAGATATACCGTGAAGTAATGCTAACCATTGGCTTCAGCCTTCAGAATTCCACCTTTAATTTCTGAGAACAAATGGCCAGTTTACACGAGCACTCTTCCAGTTGAGGCTTTAGGCTTCTTCCTGGCCTGTGTTACCTGTAATTTCTCATACTTGGATAATTCCTCAAAGGTGGTTATAGGAAGCCAAATGGGTGGCAGTCATTCTGTTGGGTTTCTAAACCAGTAAGCCCACAGAGGGCTAAGGAAGAGTTCGGTTACCTCTCAGGACCCAACTAGATGCTTCCTCCCCCATGTTGCACCAGTGGTTACCAGCTGAGCATGATTACCCCGAAAACTTCCATAGTGTCAGGAGACAATTTTGGTTGTCACAACTGTTAGGGGAAACGTACTGGCATCTGGCTGCTAGTGGATAAGGACAAGGGAGGTTGGCCTTCTAACCATTTTACAAAGCAAGTGTAGCCATAGAGCAAGGATGGAACTGGTCACAGAGGTCAGTAGTGAGAGCTAAGGTTGAGAGCTATGAATTAAAATGATACTTTGTATTTTTCCTGGTCCCCCTCCATTCCTCAGTTTAAATGACTATGATTCTTACTTTCTTCTTCAAATCTTTAATACCCTGACAATGTATTTATTTTTGTTGTTGTTATCTGGTACCAGGATTCAAACTCAAGAGTCTTGTGCCTGTCAGGCAGGTGCTGTGCTGCTGAGCTATGCCTCAAGCATGGCAGTGTATTTAGAAGATAGATTTTCTGAAAAGAGTATTGAATCAGGTTTAAATATATTTAAATAATGACTTTATACTTCTGATGTGACTTGTCTACAATAATACTCATTTTAACCACTTCTAAATGAAGTAGATTTGGGTAACATGTATACAAATAACTTTTAAACTTCAGAAGTGAATTTTGTTTATCCAATTCTAGCATTATCCCTTTTAATTAGAGTGTTTTTTTCTCAGAATAATAGCTTTAAAAGGATATGTATTTAGGTGTTTACATGTAAATAGTCCTAGAACACATTTGAATTAAAGCTATACATACTCTAAGGTGAGCAGAAAAGTTAATCTAAAATATACTTACTTTAAGGTGTGAAGAAAGAAACTGGCTTGTAGTATCAGTTGTTTAAAAATTACCACTGGAGTTGAATGAAACATATTTTTGCCTTCAGATATATGAGAAAGATTATCTCTTGGGTCCTTTGAGAATGTGGTGGTGTTTTCTTGGTTCTATTTGCAAGGATGGCTTGCTTGGGATGTGTACCTTCACTGAGAAAAAGAAAGAAGCAAAGAATTGGACAGTTGACCCATGATGAACAAGTCAGTGGATATCATTGCCTAGTGGATGCCCATTCCATGTGCTGAAAAGTGAGCTTAGTGTACAGACCCATGTACCATTGTGCCCCGGGAAAGCCTTTAGTGTACATGGTCAGCCACCTTCACAGCAAGGACAGTGTTTCCTGGGGCTCCAGTCACCAGATCTGCATCCCACAGTGCATTTTGACCATAAGGCTTTGGACTGCAAAAGTGTGGATACCTTCTAGGCTTGGTTTTTCCTCCAGAGTGTGTTTACATTATTTGAGTGTTTCCTCCAAAGAGAATCCTCTGGACCACTATTTAATGTTCTACTACTTGAGAGTGGTTAAACTGGCTTAAACCAAACAGGCTTCTACAACACCTGCTGGTTTATGAGGCTGGATTAGGCCTCTCATGTGGGATTTCTTTCCACCAAACTACTTGTGGTCTTGTGAGAACAGTGAATAAGCACTACCATCCAAAATTTGATTCCCATGTAAACATTAAAAGTTATCAGCCAGGTGCAGTGGGACACGACTGGAATTCTAGCACACAGAGAGGCAGAGCCAGGAGCATTGCAAATTTGAGTGCAGTCTGACACTTGAGCATCTTAGCAAGATTCTGTTTCAAAGCAAAAAATTTTAAAACAGGGATGTGGCTCAGTACAAAGCCCATGTACACACACACACAAACAGAACTAACCTAAAATAAATGATACTAAAGTAAGTATAGAAAACAGTGTGGGTAGGAGGAGGAGCAAGTCACAGTCTTTCTCTGTAAACAGCTTATTTTTAGGTTGCCAATTTCCATCCATTGGCCAGGCATACACATACACACACAATCACACTGTAGTATAAATCTTAGGATGTATACCCTACTTATTTCACACATGTAGATAATCACAAGGGTATCTTGCATTAGCACAAAGTCCTTGGTGTAAATTTAAGAACTATATACACATAGTTGCGATCAGTTCTGCTCAGGCTTTAATTGCAGTCTCCTCCTCTGGAGACCTTGTTTAGATGCTGATTCTGACCCAGACATCTGGGCAAGACAGGAGGATCTGGATTCTCAACGAGTCCCCTTGCCTGTGTAATACTGCTGTAATGTTGGTGGCTTAAAGCTATTATTTCTCTCTCTGGAAGGCAGGGGTTGGAAATGAAGGTATCAATAAGACACAGTCCTTTCAAATGAGTGCTCCTTGCTTCTTCCTCCCTCTGAGAAAGTAATTATTTGATTTTTTTGCTCAATATAATTTTCTGATGTTGCAGCCATCAAATATTCCTTCCTTTGTTGCTGTATTGTATTCCACAGTGTGGATTACTATAGTTTGTTGGATTGTTTTGGCTACTGTAAGTAAAGTTGCAAAAATATTCATGCTCAGATGTTTGCATGAGTATGGTTTTTCACCATTCTGAAATCAGTGTCTAGGTGTACACTTGGATTAGGGTGTTTGCATTTTAGGAGTTTTTAAAAGTCTCATTTTCATTAGATTTCTCTCAGATGTTTATTTCTTTCCATTTGTTTTAGATTTAGATTATTCTTGTGTTTTTAGGACCTTGAAATACAACATTAGTTTACTTATTTAGGATTGCTTTTTTTTTTTTTTAAAGTGTGTGCATTTACAGCTATTGTGTAACTTTTCCTCTTGGAACTGCATTCATTGTGTCCCATAGGTTTGGTATATGGTGTTTCCACTGTCACTTGATTCTAGGAACTTTTAAAGTTCTTCCCTGATTTCTTTTGTGATCCATTGTTTATTCAGTAATTTTCATCTTATTTAATTTTCATGAGTTTTCATAGTTTGTGGCTTCTTTTGCTGTTGATTTCTAGCTTCGTCCCTCTATGATTTGATAGAATGCAGAGAATTATTTCACTTCTTTTGTATGTATTTAAGCATACTTTATGGCCTAAGACAGTAATGGCAAACCTGTTAGAGGTTTTAATGATAACAACCAGGTGCCCACATGAACCATACATTTGCCTCCATTGGCCTAAGATATAGTCTACTTTGGAAAAAGTTCATGTGCTGCTAAGAAAAATGTGTATTCTGTTGTTGGATAAAACTTTGTAGATATCTCTTAAGTCCTTTTGTTAAATGGTGGGGTTTAACACTGATGTGTCTTTGTTGGTTTATTTTGGTTGACCTATCTAATTGTGAGAGAGAGATATTGAAGTTCCCCACTCTGATTGTTTTGGGTATTATCTCTTTTTTAAGTCCAGTAGGATATATATTTCTTTTTTTTTTTTTTTTTTTTGTCAGACTCAGCTCACCACTAAGAAAACCACACAACTGGCACCACTTCTCCCTGTAGAGAGTTGGGGCTGCTGTGTCTCCACCCTGATCATGCTGCTTCTTAAACTTCTCAGGGTATTTGTGATTCTCCCTCCACTTCTTCATTGTGCTCTTTTGCGGCTGCCTCCCACCCAGTCACTGTGGTAGGGTGACCCAAAAGAGCCTGAAGTGAGATCATTCTGTGACTTCTGATTCTTGAAGTAGCTCAGTCTTAAACAATAAACCTAAGTGGCTTCTGACAACATCACTCCCAGGTATGGCAGACATTGCAGTAGATTTCTTCTCCAACTGCAGCCTACTACAGAGAAGGAGTCACTTCCAAGGGAAATCTCACGTTGCTTTTGCAGCTCACAGTACACTTGGGCTTCTCTTGGGCCTAGTGTTGCTGGTCTATCATTACTGCTAGGACTGCCAGGCCTCTCTCGGTTTACCCTAGGTGTACAGAGTCAGGTCACCTCCCCAGGAACCAGGCTTAGTGGTCCAGACTGTTCCTTTCTTTTCCCTGTATTATCTTCAATTTCTCTATACTTTCTGTTTTCCTGTCAACTTTATCATGATTTCTACCCCTCTTTTTTTTTTTCTCAAAGTTGTTTTCCAGATGCCTCAATTCCAAGCCCTTGAGAGGCTATGTTTTGCTGCCAGTCTTTACACCACTATTTGTAATTCATGTGCTTTGATGCATTCAACCCATGAATATTGTCTATATCTGCATTTATTTTGATATTCTGTGATTTATTTTGCCACCATTTTCTAGTTTTCAACCTATAAGTTCTGTATGTGATTTGTTAGACATATACCAAGGATTGCATCATTTTTGGTCAATGGTAAATAACATTGTATTTCAAAAAGCTTTCATTGCTAATGTATACAAATCCATTAATTTTTGAGTGTGAATCATGTCATCTGCAAATATTTATATTACATGTCTTTGTGATCAATAATATCTTTTATTTCCTTTTCTGGTCAAATTTGTCAGTACTTCTACCACCTGCATAAGAGTAGTATGAGCCTTGCACCCTTTCCAATCTCAGGAGAGAAAATACTGTATTCTACTTTGCACTAGGAAGTATAGTGTCAGCTCTGAGTTTTTAAAGTGTTGTCATTTTGAAGATGTTCTCCTCTATTCATAATTTTCTTTAAAAATGTATCATCATGAATAAATGCTGTAGCTTAGCTCTGAACTAATGTGATCAGTAGTTTATTCTTCATTAGTATTTTACTAGTGTGAATTATAGTGATTGATTTTCAAACATTAAAACCAACCAAATGTACAGAAAATACTAAGTCATGGTATATAATTCTATGTTACATGTTTTAGACTCAGTTTGCTAAAATTTACTGTTTGTTTTTACCTTTTGTGGTGCTAACGAATGGAATTCAAGATCTTGTACATGCTAGGCAAGTTCCTGAAGCCTTCACCAACTCCCTCCCCTTTTTTTTTCAGAGTTCTCAAGACATACAGGTCTACAGAATTCTTTCAGCTCTGTCTGTGGTAATACTAGCTTCATAAAATAAATTGGGAAATGTTCCTCTTTTTCTGGAAGAAGGTACATAGAATTGGTTGTTTTTTCAAAAGAGAATTTGAAGAAAAGAACAATAGAAAAATGCCAACAACATAGACAAAAACTAAACAAAGCAAAAACAATAAGAATGATACAGGGTTTCAGAACAAAATGAAAAGAATTAACAGTGGTTGTTATGTTACATATTTTTGTGTTCATCGTAGTTGATCAGATTACCAGGTGTAAGAATGCAAGATTAATCAGTCAATAAAGAAAGCATTACTGTTCCTTTCAATAAGCCATTAGACATCAGCAGTACAGTTATCCCAGCCCTCCATGTGTGTGTGTGTGTGTGTGTGTATTTTCCCTTCCTTCTTTCTTCCTTTTTCCCCTTTCCCTAATCCCAGTTGTTTCCTCTTTTGAGCAATTTCTTTCCCTTTCCCAATATCTATTGTATGTTTTGGGTTCCACTTATTCTTTCATGTTCTTACACTAGTGAGACAACATGAGGTCTACATATGTGGGTCCGATTTATTTCACTTGTGAGTGTGGTCTCTATTTGCATCCATTTACCTATAAAAGCCTTGAGTTTATCTTTTAATAGCTGAGTAATACTTCAGTGTATAAAAATACGTCTTTTTTTTTATCTATTCCTCAATTGATGGGAAATTGGGTTGTTTCCAAGATTTAGCTATGACAAATTGTGCTGCTATAAACATGGGTGCACCTATATCGCTGTGGTATGATGTTTTTAATTCTTCTGGGAAAATACCTAGGAGGGGAATAGCTGGGTTAAGTGGAGCCTCCAATCCTAGTTTTGTGAGGAATCTCCACACTGATTTCCACAGTGATTTCACCAGTCTACACTCCCACCAACAGTGAAGTAAGGTTCCTTTTTCCCCACAGCCTCTCCAGTATTTGTTATTGGTTGATTTCTTAATGATGGCCAATAGCGTTGGTGTTCTTTAAACATTTGGTTGGGTTCTCCAGTGACACTGTGTGGGCTGAGGTTTCCTTTTTATGTTTTTATTCTGTATATTCAATTTCTCTGATACTTCTAGAGCAATCCAAGGTACATATTTCTTACTGTATCAAGAACTTTCATCTCATCCCTCTCCAGTGTTAGTCCATTTCATGCACATTGGCAAGTGTTGACCTACAGATTTCTCCATGTAATTCTCTTAATCTTTTTATATATCTAAGGTCTTTAATTATATCACTTATTTAATTCTTGTCACTGGTAATTTGTGTCTTATATCTTTTTCCCCTTTGTCAGTCTTGGTAGAAATTGGTCAATTATTTGATGTTTTTGGTTGCTTGTCAGTTTTTTTATTTTGTTTTTTTTGAGACAGGGTCTTTCCATATAGTTCAGGCTGGCCTTGAACTCTTTATGTATCCTAGGCTGGTCTTGAACTCACTGCAATCCTCTTGCCTCAGCCTCCCAAGTGCTATGATTATAGGACAGTGCTACCACACCCAATTTATTTGACCTTTTCAAAGAAACAGGTTTTACTTCATTAAATTGTCTGCGTGGCATTTCTGTTTTTAATTCTATTAGTTTGTGCTCTTGGTGGTTGTGGTGTTGTTGTTTTTGCTCTTGTTTTGTTGTTTGCACTTAAATTCTCTTTGAGACTTCTCTGAACCTAGGTAGTTGTTGTTTTCTAAGAAGTGTGTTAGTGTTCCAGTGCTTGGAGAGTTTTCTTTTTGTCTTTCATCAGTTGTGAGTTTGATTCCCTTCTGGTTGCAGAACATGCTGTATGCTTTCATTTCTTTAAAAGTTTTCAATGTTTATTTTACCATACACAACATGGCCTACCTTCTTCTCTGTTCTGTGAGTACTTGGAAAGAATATCCATTCTTCTGTTGAGGGGTAAGTGTCCTATGTCTATGAGGTGATGGTTGAAGGGATTTTCTTCTCTATATTTTATTAATTTTCTGTCTAATTCTGTCTAATTTGTTGAGAGAGGGACATTGAAATTTCTGACTATAATTGTAGATTTGTTCCCCTTTAAGTTCCAATACTTGCTGTGCATGCTTTGGAGTTTTCAGGGGTGTAGATGTAGTTAGTGTTATGAAGCCTCCCTGGTGGGTTAACCCTTTCAGCATTACACTACGTCTGTCTGGGCTATAGTTCTTTGCTCTGAAGTCTACTTTATCCAATACTAATATAACATCCTGCTTTCTTTTGGCCTATGTTTGGATGATACATTTTTTCATTCTTTTACTTTAATCACGCTTGTAGCTAGTAAATTTGAAGTGAGTTTCTTATAGATAGAATATAGTTGGATTTTGCTTGTTAATCTACTATGCTCACCTGTGTCTTCAACGTAATTGTTAACATGTTAGCTTGTCTTTTAGTTTTCTATTTTGGTTTATCTCAAATGTTTCACAATATACCTATTTCTGTAAGCATTTCAGTAATTGCTGTAGGTTTCAACTTGTGTATTGATAACTTACCACACACTGCTATTGTTTTCATTTTACAATTTCAAATGAGTTGTTGAAACTTGAGGGGAGAAGGGACATGTGTAAATTTGCCTGTATTTTTGCTTTCCCATCAAATGTTCTCTCTACTGTTTGTTCAAGAATTCATACTTTTCTATCTTCTTTTCTGTTTGGTATACTTCTTTAGCCATCCTTGTAGGATATGTCAGCTATTAACAAAGTCTATTAATTTTCCTTCATTTGAGAATATCTTGGTCTCCCCTTTATTTCTGAAGAATATTTTCACTAGATATAGAATTCTGGGTTGACAGTTCTTTTTTTCCACCACTTGAAAAACATTGTATACTTTTCTGGTTTCCATAGTTTCTAATAAAAAAATCCGCTGTTGCTGTATTTTTCTCCTCTATATTAAATGTCATTTTTTTCACTGCTTTCAAACTTTTGTTTAGTTTTTAAAAACTTGACTGTGGTGTATTTTTTTTTTTGGTACTGGGGATCGAACTCAGGACCCTGCGATTGCTAGGCAGGCACTTATTCCACTGAGCTACATCCCCAGCCCCGAATGTATTATTTGGGAGTTTCTTTGAGTTTTACATTTAAATCTTTAGCTGAATTTGATTTTTTTCACTCATTATTTCTTCAAGTACATTTTAAGTTTGGCTTTCATTTTTCTTTCCTTTGGAACTTCAGTGATACAAATAAGCTCATTTGCTATACTCTCATGAGGCTCTCAGGATATTTTTCTTTCCTAGTTAATTTTCTATGATTTTCACACTGGATAATTTTTAATGTTTTACCTTCAAGTTCAGTGGAGCTGATTCTTCAAGTCAGTTCTGTCTTTTCTCTATGGTGCTGTTGAACTGTCCACTGAGGGTCCCCACTGCTCATAATTTATAGCTGTAAAGTATCTGTTTGTTTTATCATCACTTTTATTTGCTGAGAAATTATACCTTTTCATTTGTTTCATGCATGTTTTTAATTTATCCTTGAATCATCACAATAATGATTTTTTAAATCCTTATGAAATAATTTTAACATGTCTGTTATCTCCATATTGGTAATTCTTGATTGTCTTCTTTCATTCTGCTTGAGGTTTTTCTGATTCTTAATATGATGAGTGATTTTTAATTAAAATATAGACATTTTGACCTGTTTGGGGACTTCAAATCTTAATTTAAACCTTCCATTTTGACTACCACTTTGGAAGGGGAGGGGAAATGGACATTTGTTACTGCCAGGTAAGGGTAGATTTCCAGGTTCCCCACTCTTCTTCCACTGATGTGGACGGCCTTAGTGGATTCTTATTACTGTTGCATGGGGTAGGGGTTCCTTATTCTTGCAGAGTCCCCAAGATGTGGGGGGGGAGGAAGTGGGGAAAACAAGGAATGTCATCCAGTGAGGTCTCTACTCTTTTTCTGACACCTTGGAGTGAAGCCCCTTACAACATAGAACTTTCCTGGCTTGGGTAGGGCTAGTGGTAGAACCATAGGTTTTGATGCAGTGTTTGGCTGAAGTAGAACCATTTTTTTCTAAAAGTTATCTGTCTTAGCAGACTCTTTTCTGGTTCATTACTTGGACTTTTTTCTTCTCTCCATTGTTTTAAGCAGTTGTCACATTCTTAAGTTCCACTGCTAGGATATAGAAGACATAAAGTCATGAATCTAATCTCTTTGTTGAGGTCTGTCCAAGTGGCTAGCAGGTCTACTCCTCTTTAAATTTCAGACTCTTATTGTTTTGTTTTGTAGATGATATTCAAGGGTTCTAGTTGTACTTGGAGAATAGAAAACTATACCTCATCTTTCAAGAAGAGGAGCTATTGCTCCTTTACTTTTTATAGGTAGCAGGTCAGACATGGACTTGGCTGTGTAATCCCTAACACTTAATAAAGGCACCTGTTGAGCTAGAAGGTTGAGCTTGTAACATGAATTTAAAGGAGATGATTATTTCTAAGAAAATAGGTCTGTAAATTCATTCAGTTCTTTTCTTTCTGGCTTTTTTACAGGACCTTGAACTAGGAAGTCAGTAACAGAAGGGTAAAGAGGGTGAGGAGCTGAGAAATGAATAACCAGCCCTACCATCTGGCTTTCTGCAGTTCAGAAAGTCACATGTAACCACTAAGTTAGAGCTGCCTCTCTGTGTTTGCTTGAGGTGCCAAATGCTATATTTAAGCCAAGAACTGATTTTGAAAATATTTTTCTACTTCTGTTTTGTCAAACGTGTTCTCTGGCAGATTATGTTAGAGCTTGTTCTGCTAAAGCTTAGCAGAGCCTTCTGTTTCTTCAAGCTGATTTGGCAGGCAGAATGCAAACATGAAACCCTAGTTTTGGAACAGAAATCTTCTCTAGAGATAGCATGAAGTATGTTTTAATTTTTAGCAGGTAATACAGTGCATATCAAATAAGAAACAGAGACATTATTCATTCATTGTTATCTCTTCTACATAGGGCTTCTTTTTAAAGCTATTTTCTGCTCAAGCCTGTTTGACTACATGTTTTCTTTCCAGAACCTTCCTAATTATGAGAAAGAAAGCAAATGTTAAGCTAGTGTTCTTTTATTGAGAAAAATGGGAAAAAGTGTTACTGGATTACTTTCATAATTTGATTTTGCTTGAACTTTCAAGATAATAACATGGCTCCAGTATGAATAAGTAGAGCTTACATACCAAGGATAGGCATCTAACTAAGACAGAATAAAAGCATTTTATTTAAAATTTTACTGTCTGCATGAAGAAAGTGATTTTCTAGTGGGCTTGAGTTGTTTTATTTTGATGACGGAAAATTTTTTGAAGTCTTTGTAATACCTGGAGTCTTTTAGCTAGAGGGCATAAATGTCACAGCCAGTGGCAGATAGTATCTCATTAAGGGTGTCCCTGTGCACTCTGAAAGGCTCAATCTGGGTATAGAAGTGGCTTACTGGCATTCATTGGTGTTGGTTGAAGAGAACTTTCGAGGTAGCACATGGATCAGTGTAAGTTTAAGTGTAGAATAAATTAGCAGTGCACTATAGTTGGGTTGAGTTATATTTAATTTGCCCCTTCATCTTCCATAGTTCTTTTTAAATGTGTTCATGCTTGGTATAGCTTCTGAAGTCAGCCTGTGCAACTTTTCAGACACCACTATTGTGATTTCTATGTGGGAAATCCCACATTTATATTCTTTTCCCACCTTGCTCTTTGTCATTGATCACAGCCTGGTAGAATCTCTGGTCCCTCCAGCCCCTAGCCCATCCTTTATGTTTGATGTCTGTTCTTCAGACTACATATACATAACTGATGACTTTTTATAGGAATTGGTGTGGGAGTGAAGTGTGGCTGAGCCACAGTAAGAGACAATGAAGCACAGGTCACTCACAGTCTCCTGATCCTCTGAGAAGAAATATCTACCCAGCTTATTTGAGCTTCTTCCCTAGTCAGGGCAGGCAGAAATCCAATTTAAACTCCCTGGGTTATGACTCTAAGAGGGTGTTAGAATTTTTCACCTCCTTTTCTCAGTGATGTTGTTTGTACCCATCTCACTCTGCATATAGTTCAGAGATGTACTCTTCAGAGCACTTTAACTGAGACTGTACAGGATGTTCCATCAACAGATGGTTCTACAGAGATAATCTTGCAATTAGTGAGTCCTCTGAGCACTCAGGATCTCAGAGTGGGCTTGGCTTAGAACCCAGGCTACGCATTGGAATCACTGGGGAGAATTTTAAAAATACTGATTCTCTTTTATATTACTAGGACCATCCACATGCTAGGCAAGTGCTCTGCCATGGAGATACATACTCTTCCCAACCTTTTACAATTTTTATTTTGAGACATCTCTCCAAACTGCCCAGGATAGATTTGAATTTATGGTCATTCTGCCTCAGCCTCCCAGAATACTGGGAATGTAGGAGTGCACTGCCAAGCCTCGCTAAAACCATTTTAATTTTTAAAGGTCAAATTTTCTTTCTTGAGGACTGGTCTGGAGTGAGGCAACCAAAAACAAACAAACAAAAAAATGAGCCAGAGTTCTAAAATACAGAGGTGTTCACATGCTTTTGTCTCTCTCCCAAATGTTTGACACTTTCTGGCTTTAATAACAATAGTGTCAAGGACTTGCTTACCTAGTGGAGCTCTTAGTGATGGATTTATTGACTCATCTGGTATCTTTGATGCAGTTTTTAAATGTTATTTTAGGACTGATGTGAACATGTCTGTTGGAGGAGGAGCTGAGAGTTCAGCTGCTGCACCCCTCTTTTGAGCAGATACCCAGGGTGTTTTCAGTTGTTTGATTCCATCTCTTCACTTTCAAAGAGATGAAGACAAGGAATAGACATGGGCATAGCTTACATGTATTGAGAGTAATGTTTCCTGTTGTGGTTTAGCCCTCATGACAGCCCTGCCAGGTAGGAACTGTTACTACTCCCATTTTAGTGATGAGGATATTGAGACCCAGAGTGATGGAAGAACTGCTCTGGGAACACGTCAGGATGGGAATGTTGGAATGCCTAGTGCTGGTTTAGCCACTGTTGGGTTGTCTCATTGGTATTATTACATTTCATTCATTCACTCAGCTACTTAGTTTATGTTACCCATCTGTAAGCAAAGAGGTTCTCCTAGGTTGAGAGGTTCTTGGGTCTCATGGAGGGTGCAAAATAAAGAAGAAAAAGTTGAACAAAAGAAATACTTTCAGAAAATCAGAACTGCTACAGTACCAACATAGTAAACCAGAGTATAGGCTAAATGCTAATGGAGAGGCATCCTTTAGATAGAGGCCTCAAAAAAGGCCTCTTCTGAGCCATTTCAATGTGACCTTAAGCCTGGGAACCATCCTGAGCTCTGCTGCCCTTTATTGTCAACTCTGTGCAGGAGATTTGCATCTGCCCCGAAGCATGTGCATGTCACAGTCTTAGCAACTTGAGGTCATCCACAAATGGGCTGTTTGCCAATATTTTTACTAATGCCTTATTAGATTTCTGAAAGAAATGTAACGAAGTCCAACAGTTGTGTTAAGAGACAGAAGTGTATGTCCCTGATTACTCTGTAGATGGCCATCTCTCACATAGAACTGACCAACTCGGGTTGTTGCAGTGACTGCAAGAACAGGGTACTGACTGTCGAGAGATTCAAGACATAAGCCCACAACAACAAAGAACTTGTCTCCTGCAAGTTGCTGTTGGTGCTCCTGCTGAGCCTGTGGTGAGGCACATGGGCTTCAGTTTGTGGTCTTTGAGGCTTTTGTGCTGTCAGGCTAAGATTGGGCAGTACATTTTTTTTCAACCTTTGTTCTTGAATTTCCTTTAGATCTTGCAGTTCTGTGACAGAGGCTTGGGCTTTGACTGGATGAGTTTTACTGTGTTCTGTCTCTGCCTCCTTTCTCTGCATGTGTGAAATGGCAGCACAGAAAATGGCATACAGGACTTGTTTTTCTTCACTTGTACATAAAGTTTAAAAAGCTGTGGCCCTTTGGCTTCCTAGTCTGCCCTCTAGCCAAGGCAAAATTACTATGGAGAGCATGTTAATCTGTAACCAAAAGCCCATCGAAAGGGAGAACCAGGATGGCAGATGTGATGCGCTGCCTTATAAATCAAGTTCTGTTGTCAAGGTTGGCATATGGCCAGTGAGTGTCCCAATCACAGAATGGCTTTTATGGCCCCCTTATTTATAATTACTTTTGAATAGCAACCAGAGGACTACATTGAGGCAGAATGAAATTTGTAGAATATGAAAATTATTGTCTATGGAATGTTATAGCCTGGAAGTATCTGATTATGAACCTATGAAGTAAGAACTCTCTCCCCTAAATATTTTTTAACTATACAGTGTATCCCACGCCCTTTAAAAACGAGAGCTATGGTCATTCCTGAGAGAAGAATCTCAATAAGTTAAGAATGTTTAACCTAATGGCTTTGTAACAAAACAAGCTGAGAACCATGCATATAACCAACATTTACATAAGGAACGAGCTCCCTCCCTCTCTCTGTCTCTGTCTCTGTCTCTGTCTCTGTCTCTGTCTCTGTCTCTCTCTGGGACCTTAGTAACTACTTGTGACTCTTTCACCTTTGGTTTTGAGATGTGTTGAAGAGAGGCTCAAGAATAGATTAATAGAATGATCTGCCAACAGAAGGCTCTCTTGTGGGTTTCCAACTGTTCCATGCTGTCTCTGTCCTCACAGTCCAGTGTGAATTGCTGTGGCATACTAAACTGTAGTGCTCTCACTCTGTGTCACAGATTTGCCAAGGTAGTGAAAGCACCTGGAGCTTTGGCCCTGGCCAATTATTGCATGAGTGATAGCAACATTAGAATACCATTAGCAACCCAGATTTTCTCCTCCTGCCTGAGAATAAATTGAGATGAAATGGGGACAGTTATGGAGCAGCTGTCTTCAGCTAGAGACTGAAGGCTAGAAAATGCCAGGGGAAACTCAGCTGTATTTGCATAAAACTATCCAAAGGTCCCGGGCCCTAAAACTATGCATTGTAAGGCTTCCCTCCCAGGGCATGCTCCTGGGAAGAAAGCCTGTGCCTGTGCCCTAGCTGAGGGGGGTATGGAGGAGATGATGGGTCAAATGTCACTTTTTTATCTCCTGGGGGGTTAAATATTAAGAAGAGCACGCGACAGGTTTACACTGTGGCAGTCTGGAAAAGAGATCAGTCTTTGGGTTCATACCCATCCATGTTTCTCAAAAATAAGACTTTAAAGTAAAAAATGTCAGCCCCAACAGCCTATCCTTGCCTTACCTGCCATGACAAAGTAACCACTAATAGTGAAGCATATCTTCTGCATGACCATGGCTATCACCATGGTAACAACCAGCTATTAATTGCAGCTGAAGTTTATTTTCTAGATTGTTCTTATTTGCGGGGAAATAGGATACTAAGAATCATATAGCCGTTTTCCAGTTTCACAGTGAATATAACTGCTTTTTTATCTTGAAAAATTTCAAAGCCATGCTGAAGTCGAAAGAAAAGCACAATATTACCCTGTTATCCAGATCTACCAGCTGTTAACTCCTTGTCCTATCTGCTCCATGTCTTCATATTTGTACATATTTCATGGTTTTTTTTTTTTTTCGGTATCAGGAGTTGAACTCAGTACACTGTGCTCATCAGGCAGGCACTTGTGCCACTGACCTATATCCCCAGCCCCACATTTCCATTTTGCCACATTATGTGGATAGAGGATGTAAACACTATGGTACTTTGTCTCCAAGCCTGCACATGTGACATTTTCCTGTAAATTGTGATTCAGTTGCTACATTTCATTGAGTGACATCATCAGACTTTTCGTCCATACTCAACATCCTACCAACTGGGCCACAAATGTCATTTACTGAGTTTTTTCTAAATTCAGGATCCGTTTAAGTTGACACGCTGTATTTTGATGATTCTTTATAAAAGAATCTTTAATTTACTGATTACTAAATGTGTGCTGCATGGTGTATGAGTCCTCTGTCTCACCACAGCTCCACTGCAGCCCTCTTGAGCAGATCTCATTCTTACCCCACCAGAGACCCAAGAGGCTCAGCCACTTGTCTGCATGCAACTGGGGAATTCAGTGCCAGGATTTGAGTTAATCAGATCTAGCTTGAGACCCAGTGCTCTTCAGAGAAACACACTCTGCAGGGACATCTGTCATATCAACAAATTCTCACTCCAGCTATGCTTTTGGAAAATAAGTTTCAAAAACCTTTACACATGGAAAAACTTGAGTATAGAAAGAGTATGTACTGCCTTCCTGCCTTTGTTTTCTAAGTAGTTGATGCTTCCAAGTTTGTCCTCAGCACCCTCTTGCTGCGAATCCCTCCTACAGAACTGCATTGATTAACAACACAGTCACCTCTTGGATCTGAGTCCTGTCACATGCGTTCATTAGTCAGGTGTCAGAGCAACTTCTCAGCCTCAGTTGTTTTTCTATAAGGTAACACGGCTGAGTTGGAGTGAGGATTGTAAAGTTATTATTTAGCACTGTGCCTGAAAGTGCTCTGTAGATGTTTGCTGCTGTCTCTTGTATGCAGCAGATCCATTTAGATACCAACACAAGATTTTTAAGAAGTTGGTGTCTTCTGCAAGGGCACAAATACAAACCTGTCTTCAGAGTCTACTATGTTCTCTGAATGTGGATGCCTGACTTCAGCTTCCAGTGGGAAGAAGCAGCTGTTTATTGGAGTTGGCCACAAGCTCATATCAGCTATATTACTTTGCCAACAGGGGTCCATTGTCTTTCTGCTTTCTCTATATAAATTCTTTTATTACATTTTTTTCTGAGCAGATGTTATTCCACTGTCTTAGTTTAACTGGAATAAATATAAGGAGTACAAAAGCTGTAAATAATGAAAAAACAGAGATAATAGAATTTAGATCTCAGCTTGCTTTCCTTTCTGTACTTAATTCAAGTTTCTTCTCAGTGCAGTATGAAATTTGTTTTAAAAGGGTCACCAAGGAGAAAAAAAATAGAGAAACCAAGAGGAAACAATAATGTAGCAGATTTCCTAAAGTGCTAACACAATATTTTGTATTTGTCTGTCCTGGGCATTAAATGTAAATAATATCTTCTTGAGCTCCATCAGCATATGTAAACCTGCCCTGCTGCCTCTATTTCACACCACATATCAATTAATGTTCCCTTTTCTCATGTTTGCAAGGCTGTATAGAAATACTCCCAAAGGACCAGCAGTCTCTATACCAAGGAGAATGGGTCCAACCTCTGTGTTTCTAGTGAGATCCCACCTGCCTGGAACCATGTGCAGGGCTCAGTATTATTAGGTGACAGCATGGGCCCAGGAGACCAGCAGCATCCCCTGAAGTTTTGAGGAACTGGGGAACATGGAGAAAAAGAAAATGTGCTCATTCCTCAGATCCTAGCATACCACATTGTGTTTACAGATAAACACAATGGATCATTGGATCATAAACTTGAGCATGTGGTGGTTACCCAGAAGATTGATTAAAATGCAGATTTCTGGATGGCACCCTTGGGGTTTCTGATTTACTTGTCTTGTAGAAGAGTCTGAGAATAATAGGCACTTCTGGTAAGTTCTGTGCATTGCTGCTACTGCTGATCAAGGTATCAGACTCTGAGAACAACTACCTTAGTCCAACCTGAGAGACAGTGGATATGGTCCATGGCCATCCACCACCAGGATCTCTCTGACTCAGCCCCACAAATCACTTAAGGAAAATTGCTCACCTGGAGATGTGGAGGCAACAGCAAGACAAGGAGTTAGCAAGCTGTGGCCCATGAGCAGCATGCACTGCCCATTGTTATAAATTTTATTGAAAAAATTATTTATTTACACATTGCCAACATGGGCTTTCATGCTTTGAAGGCAAGCTGCATATGTGAACAGTCTCTATTTGCACTCAGGCCTCACAGATAAGTACCATCCTTAGTCCTTTACAGAAGAATTTTGCCAGCTCTTGATCCATGACAGAGCTTTCCCAAACGTATTTGGGAAAAGGCAAGTTGGAAGTAATTATAAGTAACTGGCATGCTCCGGGCCCCCAATTTGCATATATTTTTTAGATATCAGGGTTGTTGTTGCTAAGTACACATAATAATGGCAGCTTTTAAATTATTTCTCAAAAGGCCATTCTCCAATTAATTTTCTTACTGGAAATAGTAGCTTCTCAAAATTAAAAGAGTCATAGTTTTATCACCCATGCTACCTCTCTAGTATGTTGTTGACATCTATTTGAATTATTGGTGGGAAGTTGTAAAATCACAATTAAAAGGGAAAAACACAATATTTTCATTGTCAGATGAGTGATGTTAAATTTTTTTACACTTTGGCAAAAAGTAGTATAACATCTTTGGAAAGCAGTTTGTCAGCATGTTTTAAGAATCTGTAAAGTAATTTTCACATTCATCAGTCAAGTAATTCTACTTCTTGGAAATATCAATATTTTTCATTACAGTAATATTTATAATAGTTTTAAAAACATAAGATATATAAATGTCTGTTACTCTAAAACTGATAATAATAGATGAATCTCCACACTGATTTGAGCCATTTAAAGTCAAGAGAGAATACAGGAAAGCTAGTAGAGTCCTCTCAGAGAACTTGAAGCGTGTTTTGCACAGCCCTTGTACTGGTCCACTTTGCTGTTACTCAGGCAACATACAAGACATCTGCAGCTTTGAGGGAATGAGCTGTGTGGCTCGCAGTGTCAGAGGCCTCAGTCGGTGGCTGCCTGGCTCCAAGGCAGGAACATCACAGCAAAAGAGCATGATGGAGAAAGCTACCCGCTTCACACTGGCCAGGAAAGAAAGCATAGGGCACGAGTGCCAGCAAGAGACATGCCCTCTGTGTTAGTTACTTTCTTGTTACCGAGACATGCAGTAACTGACACCACAACTTGAATGAGGAAGTGTTTGTTCTGGCTCATAGTTTGTAGATGTTTCATTGCATAGTGGGCTGGCTCCAAGGCACAGTGGCATGATAGAGGAATCTTGCTTATGGCACGGCATTGGGAACCGAGAGGGTGAAGAAAAGAATGGGGAAGAGAGAGATCCTTGCAGGCTACACACAGTGACCCATGTCCTCCAAACAAGCTTCACCTCCCAACACCACATTTCGCTATAAATTCATCAGAGTAGTAATCCATGGATAGGTGTCACACCCCCCATGATCCAGTCATCACCTATGAGTGCATGAGGCTTTGGGGGACATCTGGGTATAACCTATAACACCCTGCAAGGGCATGTCCGGAGTAGCCCATGTTTCCAGTCTGGTCTACACCCTCACAGTACCTGTGTAGTAACCCACTAACTCATATAGCACCTCCATGACTGAGTCACTTCTCCAGGAGTCTGAGTCTAGTCAAGAGAACAAGTGGACTGGCCCAGGCCTACACAGTTCATCTGTAATAGGGATCCAGTGGGACTTGCTGAATCTGTTCATCACCAGCGAGCCCAAACTTTGGAATCCTGTTTGGCTCCTTCTTGCATTAGGTCTTGTCACCCATCACACTGGCAGACAGTATCAGTTTCAGCTTTAAATCACACCTCCTGCCTTTGCTCTTCTCAGCCACTTCATCAGTCACGTCTTGTAGGCTCAGCTTACTGGCTTCTTCCTGTGACCCACCTCTGCACTTGACTCGAAATTTATATCACATCTTCTACTCCATGGTGGAAATTCCATCACATTCCTGTTGTGCTTAAAGTAAAGTGCAGCTGTTTATCCAAGCTTGTAAGCCTCGGAGTTGTTCAGTCCCTCTCCTTAACTCTGTCAAATCTCACCCTTATCACCCTTATCATGTTCTTTCTTAAGCATGCCAATCTCTTTTCTACTTTGGAGCCTTTTCCATGTGCTGCTCCCCCACACCTTCAAGAACAGCAACCCTCCTGTTTTCCTTTAGTTCCTATATTAACCCTTGCTTCTACCCAGAGGCCACCATATGCACCTTTCTTGAAATAGGCACGCCACTCCCCGCGTAGGGGCCTGTGGCCTCGAATTTGTTCAGAGTACTTGAAAACAGGCACTCGATAAATGTATGCTGAATGAGTGAATGCATCTCTTCAAATGATTATGTGCTATATGTGCATTTGTTGTACTCAGTGGCAATAGTTTGTGATTTGAGTGTGTGTGTGTGTGTGTGTGTGTGTGTGCGCGTGTGTGCGTGCATGCAGGATGTAATCACCAAAATGTTACTTGTGCTGCAAATGAGATTGTAGTTGACTTTACTTCATTGTACTTTTGTGTGTTTTTCAAATTTATAATTATATCACTGTGTTACTGTACAAAAATATGCATAAAATCGATCATTTTAACCAGTTTTAAGTATACAGGTCTCTGGCATACAGTGTATTCACATTGTTATGCACCTGTCACCACCATCCAGCTCTAAAACTTCTACATCATCCCCTGCTGACAGTGTATTCACCAGACATTAACTCCCCAAGATGATTGCTGCTGCTTTTACAGTGAAAAAAATATTAGGAAAAATGAATTAGAAAAAACTGGCAAGCACATTTTTCAGGTAAAGCTAATTTAAATGAATTTTGGATTACAAAATTTAATGACTATATGACAAGTTAATTTCCCTTTTACTTTATAATTTTTTTTTATTTTTTAAAACTCCATCCTATATAAATCTGAAGTGCTTACCTGGCACCTATTTTTGTTGCAGTAGCTCCACTGCAGGACAAACCTTAATAAACGGACTTTTCCCACAGCTGTGATCATTCCTGGGGGAAAGTGTGTGCTAACGCAGAATCACCTAGAAGCGTTACTGCTTGTGATGACTTTATGCAGCTTTTCCTCAGCCTAGGCCTTTGAAGTTTGTTGCATTGTCATTTCTTACTGTAGTGGAATGTACTTTTGGAGCTTCCAGATGTGGGTGTTCTTACATGAAGGTACTTAGCTTTTACTCAGTCTGTTACAAACAGGTGAATTAAGGGAATTCAAACATGCTCTCTCTGGAAACCTGGTCTCTTGCCTAAAACTACAAAATTTTTTAAGCCATGATAGTAACATGCATAGCAGCATTATTTATATTAGAAGTAGCTTACTTTTCCATGAAGGATAAATACATTCTGGTGTATTTTTAAAATGGAATATTATGCAATATTTAAAATAAGTTTTTGCTAAGGGTGTGGCTCAATGGTAGAACTCTTGCCTTGCATGCACAAGGCCCTGAGTTCAAGCCCCAGTACCACACTAAAATAAATAAATAAATAAATAAATAAATAAATATGTTACACTAATCAAACATTACATTTCCATAAAGTAAAAGAAATTAAATCTAAGATACAAAATTCTAAACATCTATATATAATATATAGAAATATAAAATAATGACAAATTCAGAATCTAAGCCCCATTTCCTCTATTTAAATTATAAAATTGTCCTGTACTAAGCTCTGAAACTTCTGTTGGGAAAAGTTCTACTTGCTCCTGACCCATGTTCTTGTTTGCATTTGCAAATTAACCTTGAATTTCAAGGAAAGTGAAGACTCTGACAAACTCTGTCTAGTAATTTATTAGTTGATTGGCTCACCACCCTTAATAATTAGAAGATTTATAGATATGTCCTCCAAATAATTGGAAATTAATTTGAGATGAGATGCCAAAAAGTACAGTATTCCTAACAGAATGAGAAGGTGGAAGCTCTTCACATGCAAATGTCAAGAAATACAAGAGTAATTGTTAACCTGCAGCCTAGTTAACCCAGTACTTTTGTACATTTATGGTAGAAAGGAGTTTTAGTTTGACAGTCATAAACTCTAGCAGGCTTGGCTGGTTTGAGCATACCCTCAAGCATAAGCCAAGAGTGTATTAAGAATGCCCTCCCATCCATGCACTACTGGTTTATTTTGATAGTCACTGTATGTGACCCTTACTAATGTAATAATCTGCTATTTGTAAGAAAGGAGATACTGACTTGGGAATCATCTTTGGCACTTTGCTTTTGACTTGGGCATTGCATTTGGATATGACAGACATCTTTGCTATCCATCGCTTAAATG
Source organism: Dinomys branickii (assembly GCA_004027595.1). Lineage (NCBI taxonomy): Eukaryota > Metazoa > Chordata > Mammalia > Rodentia > Dinomyidae > Dinomys > Dinomys branickii. The sequence goes on from PVLD010000188.1 coordinate 59,563, forward strand.
ACAACTGTCACTGTCTTTTTAACAATGAGAACTGTTGTCTCTTAAAAGGAATACAAAGCCATAGATTGCAGGCAGTAGAATTTTGTTGGAAAACGTTTTTTTCAGTCAAGCTAAAAAATAGCAAGTATGACTATCAGATAGCAATGATTTACTTTTTTCTCTAAACTTTAGTCTTAGCACAGTATCTGGAATATGTTAAATACACACTAAATATTTGTTACCTAGTTTATATAAGTCCACTATTTAACAGCAAGTAGACTTGTTTTTATTCCAAATTTTCATGAACCTATGCTTTGTTTCTGGCTATTTTAAAGCCAATAGGATAGATTTTATGTCTATGTGCCTTTTTTTTCCAAACAGCAAGTAACAGTTCATGTTTGGACTGATTTTATTTTCTTCTCTACTCACCTCAACACTTGTCTACTTGACATTCTAATAATTATGGTTCCCAACTTTCATTAAGTGCTTTCTGTTTGCCAACCTCTGTCCAAATGTGTCACTTCGATTCCATCGTGCGACAATCTTGTGATGGAGCTGCTATTATGTCATGGTTCTATTTTCACCAATGAGATGCGAGGGTCAGAGATTAAGCCTTGTGCTCAGGCTCACGTAACACACAGTAGAGCCAAGATTCAGACCGAAGCCTGTTTGGTTTGATGACCGAGGGAACCAACTCTAAAGGAAAAGAGCACTAAGCATTTGTGACAGTGTCCAAGACACAGCATAGTAGTCATTTGATTATTATGTAAATTTTAAATGTTTGATATCAACTCTTTTGCTGTACAATTCAGAAAATTAAGTGCACTTGTTTTATGTATATGGTTCTATAACTTGACAAACAGAGAAACTCATGTTTTATAAGATATTTAAATACTATGTTGGTATCTCCCCCAAAAGTTCCCTTTTGTTCTACCTTTTGTAAAACTTACTTTTAAACTATAAACTCATAGGATACTGTAAAACTAGTAGAACAGCCCTGTATTCCCTCGTGAAGTTTCTCCCTTGGTGGTGTCCATATACCCCACAGATCTGACTTCTTCCTTTCCAGTTAGTCTTTGCTTCCCTCAACTCCAGGAAACCACTAAACGCTTTTCTGTGCTATCAGTTAGTTTACCATATTCTGAAACTTCGTGTAAATGAAATCATATAGCATGTTTTCTTATGTCTGGCTTCTTTTACTCAACACTATGTGCCTGAGGTTTATCAATGTTGTTACATATGTTAGTAGTTTGTTTTTATTTGGAGATGAGCTGTTTGTCTGTTTTTTTGGAGACAGGGTCTTGCTATGCAGCGCAGGCTGACCTCAAATTCACAGTGATCTTCCTGCCTCAGCCTCCCAAGTGCTGGGATTATAGGCATGTACCACCATGTCCAATCATTCTTTTTAAATAACTATGTAGCACTTTGTTGTTTTAATATACTGCAGTCTGCTTCTCTGTTCACCTTTTAGTGTGTGTTTGGGACTTCCACAAATAAGACTGCTGTGAAGATTTGTGTACATGTTTGTTGTGCATATATAGACATATTTTCATTTTCCTCATGGAAATAAGAGTGAAATTGATGGTTACTTGACTAGTGAAGGTTTAACATCATAAAATGAAGCCAAACTATATTCTCAAAGGGATGAACCACTTGTTACGCCCACTAGCAGTGTGCAGGCTTCCCACTGTTCCACAACCTTGCCAAAACTTGACACTGTTGGTCATTTTTATGTTTGCTACTTTTGTTGATATGTAATGGGACCTCACTGTGGTTTTACTTTTCATTGTTGGGATAACTGATGCGATCTAACATTGTTTCATATATTTAATGGCCTGTCATATATGTATTTCTTTGTTATGTGTCTAAATGCTTCTGGGTATACAGTAAGGGTAGGGAGGTATTTGTCTTCTTCATTCAATACACACAGCTTCATAATTGAGCAACCCAAGATGGACTCACTTAAACTTTGGGTATAATACAACTAAAAAATATTTCAAGTCGACTTTCATTAGTTTATGCCAAAATGAGTGAGCAGATGTGAGTCATTTGAACATGGTATTGAAATAAATGTCAGTAGTTTCCTGTGCTAGCTGAGAAATGTCATTGTCATAAACATCACTATCTTTATGGTGTATACTTTTTGAAGATGAAGGAGATAGCATCTGTTGACATGAATTTTGTGCCTAGCCAGGTTATTTGGTTGGTACATTGTTTCTCCAAGGCTAAAAATGCTCTTCCCTAAGTTTTATCTTGTCTAAAAATGGAAGGACAATCTAAGTCTTGTCGTTTCTAGCTATCATTGAAGCATCTTTCTCCATTAAGAGTGAATGGTAGCTAGGTTGATCTATAAACCTGTTGATCCTGTGGATTATAATTTGATTATGATTTTTAAAATGTATCTCTTTTCTGTGACACATTTGTGAAACAATATGATTATTTTAGCTCTTTTGTTCTGCTAAATACAGAGAATTACAAGGAAATAAACATATAGAACCACTCAGATTACTCTGGCTTAAACAATAAGAACAACAATAAAAAAGTAATATGTATCTAGTGCTTAAAATCAGTAGGTGACAGAGAGGTGTACATATGACATTATCTATCTATAAAGATGAAGAAAGTTTCCATCTACTCAGTTCAAGTCTGTTTTCCTAATGGAAATCAGTGTTCAAAGTTTTTATTGATTCCTTTTTATTTATTTATTTAGTGCTTAGGATTGAACCCAGTGCCTTGTAGATATAGGTATTTATCACTGAATAACCCTAGCTCCTCTCCTTTTAAAAATTCATTTTTATACTACATACTGTTGTTTTCAGATCTGTCATTCTGATTACCAAATTCAAGCGCACAAAACTGGTCAAGAAAAAAGAAAATTTTAAGCATTGACTCTTCCTTTCAATAAGCCAGAGACATCAGCAATACACTTTTTCTAGCTAATAAGAACCATTGTTGAACTCCCAACATCTTCTATGGTGAAGCTCTGCATCATTTCCAATTTTTTTTTATTATTACTTGTAGTTGTCTTTGATTGTTTGATCAATCTTACATTCTTAAGTCTGGTGGACTGAGCAACTTCTTGAAGATAATAGTATGTAAGGTAGCAACCATTGTTAATTCCTATCATTTTGTTTTGAGGTCATGTATCATTTTTATTATTTTGATTTTGTCTTCATTGTTTTGTTAGCTTTTTTAACTTTTAAAATAAAAAATTCACTTTTATATAAAACAAAAATTATATACTATTTTACATATTTCCTTCCATATCAGCCAATAGAGATATACTTTATGCAGAATAGTTATGATATAGGTAAGGTCTGCTTTACTGAATAGATCTTTGTTTCCTGGTCTTTTGCCTTTATTTTTATTTATTTGAAATCACAAAAATACTCTATAGTCAGCAGTACTGGAGATTTGAGTGTACTTGTGCAAGTATTTTCTCAGGGAAAATTCCTACCAATTGAATCTCTGGTTAAAGAATAGTATATATATTTCACAGTTATTGCTGGCTTGTCTTTCTTGAGAGTTTGACCATTTACTCGCCCACTGGTAGTATCTGTAAAGGTCACCTATTTCAAATGCGGTAGCCTAGTTGAAAGCCTTCTAGTGTCCTAGTTCCTGTGACATAGGGCCTCGCTCTGTGATGCCCTTTTGCTTGCTTTTCCTGCAGGGGGAATCCCAAGCACATCCATATTGTTGTTTTCAGATCACTCATTCTGATGACCAAATTCAAGCATGCAAAACTGGTCAACAAAAAAGAAAATTTTAAGCATTGACTGTTCCATGGGGTTGGACTAGAGCTTCTGTAGGTGGCTTTCCAGCATGCCCTTCCTAGGCTCCCCATCTCCAGGAAGCCATGTTGTTGATGTCTTCTGTCTGTGTTATGTATTTTCTACAGGAGGAAGGCTCAACAAGGACCTGCGACATTTTCTCAGTCAACGCTTCCAGAAAGGATCTCCTGATCATGAACTCCAGCAGACCATAAGGGACAACCTTTACCGCCATGCTGTGCCTTGTGAGTAGCCAGGCTTGGTGTCTTGCTGCTTTGTGAATGTGTAAAAAGTGCTGGGGTGAAGGAAGAGCTCTACATCTGTCTCTGGAGTACTGGGGTTGTCTACTAAATGATGCCAGAAGTCCTGCAAATTGCAGTTGGCAGCAAACAAATAAAGCAGTGTCATGGTGTGCCTGGATTTCAGTGTGGCTCTGCCACTTCTGAATTTGCAGTAGGCAGATAACTCTTTGTAAGGCTTATTTTTCAAGTTAGTGGGAATGGTGTGTGGTATTTCTGGCCTCTTAGAACTCTTATGGGCAGGGCAGGTAAGACACTTTAGGAATTTGTGAAGGCTTGGTCTCATTGGTGTGGGCCCCATCAGTGTCAACCATCACTACTACTCATGGACTGGACCAGCCCAGAGACCCCAACTGACCTGTGTGGAGACCAATGGGTCCTTACCAGCCTTCTATAAAGTAGATGACTCAGTGGCCTCTCCATTTTTCTCTTGCCTTCTGGCCAGTTTATAAATTCATAAATCAGGATTATTTGAAGACATGGTTTCCACAGATTAAAGCACTCAGTGGGTAAGACCAAACCTAAGAAAGCAGACACTTAATTATAATGAATATCACTGTGTTCTTACACACCATGTTCCCTGCAGGATACAAATCTTGGAAGTACATGGGGTTGTTTGATGAGGAAAGAATGATCCTGGTTTATGTTTAGTTGGTTGGTTGTGTTTGAGACAGGGTCTCACTTTGTAGTTTAGGCTGGGCTTGAACTCATTATATAGTTCAATCTGGCCGTGAACTCATAGCAGTCTTCCTCCCTCAGCCTCTTGAATGCTGAGATTACAGGTATGCACCACCATGCCCGGCTTTGATCTTGGATTTATAACTTGGAAGTTAATATTTGAAGGTGATAATCTTTAACACCCACCATACAGATGCAAAAACAGAATAACCAGTAAGTAGAGATCAAGGTCTTCTTGCCCATCGTGAGCCAGGTCCATAGCTGCTGCTGAAGGTACAGTACAGCTGGATGAATGTAATACCCAATAACTGCAGACTCATGTTCTCTGTGTAATTTTCCCCCTACATACATTGCAGTTTTGAAAGATGAGGGTGAAGCAGATGAGTGTACCATCTCTTAACGCATCTGTGGTGTTACCATGGTTATGTGTTGACATGTTTTCCCATTTATTTTCTCACTGACTTATTGGGCCTGACTCTGAGCTAAATGGCTTGATTTTAAGCTTACCACTCTGTAGGAATTGGGGCAAAAATTACCTCAGTCTTTTAAAACAGTGGAAAAAAATCATGTTTGTCCCTGGTTGCATAAAACCCTTAGTATTGGTGTTCTGTTTGTATGAAACCAGTAAATCTGGAATTTGGAAATAGTATCCCCATCGAAAGAGAACATGAATAATAATCCGTTTTATACTTCCTTTGTAAAAGTGGAAGAAAATATAAAAGTGGTCTGCTTTGAGATTGGTTTAACATGAGAAGACTTGGGGTTCTGTTACTTGCTTGGTCACTCTGGCCATCTGTGTTTGACCCTTTGGCTCGTGACTGGTGAAGCAGAGCACTCAGTGTTGTATATAGGACAGGAAGCCCTGGGTCTGGAGAATGGGTCCTCCTGGTTGTGTTGTACCTGTACTGCAGGGAACCAAGTTACTCTCAGCTGTAGATCCTGGAACACTTCCTGCTGCTAAATGTGTGTTTTGAGAAGGAACAGCCTACTGAGCTGGTGCTTGCTGGTGGGGGGTAAACTTCTTGCACATTTTAGGAGCTTGTGGGTCATTAGAAATGGTGGGTGAAGTGAATGAGTGTCATCGTGTGCATCAGGGTGGACTTTGCCACTTGGAAATCAGTTTTGTTTTTGATTCTTGGCAGAGACAGTGCAGGTAGCAGCAGCCTTATTTTACAGAGAAGAGGGTGAAGCAATGAAGCTTTTAACTTAAATCCTCAAATCTTACCCCTTTTGAGTACTACTTTACTCACTTCTTGCCCACTGCTATTTTCGCTTTTTTTATTTAACAGCTTTATTGAGATATTCACATATCATATAATTCACCATTTTAACATGTTTATATAGTGCTGGTTTTGTTCATTATTATTTTTATTTTTCACTTTGCTTTTTTCCCCTTTATTCAATAACTCTTTTTTCCACATTGAAAAAATTTCATCTTAGTAGGAATTTAATTACATTTACCTCAGAAAAGGACTGCCAAAAAATGAGGAAAGGATAGAGCGGCAAATGCAGAATGAATCAAAAGTCCTGCTATGAAGGCTCAGGCTGCTCGGCTAGCTCTGTGGCCTGGGAAAAGTCACGTAACCTCTCTGGATCTGATGCACTCTTCAGGAAAGTGGGAAATGTAGTCCCAGCTCAACCACTGTCTCCCTGGTTACACACATCCAGCTTGAGGTGGATCTCATTAGTGCAGACAGCTTCAGAGGGTTAAGAGCTGGCTTAAACTCACCAGTTAGCAAGGTGCCTTTTTGGGGTTGAAGTTGATCTCTCTAACTCCCACATTGGGCATAATTAATGATCATAGTATTGTAGAAATACAGACTTGATAGGAAAATAAACAGAATTTCTTCTTATTTTTGATTGCTGAATTTATGGACTTAGTAATATAAAATGATGAATTTTTAGGTCTTACATATGGAAATGATGTAAGGCATACCTTTAAGATTAGCATCATGTCTATAATTTTCAAGCAGTTCATTGGTATGCACAACAGAATTTTAACTTTAATGATTATTCAGATTCCTAAAGTTATTATATAATTTTTGTAGGACATCTACATTTATCTGATTTCCCATATTTATATTTCTATGAAAAACCATCTTTAAGCTGAGCATGGTGGCACACGCCTATAATGCCAGCACTTGGGAGGCTGCAGCAAGAGGACTATTACAAGTTCAAAGCCAGCCTGAACTATACAGCAAGACTCTGTCTCAAAAGAAAAGGAAAAACCACCTTTAAATAAATGGATTTGAAGTGAGCATAAGCATGATCACTTCTCTCTTTTTCAGAATCATCTGATTAACACTCCTGTCTCTCTTGCCCCTAATTCTGTTCACATCCCCAACCCCTTTCCCCTCACTGCTTCAGCCATACAAACTCTTTCCATCCTTAGCACACCCAGAGTCTTCCCCTAGCTGGGCGCACTCCTTTCTCCTGTTTTCCTGTTTCTGTCCTGTTTTCCTGTTTCTGTTGGACCACTTCTCTTACAGTGCAGCCCTGCCTGTCCTGGATGGGCCCACTGCCCTCCTCACTGCTCCCAGAGCTGCTTTCTCGCCTGTCCCATGCCTGCTTCTGGTCTGCTTGTCCTATGAGAATCTCAGTTGGTGAATCAGGTGCTGTATCTGCCTTAGTGACCAGTCTACCCCTACCTTGGTGTCTAGACTGTTGAATAATATTTGTTAAGTGAATAAACAAATGGAAATGTTATTAAATATTTTTCATGATCTCTTAGCCTTTGAGAGAAATTTAGCGCATAAAGTGTCAGAATAAAAGACAGCTCAGTGGCTTGCACTAGAGGTGGACCACAGTGGCCATTAATCGCAGGCATACCGAACCCAGAGGAAAGCAGGGCAGCCATCAGGATCTAGGAGCTGGTGCGCCCATTCCCAGAGCCTCCTAACTGCAGTCTCTATATCCCTGTGCTTCCTACACATATAGCCTCTGGCTTTTTGAGTGCTTGTCCCAGCTGGTATGACATCTCAGACTATTGCTTTGGAATGGTCAGCTTTCCCTGAAGATAAATGTGCTACCTGGTGTGGCTTGTCATTTGCTATGTGGCTGCTGTCAGGAGGAGACATCACTCTTCTGTAGCGCTGGGTTTCTATCATCCTGCACAGTGCCCCACCTTTCCTCCCACTTCTCTGGGCTCTGCTCCCAAGAACTCATCCTTCTGTCCAGGCCAAGGCCACCTGAAAGAGGAAAGGATAATCTGGCTCCTTCTGGGCTTAATACTGTGTTGATCAGGGCTGTCCATGACACTGAGGCCATTGTAACCTGTTGAAGAGGTACCCATGGTACCCATTGACTTGAAGAAATTTACAAAGGCATTAAATACGTTTGATGTATAAGACAATTGAAATTTAACATAGTAAACATGGATGACTCTAGTCTTTATTTATAGAGGTGCCAGATTCACACTGTTGAGCATGTGCTAACATTTAGCATTGCCTATTATTGTGAGTGGGGATATAAATTACATCTGGAACCTTATGTACCTGTTATTTTCTCTTAAGTACAGTTGTTTCTATAATGGCTTGCCTGAAATAGACCCATTCTGCATGACTGTTCATAAGTAGAGCTGACAGCATACACAAGACCTTTTAATCAGCAAGAGACCAAGCTAAATAACCCAATGTGGAAGATACTTTATCTCCTGAAATGTTCATCTCTGTGTTCAGGTTGTGTTTATCACTGGGGAATTGCTTCTGGTTGTACTTCATAAACTAGAGAGTTCTGTAGGCATGTGTTAAGACTGATGAGATAAAGGACATTCATAACTTTCTCAGTACTGTTATTGTCATTGTCTTCTCAGCAGAGTAAGTGGTGTCAAAAATTACAAGGATCATGTTGCCCTTCGCAGTCTGTAACTAATAATAAAAATAGCTCTTCATTTTGGGGACTCCTGCTGTATACCAAGTACTCTGCCATGACCTCTCTGTATCTGTCAATATCTATCATGTCATCTTTAACTCTAGCCTCACCTGCAGCACAGAGACACTTAAGGCCCTGGGTTCCAATCCATCTCACTCTTGTACCCTCTCTCTTTTCTGTCCAGTCACAGATGCTTATTGCCTCTGATGTAGTAAAAATTCCTCTCCATCAGTTTTCACCTCCCTCTCTCCCTTTCCCCTGCGCTTTCAGCCAGTCTGTGGTCCGGACCCAGTGGTCCACCACCCCACTGCTCTACTTCTACTGTTTCCCCTTCTTTCTGTCAAATTTACTTGCTCTGCATTGGCTTCCAATTGGCCATCCCTATAAACACCAAGGATTAGAACAAAGCAAACAGTTCCTAAAGTGGCATTGAACTTTGTGTCCTGCATAATACTATGTGTATGGCAGAGAGTAACTTTAAACATGGTACTGCTAAAAACTCCCTGTGTAATGTGTGTTCCAACAACAAAGCAGATTCATGGGATAGTGGTGCATTCTTAGGCTTCTAATTCATTTTTATACTTTTTATAATGCTCAGCCCAGAGCTAATAGAAACAGTATAAACACAAGATTGCATATGGCAAGGGGATTTCCCTCTCTGCTTGCCATATTACTTCTCTTACATGTTTTCCTATTTCACCATGTGTAATATAAAATGTTATTTATTTTTCATGAAGTCTCATAATAGTCCAGACAAAGAGTTCTGTGCCACATTAAAAAGCAAGGAATTAGAGTTAATACTTTTTGTTTCAATATAACTTGGAGCGTAAGGTTCTGAGATTGGGTAACTGTAAAGAAATTTTCATCTACATGATTGCTGAGGCCTTGAAAGGAGACAGGAAAGTGACTGTGACACTTTCGTTCATAGAAGCCAGAACTATGGTAACTGTGATAATTTCCTGCAGCAGAAGAGAGAGGTATTTGATAGGAAGTTCCTGTGCCTTCCTGACTTGGGCAGTTCCCCTCTCTGGGTGTGCTGTGCCCAGGGAAGTGTACTCTCTGGCAGGACATGCAACAACTTTAGATATGCAGGGCTCATGGGGAGGTGCAGCTTTCAAAATCATCTCAGGAATAGGTTTGTTTGTCTCATGTTGGGGTGCTTTATTAACAAGCCCATTGTTAACAAAGGTCTAAAACTATTTCCTCGGTATACATGTTATTAATACTAAACCTGACATTTTGATTGGTGGGCATCATGCCACTGGTTGCTGCATAGGCTTTGCTTATTCCAGTCTATCAGTGTCTTCTGTTGACACTCTGCTTATTTACCTTCCTATTTCCTTTTCCTATGTTTTATTTTATCAGTCTTCTTCCTATAGGATTATGTAGACATTTTAAATTTAAGGTTTAAGTTCTAATCTAAAATTCTCAATTTTACACTAGACAGACAGCACTATTCAAGGGTCATTTTGCTATTTCTGCCGATGATACCAGCAGTAGGTATTGCTGTCTTTTATATGAGGTATGGGGTCAGAGAGGTGGGGAAGTTCACCTGCCATATGATTCATAATTTGAAAATTAATAATAAAAATAACACAGGAACCCTATAACACTTCACTATCATTATTTCCTTTAATCCACTTAGCCATGTTTTCAAGTATCAAGTTATGGTTATATCCACTTTGCAGCGGAGAAGACGAGCCTTAGGGAGGGCCCAGGTCATATACTGAGTGTGATTCCAGTCAGATAGATCCACAAGTCATTATTTTAAACCATCCTATTTAGGGTCACTTGTCCTATCAGCTGGTTTAGTTTGGCAAAATGGCATATGTAACTATAAAAAAATCCCCCAAAAGTTGGCACCATCACCGTTAAGCCACTTTCCAGAGCCCATGTGGCATGTTTTGAGCCACTGCCATCTTCGTGTGTGTCACTGTCACTTGATATCATTCAGCTGAGTCTGGAACATTTGGGTGTGGAGGACAGGACAGGCCAGCAGACTCTACCACTTAGCAGTTTTGTGAGCACAGCCAGCTTTCCTGCTCCCTGGGACTCCCCTGTGTTTCATTACCTTGATCAGTGATCCTGACATATCATGAGTTATCCATCTAGATCTTATTAGTCTCCACCACTATCACACTAGGCTTTATGTGTCCAACATATATACCTTGACCTTATTTATATGAAAACTGTCCCACCCATAACTCTCTGCTTTAAACAGCTAAGTTTTAAGAATAATTTCTCAGTATTTATTAATGATCCACAACCCTATATGCTAGGCAAGAATATAGCGAGACTAATAATTGGGTGAGTTAGCCAATAATAGGCATGCTTGAGACAGCACATTCTCTACATATTCTCAGCATCAACTAATTCCCCAGTGTTGTTTCTCTTTGTATTTCTTATTACATATTGTTAACCCTAATTGCCACTGAATAGTTGCTCAGTGGATAGAGTCACAGTAGAGAAAAAAAGGAAAAACTTACAAACTCAGAAGCTCAAAATTGTGGACTTGATTTATATGTGTCTGTTAATAGAGTCAAATAAACGTGGTTTAGCTGGTGTTTTCTATTCTGAATTTCTTGGGAGTGTAGAAAATGGGAGAGCTATAGGAATTAAAGTCTCATTTGAGCCAGTGTGATTTATAAGCCTATGGAAACATCGGGATAGACCTCGTCACTTAGTAATGTCATTCACTGAGTGCTTACTATGTGCATTAGGCACTGTACTGATTACAAGGGGTTTATTTTTGCATTTTCTTTGCTGTTTTTTTCTCTTTTTGGAAGTGTGGGATGAACCCAGGGCTTCCACATGTGAGGCAGGCATTCAGTCCCTGAGCTATGCCCCTAGCCTGGGTTTGTTACTTGCCAGCCCTCACCAAACTCTGAGAGACATAATCACTGCAGCACATATCCTGAGAGTAACAGTTGTGGGGTAGAGAGCTTAGGTGTCTTGTTCAAGGATATGCAGTTTAGTAATGGTGGAACTCAGCTTCAAGCCCTGGTTCTGACTGCCCTCAGAATCCAAGCTCCTGGTTTATTTCTCTGCCTGCTGTGTCCTTAAAGACCATTTTTAAATTAACATATTGGATTTTAAAGAGTGTTCTCTTAATAACATGTGGATTAATCCTTGTCTGGGTGTAGGATACTAATGTATCTATTTGGCAGCCATGTTAATTTATTTAATTACTCTATAATTTTAGCTGACTTTTTCATCAAGATTTGTTGCAATTATAAAGCAATTTCCATAGCAATATATGAAGGTACATGAATGTTTTCATAGTATCCTTACCACCTATTATTTATTTTAAGGAAGGTTTTGCCATAGTTTAGTTTCCCATGAATCATTTAAGTCAAAAGAACAGAGTATAATATATTTTTAAAGAAATCCCCTTGTATCAAAATGTGTAATAAAAAATGCAAGTGAATTTTGTGGCTTCTCTTGTGATTGTGTGCATTTGTGCTGAGGTCCACATAAGGATACTCCACTCCATGTAAGAGTACTGAGTTCTTCTTGCTTTACCTAAAGACTCTGGTGTGATGGAAGCCTCCAAAAATGGTTGCCTTAAATTTAGACGAAGAAACCATTGTTTTATTTCAGCTACAAATGTGAATAAAATATGTACTTACTGACATATGATATATCTTCATATTGCATTTAAAATTAACCAGTTACTTAGGTTTGGACCTGTAGGTGTATAATAGAGTGGGTGCTTAACATGTATGGGACTCTGGGCTCAATACCAGCACTGTCTCCACCCAAAAACTGACTAGTAGCCCATTCTCATTTTGGGGAAATGTACACCCAAGTGGAAGGGTAGATGGCTAGAGTGACATGGCTTGTTCTCAGGCAGCTATCAAACATTAAAAATGTCTAAAACTCTATTGTGTGTGGCAACAGGCAGAGGGAAAGCAAATAATAAGCTGCCAGTAGGTTGGAATGTTAGTTATAAGTGAGTCTGGTAGAGGGTGTGTGAGGGTCTTTGTGCCATTTTTAGTCTCAAAACTTTCTATACATTTGGAATTACTTTCAAATAAAGCATTCTTTTAAAAAAGGAAAATTAACCCATATCAAAACAACAGTAAAAAAAAAAAAAAACAACAGTAAAACAAATTTTGCTTTGAGAGAAAGGGGATGATATTGTTTTATTTTGGGGCCCTTTGTCCTTGTTTTTATCAGTTTTTATCCTAGAATTGAGATTTTGTTAGTACATTTTCTGTGGGGGGATTGGTTTTGGGGTCAGGGTCTTGCTATGTAAATAGTCCTGGCTGGCCTAGCCTTGAAATCACTATGTAGCCTAGACTGCCTCAAACTTGTGGCAGTTCTCCTGCCTCAGACTTCTGAGTGGTAAGATTATAGGTGTGTACTCCATATCTGGCTATGAGGTTTTGTTAGCACCTTGATAATGTATGTCAATTGAAGTATTAGACTAGTCTGGAATAGATGCATACTTTAAAACAAAGTATAACACCCATGGAATACCAAAATTATGCTAAAAGTTTTAATTACAGTGGAATTAAATTAAGTTTTAATCACAGTGGACTAAATTAAATTTAATTTAGCCCTTGTGGAACTCCTATGATATTATGTGCTACTACTATCCTCATTTAAAGATGAGGAAACTGAGGCTAATAAGTTCGACTTTTTTGCAGTTGTTAAATAGGGTTGAAATGTAGGCAGTTGAGTTGGGTACTAGAACTCCCATAAATAACCACATTTCCTTTGATTAATTTTTACCAAATAATAATATTATTATAAGCATATATTGAATAGTAGCTATTCACATGCTAGGTTTTGTTCTACAGTGGTGTGTCCTCATTTAATCCTTTCAGTGATCCTGTTATGTAGTTCCTTTCATTCTTTACCTTCAAGGAAATTGACTGGCAGAGGTGAAATAACTTGCTCAGGGTGTTACGGCAAAGGGTGGCAGAGCAGTGCTGTGTGGTTCCCTAAGTGCCACTCTTGGCCAGTGGCTCCTGTTGCCTACTATGGAGATATAGGGAGGAAAAAATACAATCAGTAGTTAAGCTTATTCCTATTCTTGGTTGGTAGGGGCGTGTGTTTTGTTTTTTCTGATTACTTCCTAGTCTTAGAGCACAATGCAGCCACTCCAGGACAACTCCAAGGGACAGTATTCAGTCTGCAGTGCAGCTGACTGATGCCGGGCAGTGCCTCAATGAAGGCCTTATGCACCAGCCAAGTTCCATTAGCAGATATTTAGCTAGACACAAATCCTGGGAGAGAGTACAATCAGTTTGCACAGTCTTTAGACCAAGAATGAATGTGGTGTAGGAAATAAAATAAATACCCCCAAAAGAGGAAAAAATCTGGGCATCATGGCATTATGGCACATATCTGTGCTTCAGGAGGTGGAAGCAGGAGGATCACAGATTAAGGCCAGAATGGATAATTTTGTGAGAGCCCATCTCAAAATAAAATAAAATGGGGGTATTGCTCAGTGGTAGACACACCAGGTTCAATCCCCAATTGGCAGGAGTGGGCCCAGAAAGGCAGACATTTTCCATGGGTGAGGGCATGACACTCCAGTTTACAGCTCTAGGCCTCTTACCTCTATAGCAAGGAATCTATGTAGTGGGGAATAGTAGACCCTGTAAGCATTCTAGACTTCTGGGCCAAGTCCCAAGATAATGTCCTATGAGTGGGGCTTGTTCCAGAGGACATCCTAAGTGCTGAGAAACCACATCTGTTTTTGACTATCCATAAATACTTAAAAACAAAGAAGAAGAACCACAACAAAAAGCCACAATAAAGGTTAGGATGTAATTTTAATATTTCATAGGGCACATGCCTGTAATCCCAGCTACTCAGAAGGCTGAGGCAGACAGATTGAAAATTCAAGGCAAAGCTGGGCAGTTTAGAGAAACCTTATTAGCAGAAAAATAAAAAATTAAGATCTTTTATAAATAGGAACCCTGAGGCAAATGACATTACACCTGCCCTTCCAGTGCAATCCTTCGAGTTCCCTCCTTTGGACCACAGCTGCAGACTCAGCGTCAGTTGTTTGTTAAAAGAAGTGTACAGAGCACAAGTGACAATCCTTCAAGCACCATCCTGGACCATTAAGCACAAAGATGGGCCTTTCAAGACCCTGGTCTTACACCAGGGCTCAGCCTTCTCCATACTTCTCTGTTCCTTGTTCCTGACCTTTACTTCTAAAAGAAGGTTGTTGTCATTGAAGTGGGGTTTCTCTACTCTTACAATCTGCCTGTAGGAAGTAGGCCTTCCCACTATTGTTGTTACATGCTTTGCTTTGAAAAGTGAGACAGAATTTTGTTTTATTAGAAATGAAACGATTAGGTCCCTAAGCCAATGACCTGTACAAGATTTATTACTGTGACTTTCTAATCGTAGTTGCTGTACATAAGTGAATTTGATATTTTTCTCCCTTCCCAACTCATAAGGCAAGATGATTACAAATAGACTTTATAGGATTATTTCAATTTCTATTGTCTTTGTCAACTGAATTAAAGAATGTAAAGTTCTTATTTTCACCTCTAAATGGTTTTACACAGTTTCACCTTGACTTAATTAGTGATTTGGGGAGAAACCAATACCTGTTTCAGTAAAATTTTGAAAGAAAAGTTGCTTGAATTGTTAATGAAATGTTTTTTATACACATGATATAAATGGATAATGAGGCATTATATGAAACCACCAGGTGGAGTGAAATTCTGCCCAAGTTCTAACCATCTTGCCTGCATGACCGCAGCTAACTCTGAGACTCTAGATGGGTTTTTCCTAGTAGACAGAACTTTGCTGCTAGTACAGGTTTGATTGATTTCATGTTTTTTTCCCTGTTCTAGTATTCCTGAAGGCTACCTGTTGAAAATTGGGTATTCTGTCCTCTACATTATGTCGGAGTTAGATGCCCATATAGCTTTGCCTCAGTTGGGGATCCTGTCGGTGAGCTGAGCAGTTCACCATAGAGTGGATCATTTATAAATCAAGAAATGGTCATGTATAAGTAAAACATACACTCTTTCTAGAGAACATGGAATAGCTAGAAGTAAAGTTTGTTGATACAGTTTTTGTTGTCTTGAATTCGTATCCTGTGCTCTAAGGATCTGGCCTTCTGTAGTCCTCGGCCTTCTCTGTCCCTCCATCCTTTGTGTTCTTCCTTTCTCCTTCTTTTATTCCGTTTCTGTGCCTCTCTTTCTTTCCAGGGTAGCTTGATGTTTGTGAACAGTTACTAGGCTAGTTATATTTCAATTCCAAAAGACCCTTTTTAAAATTAAATTAAGGTATCAAATCCTTATAGAAACTTAGGCAAATCTTAAGTGAATAGCTTACTGAATTTTATACACACACACACACTCCCAGTCATCTAACCACTAATCAGAACAGTTTACTAAATATACCAAGCATTCTAGTAGACCCTCCTGTCCCCTTCCGTTGAACACCCGCTTCCTTCCCAGAGGTAACCATGAGTCCAATGCTGTCCCCACAGACTAATTTTGTCTGTTCCTGCATTTCAGATAAATGGAATCATACAGTATGTATTCTTTGGTTCCAGTATCTTTCACTGCTATTACCCTAATAAAAATCACCCTACTATTTATGAGTGTAATTTTACTTTTTCTACTTTATAGTTTTTGATTGTGTAAGTATACCGTGATCCATTCTTGTGATTTGAATTGTTTCCACTTTTTAGCTGTTGCTGTGAATGTTCTTATACAAGTGAATATATATGTGCAATTCTCCAAGCAGAACTGCTGGATTGCAATGGAGACATACTCAGTTGTAGTGGATATTCCTAAATGGTTTTCAGAGTGGTTATACCATACTATTTGTGCTGGTGCGTACAAGGAGTTGAGATTCTCCTCATCTGCACCAACATTGGGTACTGTTAGTTTTTAAACATTTTTGGCCATCTTGGTTAATGTGCAGTGGGTATCTTATTATAACTTTAATGTATTTTACTGATATAGAATGATACGGAGAACCATTTCAAATTTTCTCTGAATCTGTTGTTTAAGACTGTTCCCATTTTTCTTTTAAATTAGAATGCTTGCCATTTTCTGATTTATAGAAAGAACTGGGTTTTAAATTCTGTCTGTGTGCTCAGGAGCTGTGCTCGGATAGGCTGCCTAACCTTTAGTTTAGCTTGTAGAAGGGATCAGTGTTTATTTTTTGCTGTATAGTTTGTGGACACAGTGACATGAAGAAGTACATATTAATATCTGTGCGCAAGGTATGAAGCACTTTGCTGAGACACAGAGAAAGCCTGGCTGAGTAATAGCTAAATTTTTAAAAACCTGTTCTCCTGTCGGATGAACAGTCATCATGACATTCTAGCATTCTTCTCTGCTTTCTTTGTGTGCTCTTCTCTTTTCCATACTTGTAGCACGAAAAGAAAGGCACTGGTCACATGTATAAAGGGAACAGGCTATGGTGATTGACTGTTATATGGGCACACTAGAGGTCAGTTCTCAGAATTTTGTCTTTGCAGCAGAAACAATTATGAACCAGAAGTATGTTCCTGAGAAAAGGAGAGAGAGATAAAGTGTAGACACAGCACCAAACTACAGACATCTGGATGCCCTGGGTGTGAGTGGGGCTCATGGAAGAACAGGATTTTTCCCCTCCCTGTCAGTTAGCTTCTCAGAGACTCACTCTCCTCATTAGGAAAACAGCACCTCCCTTAAAGGTTCCTTGGGAGGCCTCCTGCAGTGCCCAGCCCTCCATGAATGTGTGCACCTGGCGGTCCCTGGGGAGAGCCGGGAGGTGGAAATGCTGGTGCTCTACACCGTGCACACTGCCGCAGGTCTGTGTTTCCTGGCTCTGCACTTAGTCACTGTGGCAGATTCTTCTGCACTTCCTTTGGCTGGTAGGGAGCATTGCATAAGCTCCACAGGTTAAAATTCTGACACTGACCTGGTGAACATAATACCAACCCCCTAATTTGTGTTCTGAAGTCAGCAAGAGCCAAGCAGAAAAGACAAGGGTGAGACCATAGGTACAGTGGAGGTTGCGTAGTTGTAAGAATGGAGGGATATGATCTTATAAAACAACCTGTTTGCATTTAAAAGCATTGGCCTCTATAGCATGCCTTGGACAATAAAAGTTTGAAGTTTCTGGAACTTCTGTATTTGATAAAGCAGATGAACAGTGGTTCTTTTGTCATTCAGTATGAGCCACTGTGGAGCTGTAACAACTGGAAGCTTCCTGCCACTGCTCTTAGGGAAACCTGAGAAAAAGCTCCCATGGTACCAACTGGAAAGACGGTCATCTTTCGCACCTTGGAGAGCAGCATTGCTAAAGTACTGACACATAAGGGAAATATTCTGCATATGTTGTTTCCATTTCTTGCTGAGATTGATATCTGTAGGAATTCTGTTCATTTTCCATCTGTTTGGTTCTCCAGTTCACTTAAAAAGTCAGAGTAGCCAAGCGCAGTGGTGCACACTTGTGATCTCAACTACTTGGAAGCCTAAGGCAGAAGGATGGAAAGTTTAAGGTCAGCTTGAGCAACTTAGTGAGACTGTGTCTCAAAACAAAATTTTAAAGGACGTGGGGTTGTAGTTTACTGGTAGAGCACCCTAGGTTCAGTTCCCATTACTGCCCCTCACCCCCAAAGCCAGACCATTGTCAGTGAAGTTGTTCTTTAGAAGTCACCTCCTCACAAGTTTGTGGCAATTTAATTCAAAATTTAGCTGGAAAACAGCATTTCACACTGCTTTCCTTTTTTCCCCTCTCCTTTTTGTTTATGGTAGAAGTCAAAGTTTATTTTAAGGAGCGCTCCTATTTCTATGAGTATATATATAACTGTAAAGTGAATGTCGTTTGTCTTTTCTTCTTTGTTTTTTTTTTTTTTTTTTGGTACTGGGTATCAAACTCAAGACCTTGCATTTGCTAGGCAGGTGCTGTACGTCTGGGCTATATCACCAGCCTATCATTTGTCTTCGGTATGTGAAAATCATCATTTTCTATAAACCATGGAAGAAGTCAACAACAGCAACTCTGAAACCAGTTCTGTATTACATGCTAACATTATAGTCAGGTTCTTGAGCTGTTTAAAAAGCAGCAAACTAAGGTCCTTTGTTTTATTCCCCTTTTCTCAGCAATATTTGTTATTTCCTGAATAACCATTATAAATTAATATCGATACCTAACTAAACATCTTTATCCAGGCACAGCTTTACTTCAGAATCTAAGCAATACCGTTTAAAATGTCATTTGAGGGGCTGGGGATCTAGCTTAGCAGCACAAAGTGCCTGCCTGGAAAGTGTAAGGTCCTGAGTTCAATTCCCAGCTCCAAATAAATAAAAGAAATAAGTAAAATGTCATTTGAAGAGTGTTTTTCATTTTTATCCATTTCCTTTATTATATAATACCAGTATATCTTAATTTTCAGATACATATATTTTTCTACATTTGGTTGTTTCCAAACATGGGTATATATATTTCATTTAGTATGGTGCTTTTCTTTTTCACTGAAAAAGAAAGATATAATGTACAGTTAATGACATCTTAAAATTAAGGCAGTTTTGGTATTGAAAAACATTACATGATGCTGTGATGTTCGTGTGTTTCACCAAAGTCATTTGCTGAAACTTTATAGCCAAGGTGATGTTATTATCAGGTGGGGCCTTCAAAAGGTGATTAAGTCATGGCTTCAGTTTCTTTTCTCCCTTTGCACTGTGAGGACCCAGGATTTGTCTTCCCAGAGATGGACATAAGCCACCATCTGGGGAGGAAAGAGCACCTCTCACCAGACATTGAGCTTGCTAGCACCTTAATCTTGGAACACCATCCTCCAGAACGATGAGAAATTAGTTTCTGTTTTTTGTAAGTATCAGAAATAGACTAAAATACCACGCTATTCTTCTTTATCACTTTGCTTTGAGCTTATACTGGGGTCAGCTGGCAAGCACAGCACACAGCGCTCTCCTCCCCTCGTGATTTCCCTGCAGTTAAATAACTGCTTTCAGGTTGCAGTGAGGCCACCTGCCTGTCCACTTTCCACGGTTTCACCAACCAGACAGAAAATTAACCCATATTTCTAATTAATACTTTAATTTTGTCATTTCAAATGTTAAATTACTATTTTTGTTATAAAAGTGACACGTATAAAATTGAAAATTAAAAATGGAAGCAGTACAATGAATTTCAGAATCTTAATAGTATAACTGCAGACCATCATTTAACTCCTTGATCACTCATGAAGTAGGTATGAGGCTCTGGGGATCATCCCAGCACCATCCCCTGCCAAAAAGTTCTTGGGACTGGGCATTTAAGCTTAGTGGTAGAGCTCCTGCCTAGCATGCACAAGGCCCTGGGTGTCACCCTCAGTACTGTCAAAACAGCAAAGCAAAACAAAATATTCCTAGGAGATCTTTTCTAATAGTTCATAAATATGTATTTATTACGTTCCTATCACTATGATAAAATACCTGAAAAACTCAAGTTAAAGGTGGATAGGGTTATTTTGCTCAATGTCTAGAGTCCATGGCTGCTTGCATCCATGATTTGGCCCTGCAGCAAGGCAGAACATCATGGTGGGAGCATGATCCAAGGAAGCCTGCTTACTTCACGGCAGCCAGGAGCAAAGAGAGAGAAGGAGGAGGAGGTGAGAGCCTTGGTGTCCTCTTCGAAGGCATATATCCCTGAGTGCAGCTTCCCTCCACCTCCCAATGCTCCATCGCCACCAAAGAGTGCCAGCGTGGTCTGAGGACCAAATGTTTAATGCCTGAGCTCCAGAAGGTATTTAAGATCCAAACCATAGGGGCCAAGGATATAGCTTAGCAGTACAGTGCCCACATGGCAAGTGCAAAGTCCTGAGTTTGATTCCTGGTTCCAAAAAATAAACACATAAAAAAAAACAACAAAAAAGATCCAAATGATAACATATATGAACCCATAGAAAATACACTGTGAAAGGTTATATGAAGGGTGCCACACTCTTGTTTGAAGGCTTCATAAAGTCTGTCATGCTTCCTTTCTTTGTCTCTGGAAAGAGGGAGGGAGAAAATTGTTTTTTAACTTCATTTTAGTTGTAGTCATTGGTCTACTCAGGCTTTTGCTGTTTAAGTCAATTTCACTAACTTATTTTTTTAGAAAATCCATGCAGTCTAGATTTCAGATTACTTGTAACTTGTGTGTGGCACTGTCTTAGATATATGGAGATAAATCAATCTTTCTCTTTTGAGGCAAGAGATGGTGGTATGGGAGATTGAATTTGAGGCCTTTGCATTTAAGCTACAACCCCAGCTTTAATTTTTTTTTTTTTTAATTTTGAGACAGGGTCTTGCTGAGCCACTAAATTACTCACACTGGGCTTCAATTTGCTCAGCCTTCCAGGGTATTGAGATTACAGGTATGCGCTACAGTTTATAAATTATTTTATTTTATTTTATTTTTTGTCTTTTTGCGATAGGGTCTCACTATGCAATTCTTGCTGAGCCCTTCCTCTGTCCCAAGCACTCATTTTTATCTTAATTTCACCTATTTAGTCTTCATGTCTATCTTAAGAGGCAGGAACCCCTTTTTTTCCCATTTTACAGGTAAGAAAGTAAAAGTGTTGCAAAATTTGGCCCACCAGAAGGTAGAGGTGGGCTTTGAACTAGTTGGGCACGAGACTCCACCCTCATAACTAGTATGTACTACTGCTTCCTGTCACAGACTCACTTTTCTACAGTATTTAACTTGTGTAATTTCCACGCATATTTCTTGTCAGTTTGGATGGACTCAGAGGGAAATTCATGGCCCTTCTCTTACAGTTTCTTACACTGTTGATCGTAAGAAGTGTCCACATTTGTCCACACCTCAGTGCTAGGGACGTGCCATGAGGACAGCCTGGAAGTTAGGCTCCCAGGAAGGCAGGCTAGCCCAGGCCAGCTGGCTGTGGGGCTTTTGTGTATAACAAGTGATTTCAGAAGAAATTCAATTAACTGCCTCTCCAGTTTTATTCTGAAGACCACACAATTTTGAGAGCCTTGGATTTTGAGATCAAGTGTAAATTCTCTGATAAAACCTGAGTAGATGTCCATGGATCCTTCTCCTTGTACATAGAGAAACCTCAACTTTGGAGTTCTAATTGAAATTTATTTGTTATTGTTAGGGTCATTTCCAAACCAAATGAAGGCTGTTTTTCTCCCCCAGTGAAGATTAGAAAGCTAAATGTTTGAATACTTTTTGAATTAAAATTCCCTTTTTTTTCATAAAAAGAATGACTTTTGTATTTTTGTTCCCTTCGTACAATCTCTGTGCAGTTCCCTTGTGAAAGAGCAATTTATTTTGTGCTGTGCTATCATCTTGTGGAAAACTAATAAAATACCCCTTCCATTTTTCAGCATTAGGTTGTGACTAAAGGCTTTTGAAAGTTGTAGGTAATATCTGCTTTTGTTTTTTGATGATGATGGAGAGAGGGAATGATGTTAATTCCATGTACATCATGGCTGATAAAATCAAGCTTCTGTTTCTCTGAGACCAAAAATGGGAGCTAATACTTTGTATTCAGCACTCAAGATCCGTATAGCACTCCAGAGCAGATATGAATCAATAATGGAACAAATGAACTTACTTTTGCCAAGTGAGATGAAGTCCTGGATTCTGGTGTCTGTGTTTTGCAAATGAAGCCCCGGAAGGTATTCCATGTTCCATGTCCCCTCCGAAATAGTGAGAATACATGCTTTTGTTTCAATGTGTTACATAGAAATAAATTAATAACAATAGCAATAGTATGAACAGGTGTCTTGTATATAACTATGTGAGGGACCAATTACTCGGTATCATTCTCCCCATAAGTAGCTATTTTTTCATCCATTTTTTACACATGGGGAAGTAGGCAAGTAATTTATCTGGAGGCACATGAGTGGGGTGTTAGGTATGTGATAAGCAGAGAAAGGAGCATTAGAAAGGCAGTCCTTCCACATCAGGCAATATCCAGGGACTGCAAGGTCAGGTAGCACTAGGAATGTCTCTGGACTTGTTTCTCTCCTGTCCCTGTTTTTCTGTTCTCACAACAGCTTGTAGCCATGGATTCTTGGAGGATGCTAGCCTGGACTTTGGAAGTTGGGCAGTAGGCAGGCAGGCCTCCCTCTGACAGTCTGAGATGTGTCTTGTCTTGCTACAGGGTTTAGTTTAAGCAGTTGCCAGTGAGTGATCATTTGAGCACAGAGAAAACTTTTTCTAAAGCTGGAAGTCTCTCAGGAAAGTTTCTCTCTTACCAAGGTAAGGGAGGAATACCTCACAAGAAATAGGTTGAACATGACAACCCAGGGCTGTTACACATTTGTTGAAAGAGTGCATTTGAATAGCATAGAAGATAAGCAGTTGAGAACTGCAGTACTTAATTCTTTTTTTTTTTTTTTTTTTTTTTTTTTGGCGGTACTGGGGATTGAACTCAGGACCCTGAGCTTGCTAGGCAGGCACTTATTCCACTGAGCTATATCCCCAGCCCCTGCAGTACTTAATTCTTGAACCTGATTCTATCCATAACTGCCAAGTGTTCATTCATGGAAGTGGATTCTTGGTGGTAAATACTTGTAATCCCAGCACTCTGGGAGAATGAGGCAGTAAGATGGCAAGTTCAAGCTCAGCCTAACCAGTTTAGTGACAGTGAGACACTGTCATAGGGAGGGAGGGAGGGAGGGAGGGAGGAAGGAAGGAAGGAAGGAAGGAAGGAAGGAAGGAAGGAAGGAAGAGTCCCTGTTAACAGCAAAAAAAAAAAAAAAAGATTCTTTCAATTTTACACTGTAGACCAGACCTCTTTAACCCCAAGGGAAACAGTTATTTCGTACCTAAGAGTAATTATCTACAAAATTGCTTTCAAAGTTGGGGAAGAGGTTGGAGGGCTCACAGTCTAGAAGTCAGAGCTGCACCCTCACACACAGGTCCCCCCCCCCTTCGTGGCCCTCCCCTCCGAGGCCGTCCGCGCACCCTCCCACGCTGTAATTGGGGCACCCTGGCTCCCTGCCTTTTCTCTTCCAGAGGCCCCAGACCCGGCTGGGGTGGGTCGGTTCTGCCACGCTGGGGACCCTGACTGGCCCCGCCTGACTGCAGGTGCGGGCTGACCCCCCTGGCCTAGATACCCCGGCTGGGCTCCAGGAACCCAGGCTCTGTGATGTAATGCTCCTTTTTCACACTCCGGCTTAAATGCAGATGGAAATTGTTGTCATGTGTTAGAAATGTCGCCGGTGATATAAAGGCGCGAGCCGGGCATCTCTTCGCGCCCTCGCCGCTCTCTGCTCGCGCCGGCCTGGGAGCTGCGGTCAGGTGGCTGAGGCTGCTCGCCCGCTGGGCAGGGGTTCGGATCCGCGTCCTCACCCCGCCCTGCAGCCCTGCGGACAAGGACTGCTGGATGGGAAGCTCTCGGCAGCACACAAAGGAAGGATTAATCTTGGCGATTGGCTAGGCTGAGTACCGAGGTCCACTACCTCCTCCGCGCCGCGGACCTGGCAGCGAGGCCGGGCGGCGAGCACCCTGTGGAGGTGAGGATGCGCGTGTGCGCCGGGAGGGGCTGGGAAGCGCGGCCGGCCAGATGCTGTGGCCTGGGTCCCTCCCGGACCGCTAGGCCAGGCAGGAGAGGCCAGGCGGGAGCAGATGCCGGGTGGGGAACAATGGGGCTTTTGAGGGGTGCTGGAGGAAGCGTGGCGCGCTTTGTGTCGCCTCCTCCGCATTGCAGGTTGGAATCGGGCAGCTACATTTTAATGAAGTGCATTCCAAAGTGTCCTCGTCAGCGGCTTCAGCGAGGGCTCTCTGAATGGGGACTGGGTGGGGGAAGGGGTGGCGAAATGAGCTCCTAGTGGATGGCGAAGGAGGAGATGAAAGCCTGCTCGCTGTGGAGCGCAGGCCAGGGGATCTGCGTCCCCGTGCATATCAATGGGCTCCAGCAGGTGTTGCTGAATGTACGTTGCTGCATTGTTTGGCGTGTCTGGGGCAATAGGAGAGAGCTGCTCTGGCCCTCAGGCAGATGCCTTTGCACTTTGGAGGGCTTGCAAGCCCCGGGAAAATCAGAAAGGGACGGACTGCGATCCCTCCTCCCCTTTCCCTGTTTTTAAAAGGAAGAATGTGCACACAGAAGGCTTAAGTTACTTCCTGGAAATTAACATGTGTTTATCAGAGCTGTGTCTTATCTAGGTAAGATATGCATGACTGTGGGTAGCAGACTGAGTGCTTGGCAGCGGAAAGGCCTTTTTCAGAGCCCGGAAGACAGAGGGGATTTTTAAAGAGGCAGAGGGCTAAGCCTTCCTCTTCCCAAATCTCCAGTCTAGCTCACTTGGGGGGGGGGGGCAGGGAAACATGTAATGAAGCTGTCTTGTCTACAGTGTTGGTACGTAGACTCTGCTTCCCACACAAAGGGAGTGGATTTCAGCGTGGACTATATTATTTGAGGGTGTATTTAGCTTATTTATAAGGATTAGGAATGTAGCGCCCTGCTCCTGTTTTCAGTGTGTGCCATGCTCTGGACCCTGTCCTTTGGGAGTTGTTCGGGAGAGGATGGATGAGTGTGTCTTGGCCAGATAGCCCTTGCTGGGTCTGGTTGTTGCTGGATTTTGTTGGTTGCTTGTATTACTATTCTTAAGGAGAATCTGGTTCAGTGTTTTCAAAAGGTTCAGACATATTTGTCATGGATTCACATAAAAACTGAAAGCTTTTTTTTTATTTTTATTTTTTATTAGTACATGTTTGTAGTATATAATGATTACATTTCTTGTGAGGAGTTGGTACATGTACATGACAAATCTTAGTTCTTTTTCCTTTCCTTTCCCTTCTGCCCTTAAATCTCTTGGTCCCTCTTTTGCAAAAGATGTATCTCCCTATTGAGGAGGGCCTTGTAACTATTGAAAACATTTTATTGTAATGTTATATATGATACATGTAACGGTGTATTACAGGTATTGTAACTCATACAATGACATCTTTTGGGCTTGGGAGTGAATTTTTAAGTTGAGAAAATCCATATTTTATCATCTGTAAGACTCTAATAGCGTCAGAAAATCACTGTTTTATGACACTTTGGAATCCTGTATTGATTGGATTGTGTTCAGATTGTTTTCATGATTGAACTTGCCTCGTAACTCATCCACAAGGCATAGCTCATCACTTGCCAATGAATTTTAGTGCTGTTGAAAGCTTTAGCAGATTAATGGTATCAGTAGAGACTTGATTTCTCAGCTGAGCAAACAGAAGCAGCCTGCCCCTGTCTTTCACTGCCTTTTTTCTTTTGGCATAGAGGAAGGGGATGGACAGAGGAAAAGGATGCTTTCTGGGACACGGTTCTCTGTCTCCTCGTTCCCATCCCACAGTACAGTTTGCTGTCCTGTGTAGTTTCTTAGGCTGTATATTTCAAGTTGTATTTCTATAGCAGTGTTTTAGAAAACATTCGAAGTTTGGTGTTTGGATTTGTTGTGTTGCCTAGAGAGATGTGGAATTGATCTGTTATTCTTTTTGCTACATTATGGCTCTTATGTCAGTCTGTTATTACCTTTAGACTTTAGACTTACCTGCTGATGCTTGCTAAGCAAAAAGCGTGGGCAGTTGTGTGTTATGGAACCTCCCATAAGGGAGATTGGAGATTGGCGCCAGAAGAGCCAGTTTGTGCTGTGCCCCACCATGTGTCCACTGGAGCTGGCAATGCATTGAGCCCAGGTTCTCTAAAAGCATGCAGATAAGAGCTTCATTTGGGTTTCATTAACATAAAAGAGCACTTGTAACTACTGTGTACATTCTTGTGGAGAGGAACAGAAAGTGCACCTACGAATTAGTGGAGCTGCGAAAGTGATGACAATAGCTTCCTCCCTGAGGCACATCTGGAAGAGGAGGCTATTAAGACAGCTCTCCTCCCTTTTCTCCTTGCTTCCTTAGCCTTTGATGGGGATAGAGGAAAGGAAAAGGAGGAGAGAGAAGAATGAGATCTCCGTATTTGCAAAGGAGCCAAGGACCATGATTAATTATTGATACTAGTTATTGAAAAATTCAATTGTAATTTCTTTTTGATCTTATGCAGTCCCATATAAAACTAGTGACATAATACAACAGAGATTGCCTATTTCTTGGTTCCTACAAGTATGTAAGTCCATGTAATTTTTTATATTTCAATTTGTTCTAGGAATTAGAATTTGAGAAATACCTATAATTAAAGGTAAAGAATTTCTAAAGTTAAAAGTAAATATAGGGATGATAGAACTTGACAAAATCTAAAAGATCCCTCTCCCATCAAAATAGCCCGAATACTGTTTTTTTTCTTTTGTGACTTTTTTTTTGCAAAATCCAGTTCATTTATTAATCACAATTTTCTCAGCATGTTTTTTTCTTTTTAAAAATGTGTCTTATGTTGACAAGTCAGACCCCAGATATTTAAATGTCAGTACATCCCATGCAGTCATACTGACACCCTCTGGCACCAGGAAAACTGTAATAGCATTTATTGAGAAGTCTGGTAGGAAGAAAGGACAACAGTGCTAGCCATTTGTCCAGAAATGCTGCTGGTATCTGCATGTGAGAGCAGGTAGCCACCTGATGTCTTATAGGGCTTTGACATGTTGTAAATACTCACTGCAAAGACTGCATCTTCCCTAGATCGCTAGGT
This sequence comes from Dinomys branickii, assembly GCA_004027595.1. NCBI lineage: Eukaryota > Metazoa > Chordata > Mammalia > Rodentia > Dinomyidae > Dinomys > Dinomys branickii. Next base: position 86,712 of record PVLD010000188.1, read on the forward strand.
TCACCTGATAAGTTTCTGCTGTTGGCCTGCAGCACATCTACATGATTAATTTGAGATGGCCATGCCAGGAAAATATACCCAAGCAGTGCCTCTAAAAAACATAATGTGCCTTTTGCCATTGGTAAACCTCTCTGGCAAGGGGTTCCATCATGATGAAAATGTCACTAAATCTCCTTGCTCCCCGAGAGTCTAGTGAGTTGATGAGTGAATGTGATCTAGGTCAAATGTAGTTTTGTTTCCACCCTAACAGAACCCTTGAGCTGTGATTGCTTTTTTCCCTTCTTCCAAAGAGGTTAACATTCTTACAGTTTCAATGGGCTATCAGATTTGGCCATCAAAACAGAATGGGAAAATATTACCTAAACCCCACTAAGATGTTTGAGCAGATTTTAGAGGTGAGAGTAAAGGAGAGATCATGAGCTTGAAAATGACTCACTAAGTAGGTTGTATCCTCTTGAATGAAACAGTTTGGAAAGTTCTATTGTTAGTGGTTATCTGACCTGAAAGGGCTAGAAAAAAAATCGTAATTCATTTACTTCCGTTCTTTGAGGTATAACACCCTTGTTTGTGGAGGTATTTATTGTTTTCTACTTCTAAGCATGATGCTAGGTACATAATACATGTTCAGTAAAGATTTGAATGAGAAGATGCATCAGGAACTTTGAGCAGTTGCTATGGCATTCTTTTTTTCAGTCTTTTTAAGACAGGGTTTCACTATGCAGTTCAGGCTGGCCTTGAACTCACAGTTATCCTCCTGCCTTAGCCTCCCAAATGCTGGGATTACAGGCGTGCACCATGACTCCTGGCTCAGTGAGTAGTTGCTATGAAGTTTGAACTGTTTGCTAGAGTGCTTACCAAGGCAAAGCAGAAGAGTTCAACTCCATGAAAAATTATGTCAACAAAGGAAAAAAGAAGCTAGGTTTCCTTGTATTTAGTAATAGACTTTCTTTTCCACAAACCAGATAGTTTAGCCTGCATTCTATAGAAAATAACAACAACAAATGCTTAGGTTTCTGCTCACTATTGATTTGGTCCTACTGGTTGCCGCTTTCACTCTGAGTGAAGAGCCTCTTCTTTTGCCTTTCATACTGCAGTAGGCCTTGGGTCTGAGTTACTGCACTGGTATATTTCTTCTCAACATAAAGATTAGATCCGAGGGATCTACATATCTGACAACTGTCTGAAATAACTTGCCTAAAAGAGAATAAAGCCGTAATTTTGTAATTAATTGTGGAACAGTGTCAAAGAGTCACTTTAAAAATACATGATTACAGATAGAGATCTGAAAACGAAGTAAAAAACATCTGTAAACATTTATGTCCTTTTTATATGGCTTAACTCTCCCATTTATGGAAGCTTTCAGTGTTTTTCTTTGTAGCTTTTGGACCCTTTAATTTACAACTTTCTACCTGGTAGTATGCTCGCCATAAGAAAGGCTGATTTTAGAAATACTTGAGTGCCTACTAGGCACTTTTTTGACATTGGGGATAATAGCACAGTGAACAAAACAGACAAAATTCCTCTGCTCTTCTGGATCTTGTATTGGGACCCTGGAGAATTTTGTCCTACTAAGATCAGGGAATAGAGAATCAGGTAGAAATGATTACTTAAAATTAAATCCTTCAGCTATGAGAAGTATGTTCCTAAAAATTACTGTGGTTGGTAAAACCAAAGTTTGCATGACTACTTGCAAAAAAATAGAGCACAAGAGAGTAATACGCTATAAAATCACAACTAGTGCTCATTCTGCCCTCAGCCTCACTCCCCAGAAGTAACTATTCTGTGTTTATGTCTACGTATGTTTGTGTATGTTTCTCTGTGTGATTCCCTCCCAGTCTGTCTACATTGTTATACACATAAAAGCTTTTTTCATTTTTTCTTTCAAAGAAAATGGTATCATATTGTATATTCCATTCAGTTAGTAAGTTTCTTTTTTTCCTTTCCTGAAATTGATGTCTTAATATGACCAAATAAATACTGGCACATAATTCTTGGTAACAAGTACCTGGTATGTTAGAATATGGGGGGGGGATGGTAAAAATTATTTAACCCTCACCCTGATGGTGAGATGATAGGTTATTTCCATTCTTTCCATATTAACAATGCTATAGTACCTATCTCTCCATACTAGTTCAGTTTGATTTCTGGGTCACTTCCCCTATGAATGCATGTGTGACTACTTCATTCTTTCCAGGAATAACTGGAACCTACATTTATTAAGCTTTGATAGGCTAGGGCTGCCTGTTGTAATTCTAAAATATATTTACTTATTCAGCAGATATTTATTTATTTATTTATTTATTGTCTTTTTGAGGCAGGGTCTCGCTATGCAGTTTAGGCTGGCATTGAGCTCTCTTTGTAGCCCAGGCTGGCCTCAAACTCTCAATGACCCTCCCTCCTCAGCCTCCCGAGTGCTAGGATATAGGCAAGCCCCACCACGCTCAGCCAGCAGGTATTTATTTGGCAAACTTTATATGCTAGGAACTGTTTTGGACACTTGGCACATATGATCTACCAGCATAGATGAAGACCTCATAGGGTTTATGTTCTATTCAGGTAAGATGGATAGCATATGGCAATACAATAAGTAAATTATTCAGTACATGAAAACATGATAAGTGATATGGGGTGGGTGAGTGCAGGTACACAGAGTGGCTGAGTGTATACTGAAAGTGCGCTTTGAAGAATTGCCTGATGGGTTAGATGAAGAGTGACAGAGGAAACGGAGGCAGGAACAAATGATGCCTGGCTTTGCTTTTGTCTTGCTTTGTTTTGTTTTTAACCTAAATAATGGGAAGGATGGTGGTTTGGGGGTTTGTTTGTTTTTTTGAACCTAGACTGAAGGAGTTCGTCTTCTGCTTTAGGTTCAGTAGTCTCAGTATAAACTGAGGGTGGTTATGGTGCCTGTCATCAGGCAGTGCTCCGAGGGCAGAGCTCTTGCAGAGCTTCTCTGTACTGTGATTTGGGTCATGACTTTATAGTCTGTGAGTATTAGGATCAGTATAGAAAGGCACAACTATGCACACGTAGCTCTGACACACTTGTGACTCTGCAGATTAAACTCCTGAAGGAGCACCGCTTGAGTTAAAGGTACGGTGTACATTTTTAGAATGCTAAGTATTGCCACATCAGTTTACCAAAGGAAGGCATTGAACAGTGTACATCCCCATCAGTGTCAGCAAGAGTATTTCTTTTACTTCATCGTTGTCAAAAGTGAATAAAGCAGTCTCTTAAACTTTTCAAAGTTTGATAAGTAAGAACCCATGTACTTTTTATTATGATCTTTACTCTGAATTCATGTCTTCTGTCTCCAAAGGTTCTGTTCTGGTTTCTGGAAGCTGTTAGAATTCACTGTGCCTTTGAAGGTTTGCCCACCATGGGCACAGTGGTAATGCAGATCACATTTAGTGGACCAAACTGATTGCTTAAGGACTTCATACTCTACAAGAAGATTTAACATATTCAGCATTGTTGAAGCAGCTAATTAAAGACTAATGGGGAGACAGCTAAGTAGTAGTTTTAAAGTATTATCTCCTTTAAACTGTGAAAATTTGAATTATATCATCCCCAGAAAGAACAGTTCATTCCTACATTTGGAAAAGTTTTAATAGCAAGTGTTGAATTAAAATACTTGGCACAACCAACTTACAGCAACAAGCATAGTCACATTTCTTTAAAGTTATATGAGGTCAAATGAGCACCAAGTTGAAATGTTAATTTTTTTTACTAATTAATTAAACAAGTAGTTATTATGACCTAGCTATGAGCTAGTTATTGTGCTAGGTTTGGAGACTATAAAGATGTATGAAACATAGCCTTTACCCTCATGAAATGTTCAGGAACATAGATGACAGTGGGAGACATGTCTGTGGGCACCATGGCCCACTGTCATACGGACCATAAAAGAAATATGTGATGGTGTGTGGAGGACAGAAAGACCAGCCTGACTCTGTCTTGAATTCAAGTCTAGGAAGAATTTTGTAGTAGAGGAGACACTGGTGATGAGTTTTAAAGGATAGACAGGCATTTTCCAGGTGGACACTGGAGACCTGCCAGAAGAGGACTCAAGTATATGCATATCAAGCTGTAAGAAGCTGGAGGTTTTAGAATGGATCACATCAAAATTAGGTGTACATGCCGTCCTAAGAGTTGTGGAGGGACAGACAGAAGGAGGACACAGAGACTTTTAGGTCTTGCTAGGATATAAGCCCCAGAACTTATTCTGAGTGGAATGGGAGCCTTGCAGGTTTTTAGACAAGTGGGTTATGAACCCATGTTGGTAATTTTTGAAAAGGACTGTAGCAACCACCTAAGGCAGGTCATCCCCATATCATATGTGACCCACTGGTTGATTTTGCAAATAAAGTTTTACTATAAAGGTCATTTATTGATGTGGTTTTTAAATAAATGCTCTTGTGCTATGTCCCAAGGTTTCAGTCATTGTAAGACACCATATGACCTCCAAGATTCAACTATTTACTTCCTGGCCCTTTTCAGAGAAAGCTTGTAAACCCTTGGTTTAAGGGCTTAAGTAAACGCAAAGCCAACAAGAGTGTGATGACCAAAAGTTACAGTGGAGGAGGTAGAGAAACAACCCAAGGATTATGCAAGAGATTCAACAAGGATTTAGTGAGTAACAGGATGGAAACTCAGGGGAAAGGTGCAGCCAAGATGCACACAAGTTCTAGGAGGAGTGACCAGGAGAAATGGAAGGTACTGCAGCATCTGAGTGGAGCTGGGCTGCAGTGTGACCTAAGTGGGTGTGGAAGGTGGCAAATTTAAACTTGGCCTTTTTTGCTTAGTATTTAGTTTATCTGTAAAAATCCAAAACCACCCTATTCCCTTACCCCATCATAACAGCCTGTTCTGGAAATGAGATTCGATGTTTGTTACTTTTAGTTTTTAACTGTTCATTGCCAGGCTTCACACACTTTAGGAAGCCATTTCTGCATCAGGTATTTGGTGCAATCTGACCAACCATCGCTCAGCACACTCATATGTTGTCATTATTTTATTATGTAGATGGGTATCTTTCCAAGTAGTCTTTCTTGTTTGCCTACCTGTATTATCAGTTTAAAGATGAATTCAGTGTCTCATACATTTTTATGTATCTTCGAGGGTCCACCTAGAAACCATAATTTAGGAATAGTGATATTACTCCTTCTTACAGAATCTGATAGTCAGGGGATGATCCAGTGCAGACTTAACCTGCTGCTACCACCATTTATTGATTTGATCATCAAAAATTTATTAAGCACATGTTATATACCAGACACTCTGCTATGTATCAAGGGTATAATGACTGGCAATTCTTTCCTTCAAAGAGCTTTCATTTTAGTGGAATAAGAAAGATAATACATTGCCCCACCCACTCCCAGTTCCCTAACTATAGAACATCATACTACAAGGGAATTCTGAGATTTTATTTTTACCCAACCGTCTCATTTTCTAGTTGTTTCAACTGCATAAATATAGGGCTTGAACTGCCTATCTCATGAGTAGACTGGTGAGACTTGGATTTGTGTTGTCCAGGTTGAATGGTGTGACCAGATGCATAGTAATTCATTATTTTAATGTGCATTATATATATGGGAAATATTTTGTTATTTTTGCTTAGGTAACTGTCAATGCTGAAGGTTTCATTTTTTTTTCTTTTTGCTATTTATGCATCCTTACCAGACTTACCTTTTATTGCAGATGTGCTGCTTCCATAAGGTAAGCATTAGGGAGGAATGCTTATCCCTTAGTCCATGTTCTTATCTCATATAATATGCTGCTGTCTGTATTCTTCAAGTCTGACATGGGAAATGAAGGAACACAGAGGTTTTGGCAGCTCCTTATTTTCATCGTAATAAGAGTTGAAAGCAACAATTTTCATTTCATGCTTTGAATTGCTTATAATATGGGTTTTTTTCAGTAAATCATAAAACGGTGAGCTAGAGCTCTGGGCTATTCAGGAAACAAGCTTTTGAGAAGGCTGGCTTCTAGAGCTTTAGGGAGAAAACTGCATCTGTGTGGGAGATCTGGAGTCCAGATAGACTGCCTTCCCAATGCTGGCAAGGTGAACTGCTCCTGGCTTGCCAGATACTTTATAGAATTACTTGCTGATTGAGTGTTTCTGGTTAGTTTCTTTCTGTTGTAGGGTGTATGTAATGCAAAGAAGAGAGCATGAAAAGATACCAAAAAGATTTTAACTCTGACCTCAGGGATAGTAGAATATTTCCCCAACAGTAGGTTAGGATGAAGTTGTTGGAGCAACTGGCCAGGTATTCTGAAGGTGAAACTTTCTCAACTGGACATCAGCAAGCCCTAAGGAGAGTATGGCTTCCCCTTGGTAAAGGTGCTCGTTCTCTACTGGCAGCATTTGGGACTTATCATGAACTATAGAGAAAATGCCTGTCCCATTTGAGAAGCCTCCTGGCATAGTGTTTCTATTTTCCAGAATATAGAATGAAGGTGTTGGAGTGAACTGTTCTACTTGCCAACCCACAGGGTGTTTGAAAAAAGTTTGTTACTCGCTAGTTTGAAAATATGTATATTCCAACATTTTGTCATTAAGAAACTTAGTTTTGGATGGTTTTAATCTGAGTGAATTTTAGGTATTTCTGTGTATCTGTGAGAAGTGTTTAATTTACGGTATTAAAATCACAATTTTTGGCCAGGCGTGGTGGTGCACGCCTGTATTTCCAGCACTCGGGAGGTTGAGGCAGGAGGATCATTGTGAGTTTGAAACCAGCTTGGGCTACAAAATGAGCTCAAGGCCAGTCTGAACTGCCATAGTGAGACCTTGTCTCAGAAAGACCAAAAAAAAATCACAATTTTTGGAAAGTGGGCTTTATTTAATTTTTAAGCTGATAATAAAATCCCCTCTTTTGAGCTGTGGCACTGGGCACCTGCATACAGTCACGTAACTACCACTTCATTCAAGAAACAGAACAATGCAGTCACCCTAGAATGTACACCCTCTTGCCTTGCCCTGGATGACCGCATCTATTTTCTCCTCAAGCTCATTTTGAACTAAATGGAGTCAGTAGGCACAAGTTTTTCGAAGTTAGCTTACTTCCGTGAGTACAGTGAAGTAAGCCTCATTCACACTGTCCTTGCGTCACTCGTCCCCTTGCACTGCTGCTTACTTCTCTTTTTTGTGAAGGTGCCGTGCATGTGTCCGCTTACCAATCAAAGGACTATTGAATTGTTCTATTTGTGGGGGTTGTGATCGCTCCAGAGGCTCAAAGGAAAACAAGAAATAGGCTTTGAGCCCCAGGGAGAGAACCACACAAATTTTGGAAAGGATTTTTGCCAAAATAAGTTTCCATTTTGCTTGAGTGATACAGCGTGGTTTCTGGTTCCCATGAGTAGGAACGTGGTTGTCATTATCAAGAGTTCTCATGCCACCCCAGAGTGATGGCACCACTGTCCATTTTACCAGTGGTGAACAGTGTTAGTGACCCAGTTACTCCGCATCTTCCCTAGCACTTGGTGCAGGTGCAGCACTCCTCATCCAGAAATCCAAAGTGATTGAAACTCCAACTTTTTAAAACAGTTTTTATCCCAGGCAGAATTTCACATAAGTCTTGTTGGGCCCTGCCTGAACCTAGGAGTGCTTCTTGAGTTGACCTTTTTATGCATTTTCCATTTATTACAGTGCCATACTTAGGATTATTTTTTTATTGTCTCAAATTTGTTTTTAGGGAGGCTGAGGACGTAAAGATTTTGAGATCTGATATGTTCTCTTACTTCTTATCTCTAGTATTTTCTACTTTTCAGAGGCCAGTGTGATCATGACCCATTTGCAGGTTTCTCATCCACTTGACTGTGCTATCTGCATGTAATTGTAGACCCAATCTGGGTCTTCCCAGGTCTGTGACAGCACAGCATATCGCTCAAAGCTACTGACATTACTGCCATGTGTTTCCTGGCTCTTTTAAGGGTGGCAGATATGGTCTGGGCTGGTCTTTCTCCATAAAACAGGCCAGTAGATATAGCATTTGGGTTCCTATACCTGACTTCACTTTTAAGAGATAGCTGACTTTAGCAGGCTCCTGACAGAGCCTTGGGAATGCCAGCATTGGCCTCCTGAAAGCCATGGTTTTTCCCCTGGTCTCTGCTGTGTCAGTTGTTAAGTTAGAACTACGCTAGAATAGCTCATTCTGTAAGCTGAGCAATACTTGAAACCAATCTTCCATCAGAAGGGAGAAAGTTAACTTCAAGCCGCTTTGCCTTATTTTGCAAAAGTAGCTTTTTGAGAGTATGGCCAGTAGAAGTAGGGATAGAGAATGTTAGAGTCTGTATGCCATGTTAATTATTATTTTATATTCTATCTAGCTATACAACTCACACTCTTGTTGCCATGTTAAGTTTTCCAAATTGAACTGCCTTTCATATTCTAGTAATTTATTTTACCTTTAGAAGCTGGTAGAAGTAATAATCTCCTCTTCAAGGAAAAATGTCAGAACTTTTCTTGAGATATATATATAGATAGATAGATAGATAGATATATTGTCTTCTTGAGACCGCATCTCACTACACAATTCAGGCTGGCCTTGACCTCACTTTGTAGCCCAGGCTGGTTTCAAACTCAAACGATCCTCCTGTCTCAGCCTCCCAAGTGCTGGGATTACAGGCATTGAGCCACCATGCCTGGCTTTTGGTTCACATTTTCAAAGCAACTCTCACCATTTTTAGTTCTCTTCGTTAAAAACTTGGTGAGAACATTCCCATGAGTCCTTGTTCATAAGCCTCATCTTGGCTGTGCTGGATAGAACACTAAGAGTTGGTCAAATGGGCATATTCATGATGAAAAGGCAAATGCACTTGAGTGCCCTGTGCTTCCTATCTCCCTTGTGCTGTGTTTCAATTTGTCTTTTGTGGTTGCTGCTAGCATAGCTATTCAAACAACCTATGTCAGCAAATATTTGGATGTCACTGGTAAGAAATACTGGTATTAGAGACTTAGGGATGTTATTGAAATTCAGTGAAATAGATTCTGTTTGAATCTAGATTTTATCAATCTAGGCTTGAGAAATACATGCATTATTTTCAAACAAGAGAGCTGGGCTAGCTCTATCATACTTTGCAGCCTTTTTGCACTGTAACATCCCTAGTTTTAATTTTCTTGCAAGAAGCATGTGTGGAAGCGAAGAATAATGAAGACAATTCTGTTATAAGACATTTAAAATCAGTTCTAAGATCTTGAAATAGTAGGTTTCTGAGAGCAACAGTAGCATCCTGACAGAGAAAGGGCTTAAGACCTGGCTGCTTACTGCCTCCTAAGCCACATGTGACTGGTAGAACACGTCAGACATGATGTGTCTGAATTGAGATATGCTGTCAGTGTACAGCAGACCACAAATTTTAAAGAATCGGTATGAATAAAATAAAATATCCCAATGATTTTATATTCATTTGGTGTTGAAGTTAACAGTAGTTTGGGTAGATAATATATTAGAGTAAATGTTATTAAAGCTTGACTTAATTTTTTTTTTAAACTACACATCTGCCCACACTGTTTTCATCATACCATGCTGAGGGCTGGTGTGACAAGGGAACTTATAATTCCCAAAGCCATGAGAATGAAGTCTCAGTGCTCCTTTGCTGACAAGTGTATCCATCCTTGGAAACCTCCATCCACAAAAGTAAAGCCTTTCAGTAGTGGCCATTCCAAGAGGCATTGAGCCAGTGTGGAGTGAGGTGTGTTCTGTGACTACCTGGGCTCATAGTGGCCTTGGGAAGTTCAAGGTGGGACAAAAAGATAACAAGGTTGGAATGCAAAGGAGAATCCCAGCAATTTTTCTAGAGAGGATTTTTCCCAACAGTCATCTTACCTGACCTTGATTTCATGCTTAGAATCCTCAAACATGTCAGTCTTTGGAAGCCTCCTTGATGTGATGGGCTTAATAGGAATTCCAAAGCGCTCTCACCTGGAGTTAAGTGCTTCTGTGGCATGTCTAAAGTCATTTCTTTCATTAATATTTCTAAGCATATTGGGATAGGCTTGCGCCTTGCTACCTGCTAGGAGACTTGACAGAGCTTAGCCAGGGCTAAGCCTCCTATGTACCTGGTACCCACCCCTCCTGTGCGCTGCAGAATCAGAAACTGCACAAACAGGAGATTTACTCTTTGTCCACAGAAAGTCTATTCAATTATTAGATAGGAATTAAGAGGTCTATAGCATGGGAGGCAGTAGCAAGAAAACAAACTAAACTCTCTACATATGAGGAGCTGACATTCTAGTGGGGCCTGTGGTAGAGTTTGAGACACTTGGACAAGTGACTGAGCTATAGAGGAACTTGAGAGTTATATAGGCCAACCCATTTATTTCACAAAATAACTGTCATTGTACATTTGGGATCTACCACAGGGGCAAATGGAACACTTCCTTTAGGGTAGGTACCTCCCCATTGTGTACACTCACCTGTGCAGCAGATATTTGCTAAACATCAGCCCTGTTGGAGTCACTTCCTTACGTGTTGGCAATACATTAATGAATAGAAGAAAGCTTGCTATGTTCAGAGGATTAGACTGCAGCCAGGGTGAGGGAGGGGGCAGCATTAGACAATATGCACAAAATACAAGTAAGTTGTACAGTATACATTGAGGAAAGTAGGGGGCATTGGGAAATCTGGTGGGCAATGAGTGGGAGTGTTAAATTGATGAAGTGATATTTATGGAAGAGTTGGGTGAAGGATGTTGTCCTTAGAAACAGTGGGGTAGAAGAGGGAGAATGGCAGGTAAAGGGAGCAGCCAGTAGAAAGTCACTGAGGCTGGACGCATGCCTAACTTGTTTGAGGAACAAAAGGGGGACCAGATTCGCTGAACCTAAATAAGTAAAGAAGTGTCGGGATACAGCTCAGCAGAAGTGCCTGCCTGGCAAGTGCAAAGTCCTGAGTTTGATTCCCAGTACCAATAAAGAAATAAATGTGTGAAGAAGAAAGAAAGTGTTAGAAGATAGAGAAGTAATAAGGAACATGGTCACATGAGAACTTCAGCTTTTACAATTTAAGTTTTCAAGCAGAGAACTTCTGTGGTCTGACTTAGCTTTTATTAACTGTTGTACAGTAAAATTCCATCTTGTTGATAGACAGTTTTGTAAAGCTTCACAAATGTACATCATCCTCTAACCATCATCACAGACAATATATTCATTTCATCAAATTCCCATGTGCTGCCCCATTTTGATGTAAATTTTTACAACTGTGGTGGCCCTGTGTGTACTGTGCTAGAGAGATCAGCTCAGGTTGGAAAGACCAATGAGGAGGCCATACACACATTAGGGAGGCAGAAATGGCAGTTGTTCAGGGTGTACATGAAGGAGCAGATTCTAGATCTGGTCTCAAGGGGAGGTTTTATAGGAGGTATAGGAGAAATCATGACTTTTGCCCTGAGCCCTGAGCCCTGAGCCCTGAGCCCTGAGCCCTGAGCCCTGAGCCCTGAGCCCTGAGCCCTGAGGAAGTTTGGAGACCTCATTTACTGAGATGGGACAAGCTGTAAGTAGAACCAGTTTCAACGACAAGAGTATTTTTACCTCTGGACACTTTGAGTCTAAATGGCTCTTAAATATCCAGGACAGATGTCAGAGTATGTGAAATGAAATGTATAGATTAGTGCTTAGAAACCCATGTGTAACTTGTGAGAGAAACTCTTGGAAACAGAATCGGTGGTGTTGCATCCACTGAGTCTAGGGTTCTGAGGTGAGTGAGCAGTCTGATAGCGGGGAGCGCTGCATGCTTGCCTTTGTGTGGCCCCTTATTTCACTCTGCTTTCACTCTTTGGTAGGAAGATATGTTTTCTTTCTAGGCAGAGACTGCCATGAAGCTTAGCACAGTTATATTGTCTTGGTGTTTGTGTGATTTACTAATCTGAAAAATGACTGGGTAGACATGTTAGCTATGGAAAGTGCAGTCCTCATTCCATGACACGATGGGAGCTATGTGTGTCTCACACACACACACCTGCTTTGGGCCCCAAGAGGCAACCACAGAGTGGCGAGAGATGTCATGGAATCTTGGCAGGAACTTAGGTGGAGGGGCTCATCATTGTCACTAGCATCTAAGTAAGTTACCTGTCTTCCTAAGCTACTGTCTCCTCACCTGGAAAACTCAAGTTGAACTGTTAGAACTTGATACCCTGTCATTTCAAGAGTTATGCAGGAGTGGGGCTGGATACCATGAATTCTGTGTGAAATTACACTATGGGGTTTTCACATAAGCATAATAAATATCTAAGAGGTCACCATTGTCCACTCCCTGTTCTACCAGAGGCTCAGTGCCAAGTCTATATTGTAGCTCAGTGAGACAAAAAGATGGGGTAATTTAGCAGAGCTTGTAAGGGACATCTGTTCTTATGGAGTGACATGGAACAGGGGCTTCATTTTCCCTGTGACTGGCTCTCCATGAGGATTAAATATGTTCAGTGCAATTGATCTCTAGTTCTCGTATTAGTGCCTGGCTGCGTATTGCAACTGAGAATAAAGAAGACTATTAGAGGACATTTATACCTCCAGATTTTGCCAGGCGTTGTAGTGCATGCCTGTAATCGCGGCACTCAGGAGGCCGAGGTAGGAGGATTATTGCGAGTTCGAAACCAGCCTGGGCTACAAAGTGAGCTCAAGGTCAGCCTGAACTGCATAGCAAGTCCTTGTCTCAAAAAAACAAAACCAAACAAAATAAGTGTATCCCTCAAGATTTGTAACCTGCAAACACTATTTTCCTCACGTCCTCTCTATTTATTGTGTGTCTTATAGCTGATTTTTACTTTGCTCTTTTTTTCTCCTTGTATGAAAATGTTGGTATGGTGACTTCCTTCTAATTTTATCAAATACAGTATGTCCAGAAGCAAAACAGAACCATGTTTCAGTGTGTGATTTCTGGCAGAAGTGGTGCTATTTCATCTCAGGATAAAACTGTGAATTTGTGGGAAGCAACATGGTGTGGGTACTTCAGGAAAGCAAGTGAAATACACTGCCTGACTACCAGTTATGCCTTTGTCTGGGGAGCCTGAGGAAGCCACTGGTAATTTGTGAGAGCTGAGGCTGCTAAGGAAAGTCAGAGCATCCCCAGCTCAGCAGGCAGGCAATGCGGATGGAGTGCCACGTGTGTGGCAGTCCTACCTTCCCAGGAGAGTCACATCATTCATTCATTCATTCACTCACTCACTCACTCACTCACTCATTCAGATTCACAAGTTAGGAGAGAGAGAGAGAGAGAGACAGAGAGAGACAGAGACAGAGACAGAGACAGAGACAGAGCACAAATAAGGAGCCTAGACCTGGGGAGCAGTGTGGCCATGTCCCCTTGTTTGCTGTGCTAAGTGAGGTAGGAGGGGACATGGTCATGCTACTCAGCACCCTGGTGACTCCTGGTACCATCATGTCACCCCAACTCCATGACTCCAACATGAGAGGCGTGTACTTTACATACAAAACAGCTCCTAACTCTTGGCCACTCTTCACATCAGGCTCACCTTGAGAAGTGGTAGCTGTACCAGGGCTGCAACAGAGTTGCAGTGTGCCTGGGTTGAGCTCACTGAGAGTAGGACATATTATTTTGTGGATAGTTTAAATAGATCTTCAGAGAGGGTGGAGTGACCCAAGGAAGGTGCTCACCTTGGACACATGATTTAAGGGGATACTAAGAAATATAGTTATCAAGACAAATGATACTGTAATGTAATTTTTTAAAACATAGTATTATTTAAAATAAAGCTAGGTCAGTGTTACTGACTTACCTTTTCTCTTTGACTGTTACATGTTGCTACTGTTACTGACAGATCTGTATATGAAACTGATACTTAGCTTATAGATTGCGTTGTGTTAATTTTTGTTTTTAAAAATGTTTTTAAAAATGCATGGAATACTCCTTTTGTCTATTAATGAGTTTTTTGGCATGGCTTAAAATCTGCCCCGGGGATCAATTTATTTTACCGTGGTGTGTCTCTTCCCATGATGTTTGTCTTGGCATCTAACTTTAGAAACCTGTAGTTAATATGACCATAAGAGACATAAGAAAAATCCAGAGTGATTCTACAAGGAGTTCAGTTCCTATAAAATATTAATTGGGTGCATAGATAAACTTCTTTTTACATGTTATGATATGTGAAAGACTTTCTACATATTTAATAACTATACAAAAATTACATTATTTTCTAGCACTTACTGTTTTACTAATTTACATACTGGAGTTACACACATTCATCAGATCCTTATATTTGAAGTTTCCTTCCATTGGTGATCATACATAAGTACTCTTCATGACAACTCTGCAAAGTAGATACTTGTTTAGTTATTATATTCAGGTGAGAAAAATGTTACTCAGAGAATAATCATGGTAGCAACTAAGTGTGGTTAAGTTCTACCACAGAAAAATATTGAAAGAATTCAGAAAAAGTCATACTTACTGTGACTTGGGCTTAGTCAATAGGAGATTTCCTACAGTGTGAGTCATAAATTGGCTCTTAAGGGAAACTTCATTTGAATGTAAAAGGAGAAAGATAGCATCTTCTTTCTAAAAAAAATAAAAATAATATGTAATATAACAACCACTGTTAAACCCTATCATTTAACTTGAAACCCTATATATTTTTAATGTCCTTGCTTTGTTTGGTTTGTATTTTGCTATTGTTCTTTTTTTGCACTATTTTCTTTAAAATACATAATATATTATATATATATATATATATATATATATATATGAAAGAAAGAAGGTTAGCATCCGTTTCCTTTGATTTTTGTCAAAGCAAAAATATGGCTCAGAGTAAGCTGGATAAAAAGATGAAGGTGAAAACTTATTTACTTCACTCAGTGCTAGGCATTATGCACTAGACCTTAGGAACAGATAAGCAGGTCTTCTAGTTCTAGCCCATTACAACTCGAATCCTTTAACCAGATGCAGAGAGGACAATGCAGCAGTCAATTAGCTTTATCTGCATGGAATGAGCAAGGATCATCATGCATTTCATAATGTGTGTCACACACATCATGATGTTAGTGTCAGAAAGCCACTATTAGAGTCGTTGTTAGCCAAGTCATCAATATAATTACTTGATTAGGCTATTTGGGAAAGACACATTGCCATTAGCCCCCTTTACAATACTCCTCCTCACTCTGAACACATTTATCCGGTGGGTCTTGCCACTTTCTGAAATAGTTCTGGAATTCTTTGTGAGTATCTTTATGAAATGTGATTTAAATATATTATAAGTACTGCTGCCAAGTGGCACCCAGTGGAAAGGCAGGTTCTTCAAAACATTATGGTGTGTCTTCATCCACCTTATTAATTGGATCTGGCACATGAAAATTCTGGCTCTTCCCCAATTGTGTCTGGGTGTCCCCCCAAAGCCACATGCAGTCATGGGGCAGGCTTTTAGAGTTTTGATTCATGGTTGTGAGTGCTACACTGCCCTAGGGTGGATAGTTTGCATGTGTAAGGGAGAGGAAGAGGCTGTTTGCTGCCATTCCTCCCTTTTGCCCTTGTTGCTTTTGCTGTGTTCTGTGGCCGTGAACACTTGCCCTCTGCCATGTGCCACTCTGCCTTGGAACCAGCCCAGTATGGACTGAAACCTCCACAAACTGTAAGCTAAATAAACCTTTCCTTCCTTAATTCTGCGTGTCAGGTATTATTTTGTTTCAGCAGCAAGAGAAAAGTAACCAAGATATAAACATTTAAAAAGTTTAACATTTGTTGTATTTTTCTATCATGCTGCGTAAATAAGAGCTAATGCATAAAGCAATTAGAAAACAACGCTAATATATAAAATTAAATGTACATGTAAAGATTTTTAGAAATATTTTTAGGGGATTATAGTTGGCATACACTGTAGACTTAGAGTGTATGGAAAGTTTGGACATGTATACACCCACGAAACCAGCACCACAACTATGGAAATGAATAAAAACCTGGCAAACCATGATGTGCAGCTGTCTCTACTCCTAGTTCCTCCCAAGGCTGAGGAAGAGAGGATCGGTGGTGCCTAAGAGGATCACAGGTGCATCACTGATGCCCTATAGAGCTAGCCTGGGCAACATAGTGAGACCAGGTCTCAGACAGAGAGAAAAGAAGAATGGAAGAAAGGAAGGATTGAGGGAGGAGGCAGGTTGAGAGAGGCATCCATGACCCCCACTGCTGAGTGGTCCTTGTAACCACTGTTGCCACAATCCTGCCTTGTTCCCAAACAGCCACAGCCGTGGTAGATTTGCAACCCATGATAGCAAATTTTTAGATTGCTGTTTTTGGAATTTTCCACCAATGAATCATGAAGTATATAATGTTTTTTGTGGGAGATGGATCTGACTTCATTCACAACATGAGGTTTTTGATGCACTAGCATAACTTTTGAGATTGACTTATGTTGTAGCACATAGCACCACTGAATTTATTTTATTGCTGTGTAGTATTTCATTATATGGGGGTACGATAATTTTTCTATCTACATTTAAACATTTAGAGGGTTTTCAGTTAGGGGTGATAGCAGATACAGCTACTGTGAACACGTAAGTCCAAGTCTATGTATGAATGCAGGCTTTTATGTCTCGGTGAATATTAGAGGTACTATGGCTGGATCATGTGGTTATCTCAGCTTTCTAAGACAATGCCAACCTTAACAGAGTCCTTACATTATTTTACATTTCCATGCCACAATGTGCAAGAGTTCCAGTTTCCCCACATAGTTGGTTTGGCCAGTCTTTTTAATTGTGATCTTTCTCATGTGGTGATATTTCATTAGTGTTTTAATTTTCATTTTTATAATGACTAATGATGTTGAGTTTTTTCAGGAACTCACTTGCTTTTCATATGTCTGTTGAGTTATTTCTTCCTTTTATACTTGTTTTACTGACTTATTCTTTTTTTAATATTTTTATTTTAAAAGTTAAAAAAACCTAACAAAACAACAATGAAGACAAAATCAAAATAAAACAACAACAAAAATGATACATGACCTCAAAACAAAATGATAGGAATTAACAATGGTTGCTACATTACATATGGTTATCTTCAACAAAGTTGCTTAGTCCATCAGACATAAGAATGTAAGATTGATGAAAAAATCAAAGACAGTAACAAGTAATAAAAAAACAACTTTATTGACTTGAGTGCTAGAAGTTCTATAATTTTGAATAAAACCTCATATCAGATGTACCGTTTGCAGATATTTTTTCTCAATCTCTGCTTTGCGTTTTCATCTCTGTATAGTGACTTTTGGAAAAGAGGAGTTTTAATTTTGTTTCAATGCAAATTACCAATGCATTCTTTTATGGAGCATTTTGGTAACATAGTTAAGATACTTTCATCTAATCTAAGAGCTCAAGGTTTTCTCCTGTTTCCTTCTGTAAATTTTAATAGTTCTTGATTTTACTTTTCTGTTTATACTTAGCTTTGAATTGATATGTTTTCTTTTTTATATGTAGAAGTCGTGTTGGTTTTTTTCACCATTTGAAGAAGATGTTCTTTCTCCCTTGAAATGCATTTGTTCTTTGTGAGTCCCTATCCATAGATGTAAGGGGGCATTTCTGGATTCTCTGTTATGATCCATTACTTATATCCTATCTTTAGAACAGCACATCATTGTCTTGATTATTAGGGATTTATAATATGTCTTGAAATTAGGTAATGTTACTCCTCCAACTTCATTCTCCATTTTCAAATTTGAGTATTACTTTTTCCAGTTCTACAAAATAGGATTTTCTTCAGGATGACATTGAATATCCAGATACAGATCAATTTAGGAAGAACCGACAATTTTAAAGTATGCCTCAAGGCATTTGGGATTAGCTCAGCAATAGACAGCTTACCTCACACTTCTTTGACTGTGGACTACCCTTTTACACCTGTGAGTTCTAATTGTCTTACTCATAAAATAGGAAAGAATGTTGCCCTCTTTGGGGTGGTGTTGATGCGATGTTACTCTTTTTAAAAAGTGGAGGATGTTACCTGGCACATACTAAATGCTCTGTATTTAAACTGTCCTGTTCTGCCTCATTCGTGTTGGTCAAAATTGAATAGTATTAGTAACTTTTAGTTTTTACATTGCTACTCCATTAAAGGATAACTTTCTTATCTCTCATCCTAGTAAATATTTCCGCTCCCAGTTTGTGCATATGTGCTTATATTTTTTTCCATATCTTCCCCTAAAGAATAAATAGTTCTTTTGTTTTTTGATCTTCTTTTATGAAGCTGAGTTTATAATCTAAGCTGACAAAATGATGTTAAAGCCTCGCTTCCAAAATGAATCAAATTACCATCAGCATCATAAAGCAACTTTTGATTGGTATGCTATTTGTGTTTTGTATTCATATGCTAATTGAATGGGACAAAATTAAATATGAAGACTGGTGAAATCCCTCAAAATTTGTCTATCAGTCAGAACCTTTTGGATAGTTTTCCAGTCACCCATGGCGACTCACTGACCAAGAACACTACAGAAAAGCCCTACCAGATGCCTTTTTGAAATGTAGCTACCCTCTGCTACATTCTTTTACCTAACATCTCTAATAAAGAACCCAGAGGATCCGTTAGAGAATTGGTTGGTTATAGCTTTTTCTAGTTAAACCCATGGTATATACCGGTCTTGATTACTGGCTTCAGAAGGGTACATTTAATAAAGTTATGAAATGCAAATGTCTGTTAGTCTTCTGAAATATCTGTTAGATCTTCTAATTTTCTACCACAGGTCACTGGATGTCATTATAAATAACACCATACCATTTTTCTTGGTTGAGAGGCCTGCCTTACATGCAGAAATTTTTCATGATTTAAAAGCTATTTACAGGATTCTCATTCCTTCCATATTTTCCAAAATGGAAAATTGAGAAAAGTTGTATTATAAATTTGTATCGCTTTGATAAAAAGTTGTATGAAATGATTTGTAAATAGTTAAAGGAGAAAATGTCCCTTGGTTTCATCTACTGCAATTTTTTAAATGAAATTTTCTAGTTAAGCCTTCATGTGGGCAGGTGCGGTTGGACTTTTCATTTGCCATAACGTTTCATGTTTAAATTTTAATGAAAAACAGTAAAGAAAAAACTGGTTTATAGGTTTCTGAAAGAAGGGATAGGGCTGGGGATATAGCTCAGTGGAATAAGTGCCTGCCTGGCAAGCACAAGGTCCTGAGTTCAATCCCCAGTACCGCAAAAAAAAAAAAAAGAAGGGATGACCTTTTGGGGTGTTTTGCTGTTTTGTTGAGGTAACAAAATAAATGCATTTGATTTTTGAGGCTCTTTAAAAACAAATCTACTTTTCTACAGGTAAAGCTAGCAAAGTTCAATTTGTTATTCAGTAGCTGGGTTTTGCTTGTTTTACTTTATTGTGATCATGTGCACATTGAGTAGCAGTTCTTTTGGACCATGTTTGTGTGTGAGGCCCCACAGATGGGCAGGCAGCCTGAAAGGGTGGGGTAGGCGGAAAGGGAGTGGAGTTTCTGTTCGTTGCTCATTCTGTTCTGTAGTTTTAACTTGATCTGAATCCAGACACTCATCACCTGGTCTCAGTGATAACTGACTCTGTCTTATTTCCTCAGGGTCTCCATTCGGGTTTACTTCCCCTCTCAGTGAATTATTTTGAGGTAAATCACAGATACCGTGATTTCATTTTTAAACATTGCAGTGTTTTTAATCTGGTTAATGAGTCCTAAAGATAGACAATATTCCTCATGTTTTATATTCTCTCTCTCTCTTTTTTTTTTTCCCCTTTTGAGACAGGGTCTCACTATATAGTTCAGGCTGGCCTTGAGCTCAATTCATAGCCCAGGCTGGTCTCGAACTCACAACCATGCTCCTGCCTCACCCTCTCAAGTGCTGGGATTAGGCGTGCGCCACCACGCCTGCCGTGTATTCTTGTGACTCAATTTCTACCATATATAATTTTTTCTTTCAATGTTATATTTTTAATAGGAGCCGATTAAACATGTTTCTTGTTTTTTTCCTGTGGTGCTAGGGATGGGAGTCAGGGTGCCCTGCATGCTAGGCAAGTGCTCTACTGTTTAACCGCACCCTGCCTTAAACATATGTTCTTTGAGAAACATTATGGAGATGAAAATAACTCGTCTAGGTGACAGCGAGACTGCCTTTCTCCTTGCTCCTAATGTGGCCCCTTCTTCCTTCCCTTGTCGCAACTCTTCCACTAAAAGTAATAGAATCAATGCTTACCAGACAATTTTTTAAAACCTTTTTAACCTTAAAAGATCCATTTAAAAATCCTGGAAGGACATAAACCAAAATAAGTGTGGTTATTTCTGTGTTCTGGAAGGATTTATATATTTTAATAGTGACCTACACTGTGAATTTCCAAAATATCTATTGACTTTTATAAATAGGGAACATCTTGAACTTTTTATTGTGATAAAATATTCATAGCATACTGTCTACCACCGTGTCTTTATATCTGCAGTTCAGTCACCTTAAATACGTTCATACTGTTGGACCACCATCGCCAACATCCAGGTTTATCATCGTCCTAAATGGAATTTCTGTACTCATTGAGCAATAATTCTATATTTCGTCCTTCCAGCCCCATGACCACAATTTTCCTTCCTGTCTTTATTAAATATGGCCATCTATGTTGCATGTATAAAAGAAATTAAAATATTTGTCCTTTTTGTCTGGATTATTTCACTTAGCATGTCCTCAAGGTTCAACCATAGTTTAGCATGTGTGTACATGTGTGTAGGTAGATAATACTCCATTTATGCATGTACCAGTTTTATTTATCCATTCATCTGTTGGTAAATATTTGGTATTTATCCAAAAGGTTTTCTTTTTCCTTTTGTGTGAGGTGCTAGGGATTGATCTCAGGGCCTTGTGCATGCCAAGCAAACTGTACCAGCATAGAATTGAGCTACATCCCTAGTCCTACACAGCTTATTTTTTTTAAGTAACTGAAGTGTATGCTTTGCTTTATAGTTTAAAAATTTTTAAACTCTCTGGAAAACTTTGAAGGTGATGAGCAGGTATCACTTGCCTCATTTCCACACGTGCAGACTAAGATTCTGAAAGATTATAGGCTTACAAATGAACATAAGGTACCCATCTCTCCAGCCAGGACTTGGCACTCCACCGCCAGCATTCTGGCACTGACACACAAATTTTGGTGCCTGATTTATGTATTAGAAGTCCTAAAGTTGGGCGGTTAATTTAAATCCATGTGTTTTTTTTCTACCTTTAAATTGAGGGGCTTCCTGGCTATTTGTGTGGAACAGTTCCATGGTGTGATACCATCTCAAGTGTCATAGGTCATTTATCATCCTTGCCCCTATGTCCACCTCTCATAATGTGACAACCCAAAGCATTAGGCATTTCCCCTCCTGGAGACAGAGGGACAGGAATTACCCTTGTTGCATCTATAGGGACTATGACTTTCAAGTCACTTTACCATTACTCCCACTGACTAGGTATCAAGGAATATGAAAACTGACCAGGCATAACCTTTTTAAGTGACTTTGATTGTTATAGAATTATTTCAGTAAAAGAAACCAAATATTCCTGTTCAAACATAGCACACACTTTCCTTGGGGTGGGGTAGGGGGTTCCAAGATAACACTTCTCGGCCATTAATCACCATCTTTGTGTTGCCAGCAGCCAGTGAGGCTCTTGCCAAGAATTATCTTTGAACAGAGCCAGGTCTACTCAGAGACTGGATTGCTCAGTGTCAGAAGAACCCAGGGCTGTGTTCAGTTCCTGCAGTGAGAGTAGCTGTCATCTACCTATGAGAGCTCAGGACTTTTCCCTTCCAGTGAATCTCAGTGTAGTATTCACATTGATTCTCTTATTTCCACCCTTACAGCTTTAGGTTTCATGTATTCATAAACCAGAGAGTCCTGATGCACTGGGTCTGATCAGGCGTTCTCTGGACACACCTAGCTCCTGCAGGTACCGATAAGGTTACCTGTTAGAACTGGGACATAATTTATCTACACAAGCATTCTACACACACCCTGTTGGGAACTCCTGATCCAAGCACCTGAAATGTGCTGGGCAGGTTGAGAGCAGGGACGGTGGAGATTTGGGAGAATTGAAGCATACAAAGCTGCATTATTTCTGTTTCAGCTATTCCCCTGCCAGGCAGCAGTGCAGACCCCAGTTGCCAGATCTAAATTTTTTAAAGACAAGCTAGAAATCTGGACTTTTTTCCTTCTGAATTCGCCCAAGTATTAAATATTGAAATCTAATTTTTAAAATTCAGCTAAAATTTACTATCATAATCATAATAATTCAAATGTTATATCATTAAAACATCTTCATGCTGTTATGCAGCCAATTTCCTGAGTCCTGTGCTCTTCAAAACTTCAACTGCGCACCTGTTGGAAAGCAACTCATTCTTTCCCCTCTCTGGCCTCTGCGAACTACTGTTATGTTTTCTGTCTCTGATCACATATATAGCGTTGTACAGTAATTTCCTTTACATGACTGCCTTATTTCATTCAGGATGTTCTCAAGGTTTATTCATGTTATAGCATGTGTTAGAATTCCTTTCCTTTAAAAGGCTCAAAAAGCATATTCATTTGTGTGTGTGTGTGTGTGTGTGTGTGTGTGTGTGTGTGTGTAGGAGATTTTGTTTATCTAGTCATCCATTGACAGTCACTTGGGTTACTTGACAGCTAGATTTTTTAAAATGATTTAAGACACTATGTAAGCTAAACAAAACATTTCTCACTTGGCTAAATTTCACACATGGTATCAACTGCCATATATGGATAATAAAAGTACACATGGACATTATTATAACCTCATTGCTGTACTTCATAAAAACCTTAGAAATGCAAATGATAAAGTGACCCTGGAAACTATACAGAACTCCTACTTAAAGGCTTGCCTAGGTAAAAATTTATGGAGCATTACCAGAGATTTTTCATGGTACTCTGCACTCGTATTTAATACTCACTATGTCTAAAATCCTAATGCTCACTTGGTACCAGTGAGCATTAGGAAACCAGCATATAGCACTTCACACAGGACCCAGACCAGGCACTAAACAGGTGTGTAATGAATGAATACATTTCATTGAGTTGTATGGCCCTTGCTATCTAATACATTGCTGTAGAAATGAAGTATGTTGACAGATTGGCCAGCCGGTATCATCAAGTCAAAGCTCTCTGCTCATGTGTAATGAATTCCCATGCACAGTTGCATGAGGAGTGTGGCATTATTATGTGTCATGATTTGATTTTATGTTTGAGGATTTCCCTGACAGACCATAACAAGGAATCACCCAGAGTGCAGGTATAACAAGGGCTAAGTTACAGAACACAACCAGCAGTAAAAGAGTGTGTGTGTGTGTGTGTGTGTGTGTGTGTGTGTGTGTGTAGCCAGTACTTATGTTATTTTCATTGCTGTACAGCATGAGGTGTAAACCAGGGAGCTGGGGGAAAATATCTTGCCTCGATACCAGCAAATATGGTGCCTGCTGTTTCTTATCCTTGTAAGAAGAATCAGAGAAGTGGTTTTCAAGTGGTTGTTTGATCCTTTACCCATCTTTCATGCTAATTGCCTCTCTGGTTTGTCCTTTTCCTGCTAAATAAGTACCCATGGGCAAGTTCTTTTAAAGATTTCTGTGCTAGTGTTGACGTGGGTGCTGACAATGGGATTTATATCCTGAGATCTCTTTTAAATCTCTGCTAAAGAGATTTGCTAGAGTCATGTTCAGCCTAAATTAAATGTACATCTAACACACCAGTGGGATGTGCTATTGCAGTATGTATATGAAGACTGCCTGCTGCTTCTCCTCTTCCTCCTCCTCTTCCTCCTTTTCTTCCTTCTCTTCCTGTCTTAGTTACTCAGTTAGATTGATGAAATGATTTTGGACGCAATTCCATCAGTGCTTTTAGTAGTGAGGCTTTCCCCTAATTTTTAAATTGTAGTAGTAGTTCTTCTGTAGATATATTTTCCAGTCTGCCCACCAGCCTCACCACCCGATGTTTTAGGGCAATGCGGAGTCCTCTCTATCCATTGCCAGGCCAGGGAGGGCAAGAAAGCAGCAGGGGGCAGGAAGGCTGTCGAGTTTAGACTTTCGTTTCTCTGAATGAAGGTTGACATAAAGTCACATAAATACGTTCATAAAATTTTAATTAATGTATCTAGTGATACCGCAGCATTTGTAACTTTGTTGGATTAGGTCATACTAGAGGCCTGAGAGGCCCTGCCAGTCTCATTTGCTTTTGAGAACCTGTGATTAAAAGTATGCATAGCTTACTTTGGGTTGCTTCTTGCTGAATCCCTAAACTCTTCAACAGATACATGATCTACATTCCAAACTGAATGAAAAAACAGCTAAAAGACATGGCCTTGGGAAGGCAGTCCTCTGACTTAGTCTTGCCACTTTAGCCATTGTTAGTGTGACGTATTTACCTTTTTCCTTTGTTGCCACTTACACTGAACATAACTACTGCAGAAATCATTTATATTAGCTGAGAAAAGAAAATGTAAATAATGAAAATGACTACTGTTTAGTCATTGTTACTGTTCTCATGCTGACAGCGTTGACATCCTCCTTCCTGGGTGGGTGTATATCTGGTAGCAGTAGATATACAACATGGGTATCTGCATTAATGAAGCTTGCTTTATGTCTTTTTTAACATTCAAAATTTTGTGACGTTTTTCTCTGCCTTGTCGAGGTAGCTGCCGCCATCCACTATGTGAGTGACATGCTTACCTGCCAAATGCCTGTTTGTGGGGTGTTCCAGGGATTGTTCCTTAGTGAGAGTGGTGTCACTCAGGCTGAACCCCACTGTCATACTGGAACAGGTGAGGGTTTGTGAAGTCAAATTACCCAAAACACTGAGACTCAGCAAATGTGCATACAGATGACCACCTCTCTGTGGCTTTTCTTAACTAATCCTACAGTTTTAGGAAATGTTTGCTGGCCATTCATATGTATTTTCTACTTAAAATTGACATCATAGATTTAGCTATATCTTATGGATTAACTGCAAGGAAGATGATACTCTATTGATTAAAAATATTAAATTTATTTTCTACAGTTAGCCTGTGCCTGAATTAGGCCACAACATCTGATAATGAGATGGAATAAATAACGTGTCTTAGGTCCTTGCCTTTTTCCTCTTGCTCCCTTGGTACTAAGCTGTGTTTCACCCTGTAATGAATTGTTCATGCACATGTATGCACCTACGTGCATACCCACCAGTGCCGATGGACTCATGTTGGTGCCCCTTGTTAGTGTCTACGTTTCAGAAGGGTGGAAGGAGCCAATTTCTACCATATTTCAGCAGAGCAGCTGGCCCTGACAGAAGATCTGCTTCTGTATGTTCTGAGGGAACCTGTATTCTGGATATGCAGCCTGCTGGCTCATCTCTATTTTTAAGTTGCCACATCCCTTGGTCTGTAGCCTGTGGAACCGTATTTCATTTCTGCAATAAATAATTTGGCTGGCAGTGAGGGGTCAGGAAACTTACTCTGTCACAGGCATTTAATGATGATAAAACATTAGTGATGCCATTTAAGAGCAGTTTGACAAGTAGTCCCTCTGCTAAAGACCTTGGCTGCAGGTTAGAATACTGTTAGAACATCCAACTGTTAGGCAAATAAATCTTTAGATGGCTATTGAACATGAGATGAGTCTGTGCCTATTTTTAATTTCTCAGGGATCAGGAATAACCATGGTGTGGCCTATTATTTTTATATTTTTGGTCTTCATATTGTTAATATTGTAAATTGGATAGTAATTCTTTTATTTTCTTTTATAGCCTTTATTTTAAATTGATATTGGATGGCCATTCTTTGTCCAGTTATTTCAAGATTTATGCAAGGAGTTATTTATAAGGGACCATTTTCTTTATAAAATAAATTTATCCATTCTTACACCTTCTGATTGTCTCTTTGTCTTGACTAGATCTATTCATCAAACAAGAAAAATCAGAATTAGATGTGGAAGGAGGCCAAATACAGGGGCAGAAGATGGCAATGGAAATATCAAAATCAGGGCACTTGTGAAGCACATTGTGATTGTAAAGAAAGGAAAGAATCTGCAAAATAGATTCTTCTGCCTTTTTTTATTGTTCTTTTAAAAGATTAGTTACTGGTTTTTGAAGGCTTATCTAAAGCAGTGTAGCTGGTGCAGACCAGGAGGCCCCTTGCCAGCCTTGCCACTCTTTCCATTGGCCTTTACTGACTGAGACAGGTTACAGCTTTGAGAGGAGGAAGCAGTGAAGAAGGGGAAATGCAGGGGCTTGGGTGGCCCATTTGGCTGGTGGCCGCACATCTGGTTCCCCCAGAGCCCAGTCTCCAGTTGCATGAAAGCTTAAATGTTCTTAGTTATGCTGTTGCTGGAAGCTGTTTTTATTATTGCTCAAGTGCCAGACACTAATACCCACCTTAGATTTTGTTCTATTGTTTTTTATTGCTGGGAATTAAACTTGGGGCCTTGCATAAGGGTAAGTATATACTCTCCCCATGAGCTACACTTCTCACTATATAGCCCAGGCTGGCTTCAAACTCATAGCAGCCTTTCTACATCAGCTTCTGATTGCTGGGATTACAGGTGTGCACCACCATGCCCAGAAGATCATAATGCATATTAATGTAAAAGCTCGTCACAGGGTCTTATGCAAATAAACACTCAGCAACTTTTTTCTAGCAATATTAGTATTAAACTGGAGCAACTTCTGACAACAACCTAATGAGTCAGAGCAATTGTCAACTCTACTAATGCAAACACTGACTTAGGGAAAAGGGCTACCCAGCTAGTAAGTGTCTGAGTTCAAACCCAGTTTGGTCCTAATATATAACTTAGATTTAAAGGCACCAGTGATATTGGTGATTGGTGCCATTTGTAATGTTTTTGCAGCTACTTGGTGGCCATTCTATTTGAATCTGTATGATGGTGGACCTTTGTGACTTACCTCTGACCACACTACTTCCCAAAGCCAGGGTGGAATTTTCATTCAGTTCTTGGCTCCACCCTTTGTGCTGCTCTCGTAATGATTTTAGTCCTGAAGGCAGAGGAACTGAAGGGTGAATTATCTGTGTTTTTCAAATATTAGGTTCTGAACTTTGAGCTGGAGTTCAGTCCTGATTTTGCAAATGTGTTCCCCCTACAACCATCTCCCACCAGAGAAGCAGGTGAATGGTTAGGGAGACCTCATACCATCTCTCAATCAGGCAGCTCACATACCCTGCTCAGAGGGCCATGGGAGAGAAGATAGCAGAGAACCACCACATACCTGCTGTCCCTTCCTAGGAATAGGGAGAGTGGGTACTCTGCCTTGGGATTTTGGATTTTTTTGGTGAGCCTGGACTCAGAGCCTTGCGCATGCCAAGCACACACTCTACAGTTGAGCTATATCTCCAGACCCTGTCTATACTGTTAATCTCCGTGACTTCTATTTTCTTATCTGTAATATTAGAATGGTAATGTTGCTTTCTAGGGTAATTGTAAAAAATAGAGTATTAGATACATCAGAACCATGGCACCTATTTCCATTATTGGCAGTCATAATTGTAATGCTTGTATGAGGTCTTAGAGACTTTACATACCCAACGCAGCTCATGAAATTCTTTAGCATACTTGTGCATTTCACAAGCCAGTTTTTCATTAAACCTTCACTGGGTGCTTTGAATATAGTGCTGGTATAGTTTGTCAATTGATTTTCTTTGGCTCAAGGATAGCTTAGATGTTTAGAAAGGTACGAATATCCTGGATTTCCTTTTCTGTCTTCTTTTGCCCGTTTTTTGTTGTTCTAAAAGAGATTTCTCAAAGGGCTTTGGAGACCCATTCTTACCAGCCTGAGTGCTCTGTGGTTGGTCACAACCCAGTGTAGACCTTCCCACTGCAGATGCTGTACAAAGAGAAAGGGAGGTTCTTGGTTACTGTATTTCCCCAAAAATAAGACCTAGCTGGAAAATGAGCACTAGCATGATTTTTCAGGATGTTCATAATATAAGTCCTACCCCAAAAATAAACTCCAATTAAAGTTGCCAGCCAGATGGATGCCTTTTGTAAATCCATTACAGCACAACAGATATATAAAATATCGCAACAGGATTATAAAATAATATTAATATATAATTAAATTTAAATTAATAATATTATTGACATTGATACTTAAAATAACTGATAATGTAAATTATAATTTAAGTATTTGTAAATATCCAAGTGAGTACCTTTGGACAAGTGGTAAATATCTATATCAACCAATAAACTCAAGACTTTTTGCCAAACAGCCAGTCACAATAGACACAACACATGAATAATATGTGCCTCTGATAATGGATGTGTGTGTCCAATATGAATCTTCATAATTCAATATGTTATGGATTATAACAGATATACTTAATGTACCTGTGTGAAATAAACATTTTCTGAATTTTCATTCCTGCAGTTTTTCAGTGCTTTTGTGTGAACTATCTTTTCTTTCTTTTTTTTTTAAGACAAGGTCTTGCTCTATAGTCCAGGTTGGCCTTCAGCTCACTGTGTAGCCCAGGCTGGCCTTGAACTCAAGGCAGTCCTCCTGCCTCAGCCTCCCAAACATGTGCCACCCCACCCACCTAGACCATCATTTTTACTCATTATTTTTGTTCCCACTCTTGTCTTGTAAGTCTACAGTTAAAATTTGACTTAATGGAAACTTTGGGAAGCGCAGCCTACAAGGAGTTCTGATTTGGGTGAAGAACCCATAGAATGAAATCAGTGCCAACTGCCCTACAAGAGGCTGCATGGGCAAGAAGCACTCACATAAAGAGGGCTCTGCTGCCGGACATGAGCAACAAGGGCTCCGTAGGCAGTGGGGTTGCAGGAAATTCAGACTGCAGTTCAGGGTGTAGAGAGTCATGATGATGTTCCAAAAGAAGGTGTCATGGCTGTATTTGAAAAAATGTACATTTTTATACATGAATGATTGTAGGGTTTTGTATATAAATAAATATAGGTTGTTGAACATGAAAAAATGAGGTATCTCCTGAAAATAAACCTTATTGCATCTTTTGGAGCAAAAGATAAGGAAGACCTGGTGTGTCTTGAGTTTGTCTGGTATGGTTTTCTCAGAAGTGAAGTAGGAACCACCCAGAGGTGTGCAGAAGGATGGTGGCTGCAGTGGGCTATTGTGAAGGCTGCACTTCTTTTGCCTTTGTGGACAGGTTCGCTCAATTCTAACCCTGAGTGAATTCATTCTGAGACCTGGGTTCCTGCCTGGAGAATTAGGAAAGGAGAAGTTGCCACATCTGTAAAGGCTATTTGGTAACCCCCTAGAGTAAAGGAAGCTAGAGAGGTTCCTGGGAGGAGCCTAGCCAACTTGCCTGCCAACAGCACACCTGGCTGCTAGGCTGCTCTACTAGCATGTAGTCCTATGTGGTGAAGCATCCCCTACATGAGTGACCTAAAATGCATATCCATATAGTCTCTGCAGACCATGAATCTGAGAGTACGTTATTGGGTGGCTGTGAGCCAGGTTTCTTGAGTTGGTGATGGACCTGTCTGCCTGGGTTGCAGTGGCCTGAAGACTTGATGGGGACTGGGTAGTATATTCAAGATGTCTCATGTGCAGGGCTTGTCAGTTCTTGCTCATTGTTCACAGGAGGCCATTTGGACTTCCACAGAGCATTGCTTGAGTGACCTCAAGACATGGCCACCTACTTTCCCCGGCAGCAGTCCAAGAGAGCAAGTCGGACATCCGTAGTGTCTTTTAGTACCTAATTTAAAGAAAACACACCTCATCACTTTTGCAGTATCAAGTCAGCCCCTTTAGTGTATGTGGGGACTACACTGAGGCTTGAGTACCTACAAGCAAGAATCATTGGATTGGATAAGTATATGCCTGTGACCACAGCTACTTGGGAGGCTAAAGCAGGAAAAAATAAAAATAAAAATTGTGAGTGTAGCTCAACACTTGCCTTGTAGTAAAGTATTGCAAAAAGAAAAAGGACTCACTGAGTGTGACCATTAAACTTGCTATCTGTTCACCATGCTGTCCCACTATGAGTTGCTCGCCTTGTGTTTTTTATTCCAAGCCCTGCTTTTACCTGTTACCTTCTTACTATAGTAATAAGGTTTGATTAAATATTATGTAAGCCAATGAAATAAAAGTGAGGAAAAGAGCTACTGTTTCCTTGAAAACTCATTTGAATCACTAGAAAGACTTGCTGAAGATTGCTTAAAAATTGCTGTTAAATTAGGTATAGATGAGGACTGTAAAATACGAAAAGGGATCATAAAAGATCTAAAGCACTTAAATTGTCTTGCAGATATCTTTATATTATTGCTCCATTTCAAATAAACCCAAATTGGAAATAACAACCTCTAAGTCATAAGTGTGGTATATCAAGAACGTATAAAATCCTCAACAGGGAACCTATAGTGGAAAAATTTTTCAATCTACTATAAAAGGTGGATGAAGAATGAACACTGGATGTGCATAAAGTAAAATGTCTCAAGTAGCGATAAAAAATCTTATACAGTTTTTGCTGTGTGCAACTCTTGTTTAACCCATAATGTGCTGATATCAGAGATGTTGGAAAAAGGACTTTATACAAATGAGATGTTCCACAGGGTCTTTCTTACCTATAAATTATTACAAAAGAAACTTTACCACTTCTCTTCTTTTAAGAGTCAGATGAGTTCAGGTCTTAATGTTTCCAATACCATATCATGTTTCACCAATTCTAAGCTGCATAGTTTTATACAATTTTTTTTTTTTTTTGGTCTTTTTGAAAAAAGGGTCTTGCTATGCAGTTCAGGTTGACCTTGAGCTCACTTTGTAGCCCAGGCTGGCCTCGAACTCACAATGATCCTCCTGCCTCAGCCTCCCAAGTGCTGGGATTACAGGTGTGCACCACCACACCTGGAGTTTTATACACTTTTAAATTTCAGAAATTGAAATGCATTCAACAATCAGTGGCATTTTGTAATTTACTTGGCAGTACTTTTTTTTTTTTTAACTGATCCATACATTATAAATGTTGCCTTAGATTTCAGGAAACACGGTATGCATGTGAGCCACAAGTTTGTTATGAGTTGAATTGGATACTGCTGCTTTGCTGTAGTTCAGCTGAGTTTGTCTCAATGTATTAGTAAAGTTTTATAGGCTCAATTTTAAAAGTGAAACTTGTACATTGTTTTCTGTAAATGAAGGTAGTAAATGTGATATCTGTGTGTTTCCCTCTTTTCAAGTATGAAATGAGAGAATATGGAAATCACTTCTGAAGTTCTTGCACACTAAACATCCTAAGACCCTGGATCTTTTCTAAAGAAACCAGATTTAATTTAATTTCATTTAATCAGTAGGGATGTGGTCTCAGATGTCTTTTACAATGGAATAAAACAGAATGAAATACAACAACTCTTTCCAACAAAGAGTACCCTGTTTAAATTATGGTTAATTAGAAATAAATCTTGGTGTTCTATTGTACAATGGTTTGACTATAGATAACAGTAATGTATTGTAGATTTTAAAAAGCTAAAACCATTTTAAATGTTTTCACCACAAAAAAATGTTCCATGTTTTAGGAGACAGATATGTTTATCCTGATTTGAACATCATATACAATATGTATATACATATCAAAATGTCTCATGGTTCCCATAAATATACAGTATACTCTTAATTTTTACATTTTAATACAAAAAATAAATCTTTAAGCGAAGTAAAATGACCCATATATCCACTCTCTTCAATGAACAGTGAATGCATGTTTATTAATAAATAGTGAGCCAGTGAATGTAAATTCCCAAAATTTGCTTGTTTTCAGGGGTTCTTAACCACTTCCCCCACACCAGGCTTATTGCTGAACACCTCAGAGGTTTTTGGACTGAGGTTAAGTACATCCTTGAGTTTTGCTTCTTCACTTTGGATTTTCTGTGTAGTGGGATTTTTCTTTGGGAAGATACTTAATGTAGAACTGTTAAAATTCTGAGATTATGAATTTTTCCAGCAGCTGCACACCTTAGCTAGTATCATTCACCTAAGTCCTGCTAGAATTCTTCCTTCTGTTTAGGCCAGGCACAGACTATGTAACTGTAGGCCTGGCACTGATGGTCCAGGAAGGTACTAGGAACTGTGTGGCGGTGGGAGCCGAGGAAAGTGCTCCACATACCTTAGTAAAGGGTATCTTCCCTGCAGCCCAAAGCTCTGCCGGGGAAGAGAGTTAATACTGGAGAAAAGGAATCATTGTTATGTCTTCCAAGTTTTCTTAGTGGCATTAGAAGATCTAGAAAGCTTTTTCTACATAAGAGAAATAAAGTCTTGATAAAAACCTGAAGTTATAAGGACCCCTAAGGAACTAGGGAAAGCATCAATTCTAACACTTAAATGCCTTCAACGGTTTGATTTTATCTTTTCTTTTCATGTCTGCTATCCTGGTTTTGTTGTACCCAAAAGAATTACTAAAGGAAGGGTGTATGGAGACGAACACTGTCAGAACATGGACTTTGTTTGTATAGATGCAAAAATCGATTTCCATGAATCACTTCCTGAGATGCTCAGATCAGCTAATTCAGTAGTTCCCACCAGAACTAATCTCTGAGCCAGAACTCTTCATCTGTGCAGGGAGAACTTGCAGCTTTGGCCTCTTGTTGGTGCTGTAGCAGGAAACCCTCCTACACTGGCCAACCTCAGCATGTGCCTCCGTGTGAAGTGAGCTCACCTGCTGGCTTTTGTCTCACCTTCACAGTGCCATTTTTCTGGTATGTCCCTTTGCTTATCTTTCAGCACTTGGTATAATGTGTTTTGTTTCCATATGTAGAAGCAGCTCTTATTTACTCCACTCCCATGAAATTAACCACAAGAGATAGCTCTTTTAGAATTAGACTTTGTTCTAGCAGTTGTAGCCCTTCCTTATTTAAGGATAAAGTGATAGGTGTATATTTTTCATCATACCATCCTAATGCATATGTTAAATTTTAAAGAGACAGGTTTAATAAAAATAATGTGTCACTTTTGCTGAAGAGGTAGAAAACCAACACTGAAATGTACCACATAATTCCCAAGTTATTTGTAAAATAATATTTTTATTGTTACATGGAAAGGCATTGTTTTATTCTACATATATGGAATTTGGTATTTTGCTAAACAAAAACTTTGAAGTCAAATTTGTTTTACTCTTTCATTACAGGTAAGCCACATTAACAAGGATAAGTATTGTGACCTTTGTGCCTCTGTACTCTACCCTATGAAAAGGAAATGATGATCTCTACTTTGTTGGGTTTGGGGAAGACTAAACAAGAAAAGAATTAAAGCCATGGTATGGCACCATTACAATATTAGAATATTAGTGATAAGAAATACAAGAGACAAATATATACATTACAGCACAAAGGAAGAAAGTTAAAGTGGAAGTAAATTTGAAATTTATAAAGTAGTATGCAGATAAGTATTTTGATAAGTATGTTGATAATTGGTATTTTGGAAACAAAATATTGAAGAGTCAGTGAATCACATGGAAGTATCTTCAGCTTTTCCAATAGGTTTGTTTAAACGTAGATTGGAAATTGAAATAATCATGACCTGTGATAGGAAGAGTGGTAGGAAAAGTGAAAGGGTTACTCACATTTGCTCTGGAACACAAGTTCTTTTTGATGAGATTAAGTGACCTGGGAGAGTGAGCCTTGCATGTGATTTGGCTCTTCCCGGTGCCCTCGTGTGGGGCCCAGTGTAGTGGGGCAGCATTGCTTTATGTAAGAGTAAATATTTGAATTTGTCAGTTCATATCCCACTGTAGTGGAAATAAATGCTTTTAGATCATGAATGAGCTTTTATGCCTAGTAATATAATCCATTTCTTGAGTTAGTGGTCATATACACAGATCCCTAGATCCTTCCTGACACTTCTAAGTAGATCTGGATGGTTTACTAAGCATTTCTTTTAACAAGCACCCCAGTTGAAAATCTAATATCAAGGAAGGCTGGGAAAGCCTTCTTAAATAGCTAACCCATGTGGCTAAAATCCCTGTGTTCCTTGGAAGTGAGACTGGAAATTGGGGAAGTGGCTGAGAGAGGGCACAAGGAGAAAATTAATTCTACCATCTGTTTTGATTCTACATTATGTGTTGATGGCCTGTCAACTATTTGTAGTACCACTGCCTGTATTTTTCATAGAAAATGATTCCACTTGCAACCATAACATTCCAGAGGAGAAACCCACATGTCCGTCATCCATGAAGAATAAGTCAACACATAACAATGGAAAATTTTAGACATAGATAGAGGCACTTTCTTTCCAGACTGGGTACTACCGTATCTCCTCTAGTAATGAGGAAGGCTGAGAAGAGCAACAGTTACACTCCAAGGATGAAAAAGCTCACTTGTTCCTGGCCTCTTAGTCTGCAGGATGGTGACAGCAGAGACGGCAGTCTGACAGACTTGGATCCAGTGCTGTCTTACTGTTATTAATTGACTCTTGCGCGGAAGGCAGTTTGGCACCTGCATCCCTGTTGAAGCCACACTGCACATTGAAATTAATAGTGGATGAGGCTGTGGTTAGGGGACTTATCTGCGTTGATATAGCCTTTTAATTACTGTCCAATTTTAAGACTCACTTTACATATGTCAACTCCCGACCAAAAACAAATTTAGCGAAGTGATTGAATTATTGAAGAAAATCTTGCAAGTGTTAGGGCTGTGGCACTTAATTCCATTGCCTCATGTTTTTGGGGGGTACATTTTGCTGTCACAAAGTTCAGGAAGTACCACAGTGAGACAGAGTGAGGTAGAGCCTGACCTTGATCTGTTTGGTGTGATTGGTGCTAGTGCTGAGTGCGATATGCCCTGCACAGGAGAGGGCGGCTTTCTGGGAGACTGTGGCAGAACAAAGCATGTAACCTCGAGTATTTCTCTTCTGTTGCCTTAACTGCATATAGGAATTTGCGGGTGCCCAAAGTCAAGTGGACCTGGCTCCTGCATTCACAGCAGGCACTCTTCAGGCTGCAGGTCAGGGTTACAGAAATCTGAAAGCTTGTCCAGGCTGAAGGCTGCGCTGTGAAGTTCTGGAAGTGTCTGTGGCAGGAAGCCTCTGTTCTGTAGGGTTCGTGGCTCTCCACAGGGCAGGTATATGTGATACTGGCACAGAGAGGGAGGCAGTGAGCACATGAGCACAGTGGAGGCAGAGAGGCTTTGCATCTCATCTCAGGAGGGACCTGCCATCACTTCTTTATGTTATGGGTCCTATAAACCAATCTTTGCGTGCTGTGGGGTAGAGAGTCTGGAAATGTCTGAACAAAAGGCAGCAGCTTGTCAGAGGTCACCAGCACACTGCCTCTGGTGGATTGGTGGGCTGGTGGATTGCTGGATTTGGTAGAGGCCCTTCTGAGAAGTTACTGTGCCGGTAGAGGTACCAGCATGTGCAGGTGGGTAAGAAGTGACTGGGTAGAGAGCCTTTAAAGGGCAGTCAGAACACAACTCCCTAATTCATGTTTCAAAGTAGGGAATACAGAGCAATGGAGATAGGGCAGAAAGAATCTGGAGCCAAGAGCAGAGAGGGACGCTGGAGGGATTGAAGGTACCAGACCGTACATGTCCTCCAGTCCAGTGAAGGGTTTTGTTCTTTGGAAACCTGAGCTGGAGATGACATAGTTAGGCTTGCTCTTTTAAAAATTCTGACTATTGTGAGCAGTATGAATTTCAGGAAGGGGAGCCAGCTTAAAAGATGTTAACTGAGCTGGAGATACAGATCAGCAGCATAAGTGCCTACCTGGCAAGTGTAAGATTCTGAGTTCGGATTCCTGGTGCCATACCATGCCATAAATAAATAGGTCAAAGAAAGAAAGAAATAAGGAAAGAAATGGAGGGAGGGAGGGAGAGAGAGAGAGAGAGAGTAGAGAGAGAGAGAAGAAAGAAAGAAAAGAAAAGAAAAAAGGAAAAAGAAAAGAAAAAGAGAAAGAAAGAAAGCAAGAAAGAAAGCAATTAATTTAGTTTCCCTCTCACATACACAGCTAGGCAGGACTGTTGTGGCTGAGAACACTGGCAGTAGAAATCGCAGTGGGTGGTCACAAAATGCATTTAGGAGAAAAACTGGGCAAAACTTAGAGATGAGTAAAGTTGTTGTCCAAGACAGTTTCTCAGATTCTGGAGGTGACATTCACAGATAAAGGAACCCTGGAGAGGAACAGGCTTTGAAAGTATGTGATGGGGTGGTCCAGAAGTGACCCCTGCCAGTATGTACTGGGAATCAATGCATCAGGATGTTTAGGTGTGATGCCCAGCTAGGAGGGCTTTGCCAAGAAAACCTCAAAGCCCCTCAGCCTCTGGGAAGCATCTTGCATCTTAAGGACAGGTTTTGCTTTTGTTTTAATTTATGTATGAGTAGCAAATGTCTGACAAAGCATGATGGGGAAATTTGGCATTTCTCTTTTGATAATCCTTATTTTTTAAAACAAGTTGAAAGTTTTTAAAATCTCGGGTTTTGGCATGTTATAGTAGTGTTAGGCTCCCCCAGGTGCAGTAGTACAAGTCTCTAGTATGCGTGCTACTCCTTCCAGTGATTTTCACATGTCCTGCTTCTGTTTCTCACACCCACAGTACATGCTTGCTTGTCAGAGAATCGGGTGTGATGTGTCACTGGAGCATGTGAGTGTCCAGAGGCACAATATCTGATCGCTCTTGTATTCTAGACAAGACTCATGTCAATGGAACACCAACTTTGTGCCAGGCTCTAGGTCAAGGACTTTATTTTTCAACATTGGAAATTAAAACCAGGGCCTTAGCAAGTCGTAGTGACTCACACATGTGCATCCAGCACTCGGAGGGTGAGGCAGAAGGATAGCTGTGAGTTCGAGGCAAGCCTGGCCTACATAGTTCAAGGCCAGCCTGAACTGCATAGAAAAACACTGTTTCAAAAAACAAAACAAACAAAAAACAGGGCCTTCCACATAGTAGACAGGTGCTGTACTAATGAGCTATAGCTCTTATTCTTTTATTTTTTTACTTTTCAAATTTTGAGACAAAGTCTCTCTGAGTTCCCCAGGTGACCCTCTAACTTGCAGTCCTCCTGTCGCAGCATCCCAAGTTGCTGAGGTTACAGGTGTGCATCACTGTGGCTAACAAGGGCATTTAACTTTTAGGAAAAAGCCACCTCCACTCACTTAGCTAAATCTGTGGACCCTAAGTTTGACATTTTATGTAACTGAGGAATAGTGATCAAAACCAGGAAATTAACATGGGTGCAGTACTATTAACTAAACCATGGATAATTGGATTCCACTTTTGTTTTCACTAATAATGTCCTTGGAGGAGGGGATGTTGTGGACTCCAGCCCTATATTTTGCACTGGGATCTCACATGTCTTGGTCTGAGACAGCTCTTCACCCCTCATTTGCATGTCATGGCCTTGACACTTGGGAGTACTGTAATTACTCTGCAGCCAGGCCTTCCATTCAGGTGGCCACCCGAAGGAGCCTGGATGCTGGTGGACATGGCTGAAGGGTGAGACTTGATTGGGACACGGAGTATGAACAGGACCTTTGGCCAAGGAGAACTGTGTCCAAAGCACCTCTGGAGCTGTGCGGCATGGTCTTCCTTCTGTACCTGTGCGTGTGGCACGTCGCCTTCGCAGCTGGTTGAGAGTTCCAGTGCCCTTGTCCCACTGCTTTTGCCTTTCCCCAGCCCGAGGAGGTCTTTGAGGTTCCCGCCCACCCCACCCTGCTGCTTCTGGGTTCAGGCTTTGATTTCCTGGGTGTCAGAGCTTGCCTCGCCTCTGTCATCTTTTCACCAAAATAGGCCCACTCCTTTCAGTCTGGACACACAGAATCATATTCATTTTTCTTCATATCAGTATTCTTTTTCCTAAAACTTCACAAGTGCCGGATGCCAGACCCTGTAGCATAGCTTCCCAGTGGGAAGCCACCACTCCTGAGGAGGTGAGCATTGCCTCTTGGGTGGTGAAAAGAAAATCTTACTGTATTTTATGCATAAAAATCTACCAAAACAGATACAAATAAACATACAGTGCCTAAACACGCATACCGTAGTGCATCAGTGATATTAAATTATCATTGGAAATTAGGAGTTTGTTAGAGGATAAAAACCCAAAAAGGAATAAAAGGGCTGAAAAACTCCACTCTAGACCAAATGATACGTCATTGTGATCTCACTTAACTTTACAATACGTTGAGGAAAATATTAATATTTTCTCCATTAAAAAATACAAATGAAGGGCCTGGGATATAGCTCAGAAGCACAGCACCTGCCTGTCAAGCACAAGGTCCTGAGTTTGATTCATGATACCAAAAAAAAAAAAAAAAGAAACCTGAAAATTAGCAAAATTGTGTTCCTTGCGTAAGGTCACAGAACTGAGTGTGGACTGGGGATATATACCCAGAACAGGTTTTTAAATATTTAAATTTTATTCATACTGAAAGCCATTCCAAAAGTTAAAAAAAAAACATATATACCTAAGACCAAGGTGATCTTTTCTGGGCTTATTCATTTACTTGTGTTTCCTGCTGCAGTGCTATGGGGAGGGTTGATAATTGCAGGCTACTGCTTTGTACATTTGCAGTGCTGATGTTACGTTCTCCAGTTGGGCCACGTGTCATCTGTACAAAGGCTGGGCCTACTGCCTGTCTGCTGTTGCCTGCCATTGTCTAGAATAGTGCAACACATAGAAAGTGCTCAGAAGTTATACGTTGCATAAGAGAGGGGAAGGAGGTCATATTTTAAGGGAAAAATGTCACAGCCAAGCTAGATGATTCTGATTGATGTTAAGGCCACAGTGTTAGCAATTTTAAAATAAATAAACACCAGTGATCAAAATATAGGAAAAGATTTATACCTACCACAGAGAAAAGGAGTTCTGGGTGGCCAGTTGAGTTTGATGTACAAATTGCCTCTAGTTACTCAGACTCCAAACTTATGACTTAATATTATTATACCATAAGCATAGCTGATAGATTAGGTCAAAGTTAATTTTTCCATCCTTCTTGAAGGGGGAAAGGAAGAAAGGGAGGGAGGGAAGGAGGGCAGGCAAGAAAGAAAAGATGTTTGTTTGTTTTTTTTTCAACATCAAAACTAGCTCTTTATGTTTTTAAATTTTACTTTGTTAGTGTGTGTTTGCTGTACACGAAGTTTACATTCATCTTAGGAAACAGGTACCTAACACATCTTGTTTCTATTTTATTCCCCTTCCCTCCTTCTTCTCTAGATCCTGTCCCCAATTTCCTTTTCTGTTGTATTGTCATTATTTTTATCCCATGTTTAGGACATGTCATGTCTGCATTCATCGTGGGTATTTGATACATGTACAGAGTACATCTTAACACTCTGTACTCCCCTCACCCCCGTCTACTGGACCCCTTTGCATTTGCAAAAGATCTGTCTCCCTGTTTTATCCTATCAGTCCTTTACTTTTCTCTTTATTTACATTTTGCCTTACCTAAATAAGAGATACTGTATGGTACTGAAGCTTGTATATCTGATTTATTTCACTTTTTATTTTCCATATGCATTAATTTTCCTACAAATGTCTCAAATTTATCCTTCCTTATCACAGAGTTGTATTCTATTATGTATAGATGCCACATTTTCTTTATCCATTGGTCTGCTGATGGACATGTAGGCTGCTTTCAGGATTTAGCTACTACTAATTTGACATCTTTAATTTGGGGGAAGAAACCTAGAAGAGGTATAGCTGGGTTAAATGGAATTTCTACTTTTAGTCCTTTGAGAAATGTCCATACAGTTCTTTTTCCACCACTGCTACTCCAGCATTGGTTATTATTTGATTTTGTATCATTGCAATTCTTTCTGTTATAAGATGATATCTTAGTGTTGTTTTAATTTGCATTCCTTTAATGGCCAGAGATGTTGAACTTTTTTTTATATATTTATTGGCCATTGGTACTTCTGCGAAGTGTCTATTCATTTCACTAGCCCATTTTTAAATTAGGCTTTTTATTTTATTTAGGAAGTATAACTTTTTTGAGTTCTTTATATGTTCTAGATATTAGTCCTTTCTGCAAGAAATACTTGGCAAATTTTTTCCCAGCTATTTCTGTTGGAGTTGTCAGCTGAACTTCCCTCATGTGTTACTGTGCACATTTTGGGGGTCAGCTAAAACTTCAAGGCTGTGTGAGGGTATACTTCCCTCTTCTGAAGAACACTTACATCTCCTGTCTGGGAGTCAGGATCTTTTTTTTTTTTTTTGCGGTACTGGGGATCAGAACTTAGGACCCTATGGGAGTCAGGATCTAAAGTGATCACTGTATTGTACAAAAGCTGTGGCCATGTCCAGGGCCTGGTCTAAGTGTCTTTGAGGCTGAAATGAGGAACTTAATCCTGCATGTGAAATAAGTATCTAGATCTGCTGACTCCCATCATGGAAAAAGAATTTTCAGGGTATAAAAAGAGGCATGAAAGGATTTGTCAGAGTAAGCTACAGGATGAAGCCTCTTAAGAGCGGAGTGGAGTGCTCACAGGCTTGAGGCAGCCACAGCCGGGTGGGCACAAGCCAAAGACCTTTGCAGTATGGGTGGTCCCGATCACTGCTAGGTCACAGCCAGGCATTGGCTGGGGCTGGAAGTGGAGGTGTGCCTTAGACAAGCTGCTGTGTGCTTCTGAGCTTAGCTGCTTCCTGGACTAGAAGAAAAGGGCAGTTTGCAGCTGAAAAAGGAATGCAGAC
The DNA here is from genome assembly GCA_004027595.1 of Dinomys branickii. Classification (NCBI taxonomy): domain Eukaryota; kingdom Metazoa; phylum Chordata; class Mammalia; order Rodentia; family Dinomyidae; genus Dinomys; species Dinomys branickii. Next base: position 127,251 of record PVLD010000188.1, read on the forward strand.
CCATTTACAGGTTTTCTGTTCTGGGAGAAAGAAAAAAATAAATACACCTGGCTTGTGTTCTAAAGCTACAGTTTTTCTTTAAAAATACAAGTTTAAACTCTATTTCTTCATCTCTTTCTTACCCAGTTCTACTTCTTCTCTCAGCTGTATCTCATGATCATTTCCAAAGCTTGGCCATTGCCTGTGGCTGGGGACCACTGTAGTCCTTTGTGGCAGGTCGAGAGTGAGGAGGGCACTGACTTTGATTTTCCAGAGCACCCCAGAGCAGGTGCAAGCTTCAGTTTTCACAGCCCTTTCCCAAGCACGTCATCCTGAGGGCAAGGTCTGAGAAGCGGTAGCTGTGCTCACAGGAAGCGCATTTTAACAGGCAGGAGTAGAAGCAGACAAAAAGTGCCCACGGCACCACCAACCATGTTTCCTTAGCCCCAGTGGTGCCATGAAGCACTGCGCCCCCCCCAAAAAAAATAACCTCCACCAGTGCAGCAATCAAAGGGCACCTGCATCTGAAGGGCAAGGAGCTCTGCTGGCTACTCCACAGAACAGGCCTGTCTCTCATCCATGTTAAATGCAGGCTGCTTCTGGACGTGGGTTCAGGTATCTCTTCATGTATCGTACTTCTAGGAGCTTTGTCAAGTGGCTTTTAGTTTACCTTTGCTTTTACTCCCCACACCTCCCCAGTCCCACCAAACTTACAAGACTTGGTGTCCTTCGATGCTGATGCCAGGAACAGGGACAAGTGGGAACACAGACACACACTCCGCCCCAGTACCTGAGCAGCCTGCACTCCAGACCTCTTCATCAGAAGGCGAGTACTTCAGGGCTTTAATTACAGGCTTTCAGCCTCTGACACTGAGCCCCAAGAACCTCTTGGCAGGCAGGAGCACCATGTGCTGCAGATGCTCCAGCCCATGATCCAATGATGGGGTACAATTACTCAAAATTGGAAATCACTCGCACTCTGATAGAACACCTCATGACCTCCACCCGTCTGGCATCACCAGTGTATACACTCTCTCTTCCTTTACAAAGAAGGCTGATCCAGTCCTCTGACTCCACCCCTGGACGTCGTAGCAGCCTGCTTGAGGAACCCCTTATGCCACAGCCTTCCTTGGTGGCTGCTCTTTAAAAAGTGAGGATTCTGTAGCTAACGCTTGCCCACACTCACGAGGGAAGGCCTGTTTTGGACCTTCAGGTGGACTTTATTGCCCTCCACTTCAGTAATGCACATGGAGAAAAATATTGCTTGAATAGTATGTGGAGTCTGTCAAATTATTGTCTTTTGGCTCCACTCTTGAGAGGCTGATCTGCTATTCATGTGAGCACACTGGGGCCAATCTCAATGCAGACTGATTATCCCCCACATGTGCTCCATGCACTAACGCCATGACCCACCTAAAATTGGAACCAAACTGTGGAGAGCTAGCCACAGGTAACATTCAAAGGGTGCTTCTGCAGCCAAGCATGGTGGTGCATGCCTATAATCCCAGCCCTTGGGAGGCTGAGGCAGGAGGATTGCTGGGCTATAAAGGGAGTTCAAGGCCAGCCTGTACTACTTGGTGAGACGCTGCCTGACAAAACCAAACCGACACAAAAAGCATGCTTCTGCATTCTTCTTCTTGGCCTAGGGAGCCCAGTGTTTTTGTTTGCCTTTGCTTTTACTCCCCACACCTCCCAAGTCCCACCAAACTTATAAGACTTGGTGTCCTTAGATGCTGGTTTTATTCTTGCGTGTGAATAGGTAAAATAACTTCCCCGGGGGAATTTGGTAGCCTTTTGGCATTAAAAGTTTACAAAAGGCAGTAGCACTGGGAAACCAAGAGACAGGACTTTGAACTTGGTCTGACCTGGCTCTCCTCAAATCTGCCTTTCACTCCTATGCAGTCCTAGAAATGGGTGAACAGGTTCACTTTCAAAGCTCAGAAAAATGAGGCGCAGACAGGTTAACTGCCAAAAGTCACAGCAGAACAGTCTGTACAAGAGCAGAAGTTTGTCTGGTAGAAATCAATAAAATGGCAGGTGGCACTTAAGAATTATTATTGTGGGTAAAATGATTAAAGGCTCAGCTTTACCCCTGCCTCGCTGAAAAGCAAACCCAGTGTATCTCCAGGTCTGTCTCAGAGTTGTGGGCCTCGGTGGGCCCGACCCACCCGGGTTAGGATCACGTGGCCCTCCCGGGTGTGGACTCTGCAGGCCTCTCGGAGGGCACTCCGCGTTGGTGTGGGCGGGAGCCGCCTGCCCTGCCTGCCCTGCGGCCGCGAGGAGCTGCGCTGTGGGGATGCGGCGGGCGCCGGCGAGGGCGCGCAGGTGAGGCGCGGGAAGGTTTGGTCCCCGGTTGGGAGGTGCCGGCGGGAGGGAGGCTGGGCCGGGTGGGGCCGACCGCCCGCGGACCCCGCGGGGGAAGGGGCCGACCCGGGAGGGAAGCAAAGGAGGAGGAGAACACCGGAGGCTGGAGCGCGGCAGAGCCCCTCCCTGCCGCCCAGTCCCAGCGCGGGGCCCCGGGAGGTGGGGAGCCCGGCCCGGATCTGCCGCTGCGGCCTCTGTCGGGGCCTGGCCTTTGGTGGGGTCTGGGTGCTGAGCGGAGATCCCTTCCCTGCTGCCGGCAATGCCGCCGTCTCCGCCTCACAGGCCTGGGCAGCCTGGAGAACTGTGGGCTCACCCTCCCTCCAGGAGCCGGGATTCTGAGCACCAGTGAGTGTTGTCTGTAGAAAGCCGGGTTCAGCTGGAGAAAATGGAGAAGGCCTGAAGCAGAGGCCGTGCTTTTGTGCAGAGCCTTGTACACAGCCACTTTCCTCTGCTGGCGCTGATCTGCGGTGGGAAGGCAGGGTGGCCTCGTGTGTGCCAGCTACCCTGCCCTCCCGCGTGGGTGCTCCTCACCAACGGGCAGCTAGCTTCCTCTGAGGCGGAGAGGTCCAGTTCACCTAGGTTGCCCCCGTTTCCATGGTGCCCTGCCACTCACAGGAAATTTGACTCTTGGCCATAGTGCCTGTGGGGCAGGAGCAGAGGCACTGCTACCAGGGAGGAGCACACCAGGGGCCGCCTAGGCTCCCGTCTGCGCTGGGAGCTTCTCAGAGGCCTTTACTGTGGAGTTCTTGGGTGGGTGCTTTGGAGTGCCCCAAGAACTCTGCTGAAAGTGGTCCTTAATTTTCTCATTGCAATGCAGCTTTGTAGTTGGCCTTAACTGCATGTGTTGGTTGGATACCAGGCGCTGCTGTGTGATTGTGATTTTGTTATGGTGTATCCAAGGATAGGGCAGACACTGTTTTCAGTTTTTACCTATATCATTCTGTAATACATACAGCTAACAGGAATGGCAAGCCCCACTCAGCAGATGGATAAAAGAGCAGGCAGACTAGTCCAGCATCTGCTGCTGCTCTGTGATTGTGCTGGGACTTGGATCTAGGCAGGATCATGCCCAGCCCTCATGTTCTTACTTACCTCTTCTGCTTTGAGAAAGTGGGCAGCATAAACCTCTCTATGGCTTTGGACACCGAATGTAGAGTTAGATATACTTGGGTTGAACTTGGGATCTAGCATTTACAGAAATCATAAGTCATCCTGTGTAAATCCTACATGATATGCAGTACTGTGATAGGCATAAAATGAGTAGCAAATGATTCATAAGCAGGTGTTATTAGAGGCCTTTTAAAGTCAACAGTGGCACAGCATTACAGATTCAAAAGCTGAGGCTATGTTTATATTCAGCTCTGCTACTTGCGGATTGAAAGACCATGGTGAAGTACCTAAGTGTCTCTAAGCCTGAGTATTCACATCTTTAAATTGGGTTGCTTTCATAGAAAACAAATTTACAACAGCATGGGGTCTGGCACATCTAGTGTGCAAACAGAATTGTTTGTAAATCACTACAGGCTCCTGTGTTTGGTGTGGTTTTATTTTGTAGCATGGATTAGTGTAGTGGTGGCTCAGCTTGACTCCTTCAGCAACAGTTTCTCATTGATAGTCTATGAATACTTCTGTGTGTGCACGCACACTCACATGTGTACATGCACATATACATACACATGTACATATATATACACATATATGAGCATACACATGTAGCCTATAATGTCTGCACTTGAAATTATTAAGAATTGAGTGAATTGTCTTATTTAGTAAGAACTTTGTTTTAATAAAGCAATCACTAACTTTTAAGGTAGAGCAACTTTAAGGTTAATTTTAAAACTACTTTTGAAAACTAGGCAGAAGAATTGCCATAACACCAAACAGTTGCAAAGTAAAGAAAATGGATTGACTGCAGTATTTATTTTCCTAAGAGACTCTTAGAAACGGCAACATAATCTGCTAACCTGTTACAAATATCAACTGGAGTCCTGCTTAAACACTTCCATAGCAAATGTCTGTTCTGAGGTGGTTTTATGGATGTTGGTGAGTGCAAAATAAGTCCTCTACTGAAACATGTTCCAAATACAATGTTGGTGTAGAGTAACATGTTTTAAACATCTGTTCAGGGTTTGGCCAAAGTATTTATTTAAAAAAGAAGATGCTATAAGACCCACACTTATCAAAAAGAATCTGTTTTGTGGAAAAGAAACCAAAAGCTCATTAATAAGGGGCTTGTTAAATTGTAGCATGTATAGATGCCCCTGGATTTACAATGGGTGTTACATCTGGATAAACCCAGTATGAGTTGGAAATATTATATCAGAAATGCATTTGAGGTTTGGGGTAAAGCCCAGAGATACAACTTGTCCTTCACTTTTGTAAGGTTCTGGCTTTGGTCCTCAGCACCCCTCCTACACACACACATACACATTGCTGCACCTAACCTATCAGAGGTCTTACCTGAGCAACCCATTTCTTTTTCAACCTTGCAATCACTTGACTGACTAGGAACGGTAGTTTGCTGCCACCACCCTTTGCAGGGGACATAGTCTTACCCCATATTGCTAGTCAGGGGAAATATTATAAATACAATTACTACTGAATGCATGTCCCTATTGTAAGGAGGAAAAGTTGTAAATGAAGCCATCTTAAGTTGGAAACCATCTGTGTTTACAGTGGAGTGAATATGCAGCTATTGAAACAGAGTGTTTTTTATATATGGACACAGAATGGACCACTGAGATATCTTCTCCTCCAGGGCAAGAATTTTGTCTATTCTGATGACCTTGTAGGGCTCTTTGAGCAATACTTGCTACTCAGTGGTTGCTCAATAAATGAAGGTTTTAATGGATGGATGAGTAAATGTTGTTCACTTTGAGGCAAAGCAAGGTATTGGAAAATGAATATAGTTAGTTGGTGCTTATGTTTTTCTTTCTTTTTTTTACCAGTGCCACAGGTTGAACCCAGGGCCTTGTGCACGTTAGGCAGGTGCTCTACCACTGACCATTGAGCTACACCCATAACATACTGTGTGTCTTTAACTGAGTGTATTATGTGAGTATGTGTACATATAGAAGACATTAGCTGTCTTTGAGGAGGAACTGGAGGGATGGGAACTGAAGCAGGGAAAGGTGAATAATAGACTTACCTTTTGTTTTCTTTTGTACCATAGCCCACTGCCGGCATGTACTAATTAAAATAAGAGTTTATAAGTCCTGATTCTCCCAAGTTTAGAATTTGTGTCCCCTATATTATACACTATTTCATTTCCTTGTCTTTGGTAAAGCACATTAGCCCTTTGAGGGGTAACAATAATTTTGAGGGAGGAGCATGGTGTCTACTACAAAGAATAGTGTAGTAAATGCTACCTCTTGTATAGTAAATGCTACCTCACCCTGTCTGTGGATGCATGTGAGGGAGCCCCTGCTGCTGTCCTTTGGAGCCATGTTTCCTTGACCTCTGTACCTTAGGCAAAGTAAACAAGTTTTGCTTTAAGATAGGTGCTTTCTCCTCTTTGAGACACATCTTACATGTACTTTCAAAGTTATGACTTCTTAAAATTAAGCCCATTTGGCAAGTGTCTACAAAGTGCAAGATGATCTATGACAATAGATGAAGGACAGAGTGTATAGACTTCTTAAATGTTGTATTTCACTATCATAGTTGTCCTCGGTGTTAATATTATGTCATATTTTCATTCTTTTTCTCTTTGTTCTTTGCTGTTTTTGATGAGACCACTGAAGTTAGGTTGTAGATGTTATACCACTTTCTTGTTGCCTACTTTCCCAACTCTTAAGTTTCTTCTAAGTTACTATTATTTTGGGATAGGTATCAAATTTTTTCCTTACGGATTCTCAAGTGTGACATAGGAGGCTAGGAAAGGCTTTGTATATGTAATGGTTTGTGTCTGATGTCCCCCGAAAGCCCCATGCACTCATGGGGTGGGCTTGTAGAGTATATAATTGACCCATGGTCCAATGTTGGGAGTATGGATGTGAGTGACACACACACCCTGGGGCAGGGAGCCTACATACCATATAAAGGAGGGAAAGAGGCTTACTCTTGCCATTCCCCACCTTTTGCTCTTGTTGTTTTTGCTATATGCCATGGCCATGAACTTTTGCCCTCTGCCATGTGCCACCCTGCCTTGGAGCCAGCTGAGTATGGACTGAAACCTCCACAGACTGTAAGCTAAATAAACCTTTCCTTTCTTAATTTTGAGTGTCAGGTATTTTGCCTCAGCAATGAGAGAAGGTAACCAAGATAATATATTTGTAAGTGGTCTTTAAACTTTCAGTATATGTCCATTTCTAAGACTTAGGTCTTAATTTCCTTCATCTTTGACAATCCTGGTAAACTGAAAATAATGTATAATTTCTGTTGCAGCCCCCACAGACACTGATGCTTCTGTACTGAGATAGGGTTAGCATAAATAACACTGATGATAAAGATATTAGCCATATAATAACATATGTACAGCAGTTTATAAGTTACAAATCATACTACATTAGTTATTTAATTCACAGAGTAATCCCATTAGGTTTGCATTGTTACCGAATATAACAGTAACACTGATCATACCAATTTTTCTCCACTATTTCTTTTTTTACTTTAAAAATTTAAAAACTGACAAAACAACAAGACAAAATCAAAATAACACAAAAACAAAAATGATGTATGACCTCAAAACAAAATGATAGAAATTTACTATGGTTACTATATTATATATTTTTGTCTTCAATGAAGTTGCTCAGTCCACTAGACGTAACAATGTAAGCTTGATCAAACAATCCAAGATAGTAACAAGTAAAAAAAAAATTAAAATTAATAAGAAAAATAAAACATTGGAAATGATGCAGAGATTCATCATGTAAGATGATAGGAGTTCAACAATGGTTTTTATACTGCATATTGTTTTCAGACCAGACATTGTTACTTGGTGTTCTTTTCTATTGTTGGTCTTGAGATTGTGGTCATTTTTATCTCCTTGTAGAATATCTTTCAGTACTCTTGTAGGATTGGTTTGGTGCTCATGAATTTCTTCAGTTGATCTTTGTCATGAAAGTATCTTATTTCTCCATCCATTTTGAAAGATAGCTTTGCAAGGTACAGCAATCTGGGTTGGAAGTTGTTTTATTTCAGGACCTGAAATACTTCACTGAAAGCTCTTTTTGACTTGGTGGTCTGTGTTGAGAAGTCTGTCATGATTCTGATGGGCTTTCCTTCATAGGTGGTCTGTTTCTTCTCTCTCATAGCTTTTAATATCCTGTTCTTTTGCTCAGTTTCTGGGATCTTGATTATCATATGTCTGGGTGTAGATTTATTTTGGCTATGGCTAATTGGGGTTCTGTATGCCTCACTTATGTGTATATAAGGTTCTTTTACTATGCTTGGGAAATTTTCCACTATTACTGCTGCAAATAGTCTTTTATGTCATTCATGTGTTCTCCTGCCCTTTTGTTGATACCTATCAGCCTTGTATTGTTTTTCTTTGCCTCATCTTGCAGCTGCTGAATTACTATTTGTTGTTCCTTTGTTATTTTTAAGAGATCTTTTCTTTCACAATCCCTAGCTGCAATGCTGTCTTCAAGGTCTATCTTCTGAGAGTCTATCTTCTGTTTCATTCAAGCAGTTCTTCCAGCCTTCAATGGAATTTTTAATTTCCTGAATGTCTCTTTGAATCTGTTTCATGCATTCTTATTCTTTCCTATACTGTTCATTCAACTTTTCCATCATCTTTCTGTGCTCCTCTGTTTTTTTATCTATGTCTTCTTTTGATGTGCCCAGCAATTCTTTCATTATGGTTGTCATTTCTTTTTTTACCTGAGTAATTATTTCTGATCTGATTTCCTCTAAAGCCTGACATAGTTCTTTACTTCAGTTGCTATCATTTCAGAAATTTCGGGTGTGTGACTTCCATGTTCTTCCATGGACTGGAAGAACATGGTGATGTTTTCTGGACTTGTTCTGGGTGTGGTGTTTGGCTGAGATTGTATTTTGCTTCTTTTTGTCATTTTCAGATCTCCATACATTTCCAGGAATTCAGGTTCATTCCTGAGATGGCCGTGGGGGGGTGGAACGAGAGGACCCATGCACCAGACAGCTCACCCAGGCTTCCCAAGTCCAAGACCCCTCAGGAAAGTGGCGGCAGGGGGTGGGGCCAGTGGATCTGGGTCCCCAGGCAGCTCACTCAGGCTTCTCAAGTCCAAGGCCCCTCTGGAAAGTCTCCTTCAATATTTCTGTTTTTTCCCTCTCTTCCTTCCGTTCCTCCCCTTCCTCCTGCCTCCCTCCATTCCCCCTTTATTTCCTTTCTTGAGGTGATAAGGATCAAACCCAGGGCCTTATGTATCCTAGACAGTTACTGTACCTCTGAGTGACACTGCCAGCCCCTTGTGTCTCAGTAATTTGCAGCATTTATTATATCCTTTGACATTTTGGAGCTGTCCTGCTGCTACCAGTGAGGCATTAGTGTTGCTCTCAGCTTGGTGATGGACCAGTATAAAAACAAGACTACTTGGTTAGACACCCCCGCAGCACTCAAACAAAACAAAACAAAACAAACAAAAATGAAACAAAACAAGATCACTTGTAATCATGTTTTTACACAGGTTAGACATGAGCATTGTGGAGATCACAAAAATGACCAAAAGTTCCCTCCTTTTCCTGGCTAATGGAGTGTCTATTGCTCCTTCACCTCTTATAGTTGCGGTAATGGTTTGTTCTTCTGGTGTTAAGACTTATTAGGATATACAGTCATCAAATTACCTCTGCTTTGTAGTTTCATCCACTCCAAAACAAAGCCCTGCTTCTTTGAATCCTTCCCCAGACCACCCTAAGCTGCTTAACATCTGCCAAGTTCTCAATCCTCCTGCTGAGTTCCACCTGATTTGCCTTCTCCTCACTGAAATGACCAGATAGAGTTCAACCAATGTTGTAACATTTATAGTTAAGTTATTTACAAACAGAAGAACTTCCCAGAGTCTTACATAGTATTTTAAAGTAAATACACCATTTTGCAATCAAATGGTAATTCTTATAGAGAATCTGGAAAAAACACAAAGGTGCCAAGAATAAAATTATCATTTCTTAATAATCCCATAATCTAGGAACAATCATAGTGAACATTCAGGTGTAGCTCAAGGAACTATAGCTATACCAGTGGTGGCAAAGCCGTGGCAAAGCCATGGCACGCATGTTACTTGTTTTTAAAACAAAGATGTTAATGTATGAAATGTTTTTTTCTAACCTAAAGCCTTAGCATTCATATTTAATTGCAGTGTTGGCACTTTCCAATAATTAAGTGGGTTTTGCCATCACTGATCTTTATCTCCACCTGATTTTACAGCCTACTTTGTGACATAATAATGTCATCTGTATATAGTTTTTGTCATTGTTGTTGTTTTTGGGGGGGTGTTATTTTGTTAAGACAGTGTCTTGCTATGCAGTTTAGACTGGCCTTGAACTAACTGTGTAGCCCAGGCCGTAGCCCTTGAACTCACAGTGGTCCTCTTGCCTCTGCCTCTTGGGAGTGCTTGCAGAGTGCCACTGCCCAGCCCAGCCCCTATATAGTTTTGAATCCTGCTGTTTTTATTTACCATATTATGGGCATTTCATAGTATCATCTTACTTGAAACTAGATAGCTGTTCATTAATCGTTCTTCCCACATTGATCAGTTTCAGAAATCATTTCTGTTGAATAGATGCCTCTAGAAAAGTCCATACATTCAAAATTTCTTGATTTGTATTTCTCGATTATTTTTCAATAATCAGGCAATGACATTCACAGAATGAGCATAAATTGGGACTCTTTTGGACTTGCTTCACTGTGGGGAACTGGCTGCAGCACCCTGCACATCTGTTTCTGTCCTTCTCATGGCAGAGGGACCATTGCGTTTCACTAACAGGGCTGCATTTGCAGTCACCATTTGGAGGGAAGGAGAGAGATGGCTATCAGGGGGCTAAGAATGCTAGTGCATTAAAGCCACACCCTTGTACATGTGTAGGAACCAAAACCTCTTGAAGGGCAGACCTGAGCAGACATACTTCTCTAATAGTGCCTGCCAGGCAGCTTTGTGAAAAATTCTGTCAAGTAAATATTTGTGAATCGATAGATGATAAATCTGTTTTAGACATGTAACAACTAACAAAATAAAAATATTTTAATAAAATATTGCCCTCTCCCAAAACCAAATACAAACTTTCATAACCTCTTACATTATATACTTGTGTTTGTTCTCCTGCCCTGTAGATATTTCTTTTTTTTTCTTTTTTTTCTTTTTCTTTTTTTTTTTTTTTTGCGGTACTGGGGATCGAACTTAGGACCCTGCACTTGCTAGGCAGGCGCTTATTCCACTGAGCTATATCCCCAGCCTTGTAGATATTTCTTGAGAGCCTATCTTTGCTGGGCACTGTTGCAGGCCCTCCAGTGTAGCAATGAGCTTAACCAAGCTTACACTATGGAGCATAAAAATAAATGCAAAAAAAGCTAAGATACCAATGAGTAATACCAGCCACAGTGCAAAATAATAAAGCAGAGAGGGGGGCAGAGAATAGAGATTTGTTATTATTTTAGATATAGTAGTCTAATATCAAATGTAAATTAAGAAGTCTCTCTCTGATTTGTTGTGATGGTTGATCCTGAATGTTTTTATAGCCTAGATACTGCTCAGCTTTGGAGTACATGTCCCTTTATGTGGTTTCTGACTTTTTCTCTGAGCACAACTCAGTGATGTGCACTTTTTGTATGTTATTTAATCTAATATTCCCAGTGATCTTATGAAGGATGGATGATGCCTTCCAAATGAAAGCGAGTACATAAACAGTGGGAGAAATTACCCAAGGAACAGAACTAATAGTCAAACTCAGACTTTTGTTTTAACTTCTCCAAACTCAACTGTGGACCAGGGCACGGATGAAGAGCAGAGTTCCTCCTTTCCTGTGCTCTGGAGGCTTGGAAGTAAGTGCACTCAGGTCAAACACACTAGAGAAAGGTTAATGTGAACCCACTGGTATGTAAACTGTGTTTACACCCCTGCAAGACTGCTTTGTTTCCAGTAAGTGGGTCTAGGCTGGACACTTTCTTCATATGCTAACTAGCAGTACACAGCCTTCTACTGTGGAAGATGGCAGCTCCTTTGTGTCTGAACAGCCTTCCTGGCTGCACCCCACTTTTGAACTGAGTTGTGCTGCAATGAGTTATGGAACATGCGTTCCCCCCACACACCCCTGTTACTAAGCACATATGCTTAGGCTCACAATCACCAGTGCAGACACAGAATAAGAAGACACAGGCATAGTTTTTCTTGGTAGTATTTTTTCCTAGAAAATGGACTATCCACTTCAGATGGCCCCTTAAGAATATTTGGGGAAGATCAGTTTTTATTTGATGGTAGTTGGTGTGTATGTCTTGTTTCGTAAAAGAAAAATATATCACTGTCTGGGCTTAGTGGCACTTGCCTGTAAGCTCAGTACCCTGGAAGCCTGAGGCAGGAGTATGGCAAGTTTCAGTCCAGCATGGGCAAATTAGCAGGACACTATCTAAAAATAAAAATATAAAATGGACTAAGGCTGTAGCTCCAGTGCTAAGGTCCTGGATTCAGTCCTCAGTCCCAGAAAATTTGAGTTGGGGGAAGGAGAGACAATTCTGAGAACCAAATGGATAGAAAGGGACTACTCCACTGTGGCCTCTACCTTTCACATATATCTAGCCTGGCCAGGACTCTGACTCCAGATCACTGTTGGCAAACCTATGGCACAAGTGTCACAGTGGGTCCTGACATTTGCTCCAGACACATTCCAGAAGGACCTATGAATTGTGAAAAACCACAAATTTGAGATATGCTGAGAAAAATGCCAGTAAATGTCAGTTTTTATATTTTAAACTCTAAATATGCTATGTCTCCCACAGTTATGTAATTAAAGTATTGTATATAGTACTATAATAATTTAATTTAATAAAAATATGTACAGTAATTCAACCCGTCTTCTGGAGTGTCTTAAACTTCTTCTGGTGCTTAGGTTCATTGCCTTAGGAGGCGCAGGGTGTTTTGGTGGCCTCTCAGGGATCTTAGGGATGTAAGAACAAAACCAAGAACACTGGAAGCAGCTACACACCCAGTAGAGCAAGCTGTTACGTTGTGGGAATGCTGGTGCTTTCGCCTGAGATGGGTTATAGGGTAGCAGCCAATCAGAAGCAAGGAGAACTGAATCTCTCTCGTGGATTGGCTACTTGCAAACTTCCCACCCCCAAATTGAGGAGGATTTTGCAGTTTCCACAAAATTGCAGGGATTTTGAGGAACAATTATTAGTCAGATCATCAGGTAAAATCCAAGAACTATTGAGGGCATGCGCTCTTCACCCCGACTTAGAGGAGACATACTGATTTTTTTTGTAAGAGAAAAGATGTTAATGTGTAAGTTGTTTTTTCTAAACTAAAACCCTCAATATTCAAGTTTAATTGCAGTTTTGGCACTTTGTGATAAATAAGTGGGTTTAGGGTTGTGGTGTGGGCAGTTATCTCTAAAAGGTTTGCCATCCACTGCTCTAGGTGGTTAGACCAGTGCATGGCATCTAGAGGGACTTGGTGGTGGAAGAGACCCACGTTTGGGCCATGATTACACTTTCAGCTGGATCATAAGCCTCTTTGTATAGCTCTTACATTTTTTGTGTTACTGTCAACCCCAGCCTAATTTGGAAGGTTGCCACCTATAGGGGATTGACTTCTGGATGTATTTTTCAGAAAGTGTGTAACATGCAAGAAAAGTAGTTTGGGATGAGAAAGAAAGGAAAATGGCAAGAAAGCAGTCTTGTCATGGCTGGGAAGGTAGTGTGTGCCTTATGGCTGGCCCCCAAGCATCCCTCTAGTGTGGGGCCTTGGTGACTGTGTGGAGCATTTGGAAGGCCTGCGGTCTGACTGCTGCCCTGGTCTGGGAATGCTCCCTTCTGGTGTGATCCCTGCTCTCCAGCCCACGGATTAGTAAAAGGAGCAGAGAAGGAAACCGATCCTGTTTCCATAAAAGGTCTTTAGCTTTCTGATCTGTCTCTTTAATGTGTGCTATAACTTAGTGGGAGTGGGGAGAGTGTGGTGCCCTCCTCCACAGTGAGGAAGGCAATGGTATTCTGTGCACTCAGGCCCTCTCCTAACAGTGCAGTGGAATCAGAGGAATTGGAAGATTGCTTTGGAAATACTTGAATCACTACTGACTTCCTGATTTTTGTTTTTATTATGAAATAAAAGGCCACTTCTAAAGTGTCTTTCTCAGAATCCAGTCTTTTCTCTGCTTCCCTCCCACCTCTCTTTCTCACTTGTTGAACATTAAACTATGAGAAGACAGAAGTGAATAAGTTGCAATTTGGAGAGAGACGATGAATGTTCAACAGTAAACTGCTGTGCTACAAGTTATAAGATTCATAAATCATAAGGAAAAGCCAAAGAGAACACAATGTTCTTGCTAGTTAGTGCTAGGAATAGCTTCTACAGAAAAAAATGGGTTTTGTAGTATCGATAGGGGTCTGCTGGGCAGGAGAGCAGGAAGGAACTCATGAAAAGAGGTAAGAGCATGAGCACAGTTGTGTTGGTGTATATCTGTGTGGCCTGCAGATATACACAGACTGTGGGGAGTCTGCTGGGGCACATCTGGAATTTCAGTGTTCAGCATGGTGGTAGTTCAGCTAGAGAAAGCAGGTTGGGATGCACTGTGAAGGCCCTGAGCATTGCGGTCCTGTGCCATCCTCAGTAGTAAACAGGTTTCCCTTAAAGCACTGTTTACATAGCCAGAATCTTACTTTAAACTGACCCAGAATGGGAAAGAGAATGTGTTTGCTTACCTAATGAAAAAGTCCCAAATTAGACTGCCTTCAGGTTTGGTTTGATCTAAGTGTTTAACACATATTAGGAATCTGCCCACTATCTCTTTTCTGCCCTGTGTTGAAGTGTTGTCAATCTCAGTCTCATCTCTGGTGCATAAGGGTTGTTAAGACTTTTAGACTCCCAGCATTGCAGTTTAGCAGTTAGTGAAGCTTTCTCTCGGTAGTTACAGCCAAAGCCTTGGTACTGAACACAGTCGAGTAAATCTGAGCTGTGTGACTGCTCCTGAGTCCTTCACTCAAGAACAGCCACACCAATGAGATGAGCGGGGCAGGGTCACGGGCCCTTTCAAGCTGGGAGCTGATCGTAGAATAGGTCTTAGAGAATAGAGTAGGGTGGAACCACTCCTTTATGATACAGGTTGCCCCCACCCCTTTAAGAGGATTAGCTTGCTAGCTATTGCAGCACACATCTATAATCCCAGCTATTCCAGAGGCTGAAACAGGAAGATGTCAGGCTTAAGGGCCAGTCTGGGCAATTTAGTGATGTCCTTTCTTAAAATAAACGTGAAGTAGGGCTGGGAGTGCAGCTTCGCTGTAGAACACCTGCCTAGTATGTGCTAGGCCCTGGTCTCCATCTCGAGTGCCCCTGCCAAAAGAAGAAGGGGCTTCTTTGAAAAGACAGTGGAATCCTTTTTCAGTCCCATTATGTTCTTACTGTTACAGAGGAGACAGGCAGAAGGTTTATTCATGTTTTTTATGGAGATTCACAAGAAAAAGAGGCTCTAGCCGTGTTGTCAGGTATATGTCATACATACATGTACACACAGATACACTCACACCGTGCAGTTATCCACAGTCAGTACTGTTTGGAAGATATTAAATGGCAAATTCCAGAAGTAAATTCATAAGTGTAAATGTATGCCTTTCTGAGTAGTGTGGTGAAATCTTGCATTGCCCTGCTTTGTCCCATTTGAACTGTGAATATCCACTTGGGCCAGATGTCTGCACTCTAGTGCTAGCTCCCAGTGAGTCCCTTTCTAGCAGCCTTGCCTGTTTAGTTGGCTGCCATGATGTGGTAACTGAACTTCAAGGAATCATTGTAATGAACAGCTACAGGGGTCTGGCTAGTGATGGTGGCAACTTGGACATACCATGGATGAATGTTCTTAACTACTAAGGGAAGAAAAGAAATCATATCCCAAGATTGCCAAGATCCACAGTACAATAAGATGTTTTGAGAGAGATCACATTCATACAACTTTTAACAGTTTATTGTTATAATTGTTCTACTTTATTATTTTTATTTCCTGTTGATGTTTTTTGTGCCTGATATATTAAACTTTATCTCATGTATGTGTGTATGTATGAAGACATACATACGATTCAAAACTGTCCAGACTTTTAAGCATCTGCTAGGGTTATCAGATCATATCCCCTGTACATAAGGAGAGACTACTGTAGATAGATAGATAGATAGATAGATAGATAGATAGATGATTTTCTCTTTGCTTTTCCATTATCCATATAGGCTTAGATTTTATAGCTCAGAAGAAGGAAAAGGATTAGAACAGCAACAATAATATATATTATAATGTTAACACACAGTATATATGCATATAGCAGACACATCAACAATTTGCTCTGACCTAAAGGTCAGAGGAAAATATAGAATACAGTCCCCACCAGTAGCCTTTCCACACGGCAGGCAAAGATCACATACCTAAACAGGAGTGGAGGCATGAGCAGCTTTCTCTACTTTTCTTCAGTTCCCACATGTGTGACAGTCTCCGTAAGTGGTGTGATTCTAGCATTTAGTATGTTTTTTTTTTTTAATCCAACATGGTCCTTGAATCTAAGCCAGATTCCTCAGCTGCTGTTTAACCAAAGCAGCAATCAAGGGTGATTTTGACTATAAGCTGTCACGAAAATATACTGAGGTGTCATAATTAAGGTAAGCTATTACCTAACTGATTTCTATTTTAAGAAATACTAATTTTCATTTTTTCCAAATATAGGTTTTAACTTTTTTTTTCCCTTTGACTCATCTCATAGTCAAATGCATAAAATAGCTTTCCTGCTGAATGAGTGATGGTATTTGAATGTCATTGAGAGTTTTGTTCCATTGGAAAAGAGCGAAGTGGAACACTGGATGCCTTTGCAGATTGGAGAGGTGATAGGATAGTTGTTTCCTAGGCTGAGGTACAGGTGCACAGGTTGAAGAAGCAGTTGGGCAGCTCCCTGAGTTTTCTTAAGCAAGAGCCTCCCTCCTGGGGCCTGGGCAGGGTTGAGTCTGTGGAACTGTCCTCTCTCCTCTTCCTGTCTCTGGCTTCCAGCCTACTGCAGCCAGAGCGCCTTGCAGGGCTGGAAGGTGGGGCATCCCTGGAGCTCAGCTGCCTCTTTCACAAGCAGGAGTGTAGTACATAAGCTTTACGAAGGTATTTCTCATGAGCAGATCTTCCCTTTGAAGAGCTATTCACATGGCTGGCTTTTCGGAAGAGGGGAAAATTGTTTTAATGACCTGGTATTAGAAATATCCACTATCATCAGGCCTCGTTTTCCTCTTCCAGATCCTTTTCAAATTCATGGGAAGAAGTGACAGGAAAGTCCCTAGGGGAACAAGAATAACACCAAGAAGGAGCTGGCCTGGGCTACCTTCTCCTGCCAGCCGTGTTTGATTTTGCCAGGGTTATTTTTGCCCTTGGCAGTCTTCTTCCTCTCTAATTGCAGGGCCATATGGTGCCTGAGCCCCCACACAGAGAGTTGGCACTTCCCCTCCATTCAGTTTCTGTCCTTTCTATTGCACAAACCACCTGCCATGGTGATGGGGTTGCACAAACGCACCCTCCTGAAGTGCTACAGCCTCCATGTCTTAAAAAAATTTGGCTGAAACCTCCTGTAGATGCTCTAAATTAGTGAGGAGGAAGGAAAAATTGAATAAGAACTAGTGAAATGAGATTAAGTTTGGGGGGCAGTGAGATGGGTTCAAATCCTGGCTCACACTTGCCATTGTTCTTACCAACAGCATAATGAGCATTTATTGAGTGCCTACTGTGTTTCATTGAGCCAGGCACTATGTGCTCATTTCTCGATCTTGTTTATTTCTCACCTTATCTCTCAGGGAACTGAGGCTCCGAGTGGTTATTCCGACCCTTGGCCAAGTCATGTGGCCCAGGCTAGTGTCTTAAGTATGGTGTTCCTCTTTCCAAATCCCATACTTTTAAGCCAACAGTGTCTTCTAACTCTACAGTACAAGTGAATTAAGATTGTACTTTTAAGCTGTGTTTCATACCATAACACAACCTGGGAATAGGACTAGTAGTGATCTTTCTGGGAGTTTTAACCATAGCAGTAGCAAACATTTATTGTCTCACAGGATTTCTGAGGTCAGGAGTCCAGGAGCCATAAGCTGGGCAAAGCTGGGAAGCTCTGGCTGTGTACTCTGAGTAGATTTCTTTCTATAGCTTGCATCATGCTGCAGTCATCAGGAGACATGTCGCTGCAGAAAGCAAGACTCCAAAGTTGGCAGTCATGCTTTTCACAGAACACTCTAAATGTACAATTTACAATACAGACTTTTACAGGTTACCTTACAGTGTTGTGGAGAGTTGTGCATTGGATAGATGTAATATTTGGGCTGAGTTTTTTGTTTTGTTTTTCTGGTACTGGGAATTGAACTCAGGACCTTGCACTTGCAGGGCAGGTGCTATGCCACTGAGCTACATCCCCAGCCTTATTTGTAGGGGTATGACAAAACTTTGCAGGTTTAATTTTCAAGGCATCTACTTTAAGTAGAATTACACCAAGCAATGATCTGAACCACAGGAATAATTACTTATGCAAATATTCCAGGTATGTTTTGATGCTTTTAGGAATATTTGCACTGCTGCCCAACTGATGAGGAAGAGCAAGGGGCAGCGTGCCTTCTCTGTTTAAGGTCTTTTCACGAAAAGTACACTTCCTGCTCCACTAGATCCCATGGGCGAGAACCTAATGCTGTGGTCACATCTAGCTGCAAGGTGAGCTGGAGATGTCTGTCTTCCAGCTGGGTGCATGTGGAAGTTGAGAGAGCTGTTGCTAAGAAAGGATGGCAGAGTGGTGTTGGACACCAAGGAACAGTCTGTACCCCAAAAAGCATATATGAAAGCTTTGACATAGTCAAGGCCGTTGTGACGATTGGTGAAAGGAGGAAGGTGGCCAGTGCTCAGAGAGGAAAGCAAGGGTAAGATCACATGGGAGGACTGAGCCCTTCACCTGACCAGTGGTTGGAGAGTGGTTCATTTAGGGAGATGAACAGGGAAGTTGTGCTAGAGAGCAAATCTATAGTAGTTCAGCTTGTGCTGTGTTAATTTAATGCAATAGCTATTTTGAATAAATACTATAACCTTTAGTTTTGAAATAGTTTGACTCCTGTGAACTTACACAGTGAAGAGAGTTGTATGTATCTTTCACCCAGCATCTGCCAATGATGATTCTTAAACCATTCTATTAAGTCTGAGATATCTCTTAGCGATATAAGTGGAGATTGCATGCAGGAAGTTAGATAATAAGCGTATCTGTAGCTCAGAAGGCAACACTAAATAAATTCTAGGTATAAGTTTGAGATTCTTTTCTATAGTAATATAAGCCATGAGTCTCAATTAGAGCACTTAGAGTTAATTTTGCCAGTTTTGTGTGTTTCCTGGGAGAATTGAACATTAGAAGGGAGATTTAGTTAATGTTCTCACTTAATTAATAATGAAAGTTACCCTTAATTGCACTGCCTCTGTACCAGGCACTTGTTAAGCACTCAGCATGAAATATATCACTCAGTCCCCACACCAGTTTGAAGGCATGGAGGTTACTATCCTTGCTTCTCAGAGGCATGTAGAAGCATACAAGAACTATAAACTGTAACACAGCCAGTGGGCTGGCTGGGCTGGCTGGCTTCAGACCTGCACATGTAACCATTGTGCTATGTACCATTCTGGAAGAATTTTCTGGTGGAAGAACAAGGTTAAGGTCATTCCTAGCAGTTGCCTAATTCAGTGGCATAGGTAACATTAGTGAAGGTGATCCAGAAGATGACATTCAGAGTACACTCTGAACACTAAAGAATGATCTCTTCTGTTGTTGACTTTATATAGTATGTGATCATGGAGTTGATCTTGTCCAGCAATGCAGCATATCTATGCCATGTACAAGGTGCTGCTTCATCCACTATCCATTCATTCTTTCACTTAGCATTTGCTGATGCACTTACTGTGAGCTGGATACTCTCACATATACATGGGGACTTCCTGTGCAGAAAGGGGTGTGGGGAGGATGGGACGTCATTTACCAGATTACAAATGTGATGGCAAGAGGGGGTCAAAATCACCTCAGAGGTTGGAGAAGATGGAAGGTAAGGCTTAAACAAGTACAACAAATACTACTGTGTGTGTGAGCTGTGTGTGTGTCTGGAATCAATGCACATCAACCATCTCTATATGTATGTTACATGTGCGTTTATAATGTATACATGCATGTATACTTGCATGTTATGTATCTATGTTATATGTGCATATGTATATTTAAGTTTGTATGTAAACCCTATTTGATGCTTAAGTATGTACTCAAAAGAAATGAAAACAGATGTTTAAGTGAAAACTTACACATGACATTGCTTACAGGATCCAGAGGGTAGAGAAACAACTTACATATCCATCACCCCATAAATGGATAAACTAATGTGGTACACTTATGTGATGGAATACTTTAAATCGTGAAAAGGAATGAAATACTGATGGATGCTATATCATAAGTGGGCCTTAAACACACGATGTATGGGGAAAAAAACAGGTGAAAGGCTGCATATGGTGAAATTCCATTTACATGGAATATCCAGGTTAGGTTAATCCACAGTAGTTGGCAAGTGCAGGAGGGAGGAGGAGCAATGAATGAATGCTTGGTGGGTTTGGAGTTTCTCTTTACAATGGTGGGATGTTCAGCTGAGGTGGTAGTTGGGCCAAGCTGTGAATGTACTAAATGCAACTGAACTCACACTTGAAAATGGTTCATGCAGCTCCGGCCAACTGCATGAGCATGCAGCACCTTTGTGAGTGTGACTGGCACCTGAGGTTCCAAACCTCAGGCCTGTGGCTGGGGAGGCAGTGAGGACTGACTGGTGCCGAGGGTCTGGACAGGCGAGCCACCTAGGAAGCCTGCAGAAAACGGGCAGTGTGGAAATGTAACACACTACTTTCTCAGCATACTGCCCTTCACCCATAAAGTCCTCTCGCCATCTTCCCGGAAGTCCTCCCTTCACCCATAAAGAAACATGAAGGAAAAGGACAGAACTGTCGTTAAGTCCTTAAAATCTTAAAGTCATGTCCATGGATTTGGTCACATTTGGGGATGTGTCTGTAAATTTCAACCAAGAGGAGTGGGAATGGCTAAACCCTGTGCAGAGGAATTTGTACAGGAAGATGATGTTGGAGAAACATAGGAGCTTGATAGCACTGGGAATTTCTGTTTCTAAGCCAGATGTGATCTCATTATTGGAACAAGAAAAAAGCCCTGGATGATGAAGAAAGAGGGATCAAGAGACACATGCCTTGATTGGGAGTCTGTCTTTAGAGTCAGTGAATTTTTATCAGAGCAAGATATCAATGAAGAATCAGCCAAAGTCATGACAATAGAAAGAAGCCATCTTAGTTAGACTCTTGATTACCCCAGTTTGAAAGAAAATTATGAAAGTGAGGACTGGTTTGAGAACAACTTGGGAAGTCAGGAGGTACATTCTAGTGAGGTGCTCATCACTCATAAAGAAATCCTCCCTGGAGATCAAAGTGATATGTATAGTAAGTCTTGGTAAAAATTCCAACAGGATGCAACACTAGGTATACAACAGTTTCCCTACAAAATAAAGAGCATGTAAACATGAGTCATAAAGGAGAAGTTACTGGAAAAAAATCTGTTGAAATGAAATATGAGAAAGTTTATGTAGAAAAGAAACTTTTGAAATGTAATGAAAGCGAGAAAGTCTTCAATCAGAGCTCATCCTTTATTCTCCATCAGAAAATTCACACTGGAGAGAAACTATGCATGTGTTAAATGTGGGAAATCTTTTAGACAGAGTGTAAACCTAGCTCAACACAAAAGAATATACAGATGAGAAGCCTTTTGAATGTAAAGAATGTAGGAAAGCCTTTAGCCAAAATACACACCTTGCTCACCATCAGAGAGTTCATACTGAAGAGAACTACCTTATCAGTGTAAAGAGTGTAAAAAAGCCTTCAGCCAGGTTGCATATGTTACTCAGCATTAGAGAGTTCATACAGGAGAGAGACTTCTTGAATGTATTGAATGTGGAAAAGTCTTTAGTAGTGGTTTATTCCTTGCCCAACATCAGAGAGTTCATACTGGAGAGAAACCTTATGAATGTAAAGTATGTAGGAAAACCTTTAGCTAGATTTCATACCCAGATCAACATCAGAGGTTTCATACTAGGGAGAAACCCTATGAATGTGTTGAATGTGGGAAGGCCTTTAGCAACAGTTCATCACTTGTACAACATCAGAGAAATCATACTGGAGAAAAACCCTATATGTGCAAGGTATAGGAAAACATTTAGCCAGAATGGAGGTTTGGCTCAACATCAGAGAATTCACAATGGAGAGAAATCTTACAAATGTCATATTTGTTAGAAAGCCTTTAGCTATAGTGGACCTCTTACTCTACTTCAGAGAATTCATACTGGAGAGAGACCCTCTGAAAGTAAAGACTGCAGAGATCAGGCAACATGCACACCTTGATCATTATGAGAAAATTTATACTATGGAAGCATTCTTGACCTTTTCCTCTCCCCCATCTTCCCCATCCAATCAGTTGCCAAGACTTGTGGGTTTTATTTCCTAAATCTGTGCAGAATTGGACCCCTTTAATCCATTTGCATTTCATTATCTTTGTCTAATATATATTAATCTATTTAACATAGATCCTTGTGAAAATAGCTTTCTATTTTGTCTCCTTGTATTCCGCATTGCCTCTGTCAGTTGTCCACATTACAACCAAGTTTGTAATTATTTTTGTCTTTTTGAGAGAGGGTCTCACTATGCAGCTCAGGCTGGCCTTAAGCTCACTTTGTAGCCTAGGTTGGTCTCAAACTCACAATGATCCTTCTGCCCTCAGCCCTCTGAGGGCTGAAATTATAGGTGTGAGCTACCACATCCATTAATCAAATTTGTATGCATTAATAAAAAGTTTTAATCATATCATTTGTCCTTAAAATCCCCCAGTGACATCCCATAGTTCTTAGATTAAGATACATATACTTCAAAATAGCGTAAAAGATCTCCCTGACTCCCAATTCCTTGTTCCACACTACATTACAAAGACCTCATGTCAGTATCCATCTAATTCTCTGAACATACCCAGATTAAGTAACTCATAGCAACACTAAAAAGTTCTGGGTTCCAGTCCTTGCTTTTCCATTTTCTAGCCCTAATTTGGGGTTAGCATTTTTTTATTGTTGGGATATTGGTACTACCTCAAAAGTCAATGGGAAAATTAAATAATGCATGAAAAT
Source organism: Dinomys branickii (assembly GCA_004027595.1). Taxonomy (NCBI): domain Eukaryota; kingdom Metazoa; phylum Chordata; class Mammalia; order Rodentia; family Dinomyidae; genus Dinomys; species Dinomys branickii. The sequence continues at coordinate 149,948 of PVLD010000188.1, forward strand.
TACTCAGCAGAGTGCCTAGCATAAACTAATAAGGCTGAGAATATAGCTCAGTGGCATAAGCAGCAGCCCGGCAAGCACAAGGTCCTGAGTTCGATTCCTGGTACAGCAAAAATAAATGAAAAAAAATAAACTAATAACTCAAATATTAGTATAAAATGAAAAGAAACCATGGCATGCAAAAAAGCTGACCATGAACCCAAAATAAGCAGTTTCACTGGACTAGGAGAGTGTAAGGATTTTTTTAATTAGAAATAAAGTTGAATGGCAAGATCTAATAATGTAGGATGATCATTAGATTTTTATGATGATATAAGTAAAACAGGGGCTTGTATTTCAAAATGAATGTGTGGATGACTTGGTAAGGAAAATATATAGATATTTAAGTTGCCAGAAGCTAGTTTTTTCTTTAAAAAAAAACTTAAAAGGTAACATTTATTGAGATGTATTCACCATTTACATGTAAACAAAAGCAAAATATTAACTAAAAACACAATACAGAAAACTTGATCAGTGACAAAGGAATAATAGAAAATAAAGTGTAAATTTGACACTCAAAAAAAAGAAGAAAATGGTTCAAATAAGGATTTTTGTGTAGTATTTATTTTACCATAAATAAATCGAGTCACTATCTGTTCAAAACCTTTTCTTATGAGCTAGGTAAGAAATTTCAAGGATTCTTTTTTTTTTTATTTCTAGAAAAGAATACATCCCACTTAGACATCATTAATGGCAATATTTGAATAGCAAAATAAGTTATTGGCACAGAGGCCAAGCTGTCTCCAGGAGAGAGGGAAAATAAATGAGGGTTTGCCTTTGCTGAGTCTGCTCTCTGCCAGGCAGCAGGTGAAGAGCAAAACTGGATTATCAGATTTAAATTAGTGCAGTGGCCTTTTATGTGGTTGGTGTTTTGTTTTGTTTTTTTCTTTTTTTTCTTTTTTTTCTTTTTTTTTTTTTTTGCGGTACTGGGGATCAAACTCAGGACCCTGCGCTTGCTAGGCAAGCGCTTATTCCACTGAGCTATATCCCCAGCCCTATGTGGTTGGTGTTTTCTTTGTATGATGCGTTCAAACACTGAGCTGCAGGTGATTCTGTCAAGTGTCCTAAGGCAGTCTGTAAGCACAGGGCCCTCTGGTTGTTTACTCAGTGGAGGTATAACCACATCCCCTGCAACTCGTTCTGTGAACTAATTCTTGCTGTGTTAGATGACTTTGTATAGTTTGACATATATAAAAGAAAAACGATAGTCTTCCTTTGGCTTTACAAAGTCTAGGTTGAGACCACCCTTTTTGGAGGCATTTCAGTTTTTGTCCTTCATGTAAATGACAGCAGCCAAGCAAGGAAAATGTAAAAGGCAGATCTTAGTTAATTTAGAGTCTACTCTATATCATTGTGTTCTTTCAGTTGATCAGAAAGGTAGTCTGCACAAAGAATGTTATTTCATATAAAGGTGAGTGTACCTCACTTTCTGTTAAATTTCCAGTTGGTACTTACCATGCCTAAAATATAATGAACTTGACAGTAATATGGCAGGAGCCTGGGTGTGAGGTGGGTTCTCTTGGTAGTGTGCCTTGCTCAGGCTGGACTGGCTCCCTAAAAGGTGTTGGTGTGAAGAGGGACAGGCTTTTCCACTGCAGTTTCAGCCTGGCAGCAATGCTTTAGGATGCCTGTGTGAGAAATCTGGACACTTGCCACAGGAGGAAGCAAGTACATGGAACTTTAACCTTCTAATGTAATGAGCATTGGAAATATCTTAACATCTGCCTGCATTTTCTGCTTTGTTCAGGTAGTGTAGTTTTTGAATTAAGCACTTGGTACTCTTCTTTTCTTACAACTGCCTGCTGGTGACCTTAATAGTTGATGGCAAGCCATCCAACAGCTGTGGGTCTGATGACCATTTAATTTTTTACCCTCAGAGGGTTGTGGGATCTAATCGAGTAATCACCCATACTTTCAGTTGAGGGAATGTGCCCATCGCAGCACTGAAAGAGTCCTGTCTGTAAAGGGAGCCCGGAGACTCCCCTCTTGGTTGTTGTCTTTGTGTGAAGAGATGAGAAAGGGGTCAAGTGAAGTTGTAAGGGCGTGAGGACAGAGTTGGGCTTTTCAGCTGGTGAGCAGTTGCAGGTAGGTGCAGTGTGTTATTAGAGTAATTGAACTGCATTTCCATAAAGAGGACAGTTTATTATCCAGTTCTTGTTTTAAATGTCATAATAGCAGGTATAGCATGTATGAACTAATTTGCATGCACATAAACCTTTCTGGACAGGTTGGTAGCATAATTATCACATAGCATATGTTGCTAGTGAAAGCTGTAGCTTTTGCTAGAGGTATCCTTATGGGACCCATTTCCCTGACTGTTAAATTTCACATGAAATACATACAAGAAGTAGCCATTTCATTGATGCCCCACTTGCTTTTCAGGAAATAACTTCCTGAGTTACCTTAATTTGAATAGTTATTTTGGCAAAAAGTAGCAAAAATGTCATCAGCCCCCTCACAGTGAACTGAATATCAAGAGGGCAGGGCCGGAGGTATAGCTCAGTGGCACAAGCACCTGCCTGTCAAGCACAAGATCCTGAGTTCTATTTCTGGTACATCCCCCCCAAAAAAAAGGCAGAAAAAAAAGATAGAACAAAGGAAATGAAATAACTGCACATCTCACTCTGACATTAAAGTATTAAGGATTGGAAAAGTACAATAAATATTACTCATGGATGTAATTAATTAGGTAATATAAATTATGATGGAAATGGAGAATATAAGGGAAGTTCTTTAAAAACTAATTATATATAACAACTAATTCTGTTTTTCCAAAGATGAAATCTTTTTCCATACATATTTTCTGAGACCTGTGCTCTCCCTCTGATTGTGATTTGGGGAAGGCACTGCAGTCCGCAGAAAGTCTGCAGTGCACATGTGGAGGTTTGCCTCCCTCCTGTGGGGCTTCCAGACTGAGAACCGGTGATCAATAAATGCTTAGAGTAGGGTAAGCTGGGTTCCACCCTAATGCTGAGGGTGTTAGGAATTAGACACATTCCACTGCTGTGGCAGTGAGAACATGATCATTTTGTTCTTCTGGTTTTGTGTAAACTTTTACAACTCAGAGGCTGTCAGTAACTGTAATTGAAAACCATGAGATATCAATCTCTGATGAGTCAGTGCTTACTCCAGACAGTAGCACATATTGAAGTAATGATGTCATTTTAGTTTGTCTTCTTTTTATTTTTTATTAGTTATTTTTAAAAGTAAAAGAATGAAAACATTAACAAACGGACAAAGTGGCACAAGAACAGTACAATCATAACTGAATTACAGACAAAGTGTCAGGGAATTAACAATGGTTGTTGTATTACATATTGATACCTTCAAAGTTTATGCTCAGGAAAACACATATAAACATACAAAATTGATCAAACAACTAATCATGAACTGTTCCTTACAATAAAGTGACGTAAGTCAATGGTGGAACCATGTTAGCCATCCTGCATATACATATATGCATACATAGTTATCCCTTTCTTCTTTTTCTCCTTCCCCTCATTCCATTTGCTTTTTACTTTTGAGCAGTTTCCTTTCATACCTCCTAATTTATATTCCCACTTTCAGGTTCTTACACTAGTGATACAATACATTGCTTGCGCATGCACATCTGATTTATTTGATTTATGAGTATAGTCTCTAATTGTGACCATTTACCTATAAAAGCCTCAAGTTTGTCTTTCTTTATAGCTGAGTAATATTCCATCATATAAAAATGCCACAGTTCTTTTATCCAGTCCTCTGTGGATAAACATTTGGGTTGCTTTCTCAATTTAGCTGTTACAGATTGCACTGCTATAAACATGGGTGCACATATATCACAGTGATATGATGTTTTCAGATCTTCTGGGAAAACACCCAGAAGGTAGTTTGCCTTCTTAAAAGTTACATTAGTAGACCTGAAAACTCAATATTCTGAATAGAATATGTACATTTCTCAAATCATACTTGATTCTTTAGTAAGAATGAAATGTTAGGTATTCTGACTTTAAGTTCTACAGTTTTCTGTTGGTGTTTGGGTGTTTTATTTTGTTTTGTTTGAGACAGTCTTGCTATGTAGTCCAGACTGTCCTCAAACTTGGCAATTCTCCTGCCTCAGTCTCTCAAGTACTGGGATCATAAACAGGCACTACTGCAGTTCTACAGGCTTTAAAAGCATTTCAAAGATCAATCATTTGTTTCTTTGCAGATTATCTCATATTGTTCTTACTCATTAATACTTTAAAGGATGAAAGAGGAGGGGAAAGAAACCCTGATAAGCACTGATGGGGTTATGAAGATAGAGGAGTGGCACTGAAGATTCAAAGCAGCATTCCTTCATGCTCCTGGGTACTGACAGAGGTGGTTTGGAATTCCCCGAGAAGGTCAGGAACAGATGAGGAGACAGTGGCATGGCAGAATGCAGGGGCCTTCCAGATGAGGCCAGTGAGCTACAGAGCTGCCACTCAGTATTAGGAGGCGAGATGATTCGATTCCAGGGTTGCAGTTACAAGTAGGTGTTTAGAGTGACCACTGAGGAAGGTGGAGCTCAGGAGAGTGGAATGTGATTTCTAGCAAGCCTGGCACGTGGACCTCTACCTTAATGTCATTAATTCTAGAAGATGGGTAAGAGGCTATTCGGCCAAAACCTGTGACTTGGGTGTGTGATATGAGGAGCACTTCTTACAGATTAATAATGGGGCTGGGCTGGGAGCTTCGCCAGTTTTCCTATTAGATTTTTCTCGATCCTGGCCAAAACCCACTCAAGAGAGTTAGAGGTGGGTGACCACAAGGGATCTGCACGACTTGATTTGTCAAACATCCGCCCACCGTTGTCTGATGTTTTGTCAGCATGGTTCTGCGGTAAAGCCTACCCCCTACACTGTTGTCTGCAGTCTTCTGAATACTTAGGGAAGCAATCTTCAGAGTCGCCAGGGTTCCCCTTGCTTCTTGTCCCTGCATCCTCAGTCTTACCTGGTCCCACTTGAGACTGGCATGACCAGCAGTAGAAATGAATGCTCTGCTTTGGGAATGTGATGAACATGATACAAGCCACCCTACATGCCTGTCACTTTCCTACAGGCAAAAGCAGGCAATAGAATGACACGTTCACTTCAATGAGACTTTCAATTTCAATGAACTTTCTGTTTATTATCTTAGAATTATTGTAACAGTTTTTCAAGCTGCTGATTAAAAACGATGGCTTCTGCTTTATTTGTGGCACTTTTTTTCTCCTCATGAAACCTGTAAGAAATTACACTGTTTCCAAATAGAACACATCAGGTCTTTCCACTGGGTCCTATTATCTACTACCATTGTGTATGGACATTTGTGCTTTAAGAGTACAGTTTAAAATTTTAGTTGTGAAAGATTGCTGTAAAATAACAAAAGTTCCCCAGAGACCAAAATTTACTTGACTCCCTCTTTTCCTCTTTCCTTCTTGTCTTCCCTGTTTTCATTTTATTACTTCTCTTTTATTCCTTCCTTTCCTTTCTCCAAGATTCACTAGGCATTTGCTGTGCAGCAGACACCATAGTAACTTGAGATCTGTTTTACATGGTCTTTACATTTCAATTTCTGGGCATGGCAAAATAGGTCCTTATAGACTTTTCTGTTTTGAGTGATACAGGATTATGAAAGGGACGTTTTAACTCCCCTTTAACTGCTAGGTCTAGATCCTTCCAGCACTGAGGAAAGAATTCTTTCTTAGAATGTTTGTGCATCTCAATCCTAACTTCATAAAGGTCAGTTTTCAAGCCTGTAAGGGAAACAGAATTTCTTGAAGTCAAACTTCTCCTTGAAATTCTTTTGATTTTGTGCAGTGTCTACCATTCCATGGGGCAGGATATACATTTTGAGTATGTGGAGCTACAGCCATTAGGAGAACAGCCTTCAATCACTGTCCTTAGCAGGATAGAGCTATTTCCAAGAGAGGACACTACTATTCACCTGATCTTTATATCTTCTGCTGTTTCCTCTCCCCTCTCATACTCTCTCCTTTTTTTTCTGTTGACCTCATATTATTAAGGTTGCCCACACTACATGGTATATATAGTGACTCAACCACCCCATCCTAGATCTTCACCATGGGACAGGCAAGAGTACGGTCTAACTAAACATCTCTAGTGTCTGACATAGAGTTCTCTTCTCTTGAGATAAGTAGGCACTAAGTATTATTAGTTCAACAGTGATTTGTTAAATTGTCATGTGGGCTGTCATGCGCATAAGGCTCTTGATAGATTGTTGTGTAAGAGTTTTACTAGACAAGATACATGGCTAGTACTCAGGGAGTGTATGTTCTTGTTGAAGAGACAAGTAAACACGTCATTTCATTGGAGAGTGGATACTCCAAAGGCATAGAAAAGGAGTAGATACTGTGAGAACACACTGTAATAATACTCAGCCCATGAGCCAAGATTTCCTGGAAGAAGTGATGACTAAGGTCAGCTTGAAGCCAAAACAATGTGTGGGAGTGTCTCACCCAACAGGAATTGGTGGTATGGTGGTTTCTGGTGGAGAAAGAACAAGGGTAAGATCTCCGAGTACAGACCATCATGATACAAGCCATACTCGGCAGTTTCCCAAGAGTTGTCTGCCACTGGAACACTTGCCTGAAAAGGTTGCAGGGAGTAAGATGTGCCAGACAGGAAGCCCTAAGCACTGATAATGCAACTGGGGAGGAAAACATAGTAGATCATGGAAGAACTTTCTGGAAGTCCATAGAGTTTGTATATAATATGTGGACTTTGGAGGACTTTAGACAGATAACTGATGTAATTAGGTTTGCATTTGTGGTTATCTCCTGGACACCTTGAAGGTTTGCTTTATCTCATATGTTAGAGTGAGGATTTTATCCTAAATTTCATGTTATGTAGGGGAGAAAATAAGAACAGGGATTCTTTTTTGATAAGCAATCCTTTTGCAAACATGAGTGAGCTTTCTGTGGTGTTACAGGAAGCAGTTCTAAAACTTTACCAGCCTATGTTGATGTTTCCCAATTTGTATGCCAAGGAACAGATGTACTGTGAAATGCTGCATGAAGAAAGAATTGGGTAAACACTCAACAGTTTATCCTTTTTGTATAGCAGCCTCTGAAAGACCTTTGAGAAGCCTTGCAGTACTCTGTTTGAATTAAACCTAGTGCTTTTGAAAATTATTTGACTTAGTTCTCCTTATACCTGAGACAGTACTATCATTTGTATACCATGCTATGGGAGAAATATACTTCATAAAGACAATTGTAAGAGTGAAGGAGGATTGAAATTCTGGGTTATTTCTTATTGTGTGATAGTATTCTCTCTCCATTGTTATCTTTCTACTGTGATAAAGAGGTTTGGAAATCTATTGCTACCTTGCATACATATAGCAATAAAGATGGATAATAGAAATGCTAGAGTAATGCATTTCAGATACATCAAATCCCATTGAAATAAGGAATAAAATTAATATCCATTCTTAAAAAAATAGAGCTTAGTTTATGCATCAATTAAGAAATGGAGGTTTCTTTGTAAGAATGAGTTCACTATTACTGCCTGGTGACTTTCTAATGAGCTTCAACCTAAGACCCAACTTTTAATATAGCTTTTTTGCTTTAAGCTACTCATTAACATATGTTAATTATATAACATTGTCATAATCTAACAAATACCCAGTAGGAATCTAAATCATTTAGGAACTCGGGAATGCATATTTACAATAAAATAGTGAATGGTCAATGTTCATGAATATTCATTGTATTCATTCAATATTCATGAATATTTGCTTGGTTAGTAATAGAACCCTCAAGTCAATATTTTTTAAAATCTATGATTCACAAACTAATGGCATGTTGGCATTAATGTTGGCATACATACTTAAATATTTATTAAGCCAATTCTAAACATCTGTTCTACTTGTTCCTAAATTGTGGGCTATTGATATTTTTAAAGCAACATTCTTTTCCAAAGTCCTTTGGACCATCTTTGTCTTACTTTTCTGTTTGCTCAGACAAAATAGCTGACACAGATTAAAGGAGGAAAGGTTTATTGTAGCTCACAATTCATAGAGGTTTCAGTCCATAGTCCGCTGGCTCCAAGGCTGGGTGGTACATGGCAAGAGGGCACTGCAGAGGAAAAAGAGTTCATAGTGGGCAGAGAGAAGCAAAGAAGGCAGCAGCAGGCCCACCTTCTTTGTATCCATACCAAAGCCAGTTGCCCTTAGGTGGTGCCACCCATACCAGGGAGGGCCTTCCCATTATCCACACCCAGAACTGTGCCAAAGCAGTCAGTGGACTAATTTAGTAATCACACATGCGTAATTCCAGGTTGACACACTCTGGATTCAGTGTCCTCTGAAAAACCCCACCTATAACTACATGAGGTTTTAGGGGAACATCTTGGCACAAGTCATAACAGTTTTGAATGGTGATTGTTTTTTACAGAGATATATAACACTAGATTTCTGTGCTTTACCATAGCTGTTAGGTCAAAATTTTATTGCCTCTGGTTAAAAGCCACAGAAAGACATTTATTGTTAAAATCACTCTCTATTCAATGTAATCTCAGTAATAAAGTGGAAATGGGATGCTAGCTTCTTCAGCAGTGATCTGCTATCAAGCTCTGGTTAATAAAGTGGCAGAGTGGTCCTTCTACATGAAGCTTCTATGTTATATAGCATGTCACATGTCTTTACTTGTCTAATGGCATTTGCACCAGCCAGCAGCAAGATTGTGGATGGACTGATAAAATCACACACTGTCCTTTCTCAATTTTCAGATTGTATAAATTGTTGTCAGAGTAGATTGTTCTTCACTAATTTGGCTAAGATCTTTGCCAAAATAGACATGATTACATTAACCTTTTAGAAAGATACTACACCAGGAATTGGTACTATTCCATTAGCTCCCTCTGACCACAATGGTTTGCCAATCACAAAAGGCTTCTGTCTTAAAATATCTCAGATTTAATGTGCTGTACTTAGCTAAGCACTTATCACATACTGTGGCTATAACCTTTGTAGTTTGAGGTGTACGGGCAAAACTAATATGAATTTCTTTTTCTCTACAATTCATGGGTAGAAGATCTTTCCCATAGATGTTAGCAACCTAGCATACAATTTCTCTCTTTTCTTAAGTTGGGAATGTTCACCTTTTCACTTAGAGGAAGCACTTTACAACATCTCCTTGGCATAGCCACGTTGCCAGTATCCCTATTGTGCACTTTGGGGACATTATTAAGTACAGCGAGAATTCATTGAAGAGTAGCACTGTCACACCTCAACAGGTGATCTGATGACTGAGATAACTAGTGGGTGGGTAGCATATACAGTGTGGTTCCACTGGATGAAACCATAATTCACATACTAGATTATGGGACAGGGTAATATGAGGTTTCATCAGGCTGCTAGGCCCAGTACATAACTTAAAACTTTTGTCTGTTTCTGGGATTTTTCCATTTAATATTTCTGAACTGTAGTTGACTACGAGTAAGTGAAACTACAGAAAGGGTAAAAGTAGATACAATGAGACTAGCATATGACAGTCAAGGTCCAGTCAAGACAATTAAAGTCATAGCAGGTGTTTCAACAGAGGGGATATACTCCTGAGTATCAGTGTTAGATACCTGAAAAAGCAAAAAGATAATCTACACTTAGCCAAAGGAAATAATTTCTGGTAGCAGCTTGAACTCTGAACATAATGAAGGGGTTGCAGTTCCTTGAGTCCAAAGAGCCAGAAGTGAGCATATGGAGCTGAGAGTCCTGGTGTCTGAGGAGGTGATCCCTCTCCCAGTGATGGGCCAGCTGCCACTACCAGGGGGGAGAGCCTTGCTAGGGACCCAGTGACAGAAGCAGCAAGTAAGCAAGGAGCACAGGTCTCTTTTCTGCACCTCTTGCTTCCCATCACCCTCACTTGTCCATTGCTGCAGAAGAACCCTAGAACTACAGTTCATATACTCCTGACCCCACGTCACAGAGTATATGAAAGGGTGGATTTGGAGCTAGGAGATGGCTTAGATAATGGATGGGGATGGGGGGGTTGCAACTTAAAACTGGGTGCTAGGGAACCTCTTACCAGAAAGATAGCACTTGAGTGAGTACTTGAAGGAGGTTTGGGAGCAGCCATAATAAAGCTGTTTGTGAAGGTTAAGCCACCTGACAGAGATTATGGTAGAGTCCTCTCAGAAGTGTTGTGGGGCCAAGAAGGCCAATGGCCAACACAGTACTGTAAACATGACATCAGGTGGTATAAAACTTCAGAGCGCAAACTCCAGAATAGCACATACTAGGTCTTAATCCCAGTTCAGCACCCTTCAGGGATGTGGTGAACAATAGCTCCCCTGTAAACCCCCAGCTTCCTTGTGTGCATACGGCACACATGGTTCCGATAGAGTTTCAGGATGCTTATAGTATGCCTGAATCAGTAAGTGCTTAGTAAATATTTTGTGGTGGTGCTGATAATAGTAGCAGACACCTGTCATGAACTGAACACCTGATGGTGTGGTGGTGGTGATAAGGATGATGATCTTTAAGGACCCAGGCTTTGAAACCTTAGGCAAGAAATACCCTTAGATATCTTGTGTTTATCCAGTCCCTTAACTTTGTGTAAAGATTTCTGCATTTTGCATCAGGCAGTACTAGGTTCTCTAATAACCTTCATAATGTAGTCTCACTCTCAATTTCAGTATGTAACCTGCAGCATGTGATGGCAGGGATGCTAATGTGACTGTGAAAAATAACAATCCCTTTTCCCTGTGCAGCACTACCCTATGTTTTTCAGTGTTGGTTACATCAAAGACTCCATTGTCAGGAGACAATTTCGGTGACCGGGTGCTGAGCTGTAGATTCCAAGAAGCTGTCTCCGGCCATGTCATGGTACCCTGGCAACAAGGTCACTTAAGCTGGAGGTGTGTTGTCTGGGCACTCAGGAGCACTGTCCATTCCCTTCTGCAAGTGCTTCTCCATCTGAAAAGAGGAATGAGACCTCTTCCAAAAATTTGCTTTTTTTGTGAATTTTATATTTTCCATTGTGTATTTTGATGTAAATACCACTTGTTGACATAAGCTGGTATTTAGTCAAGCATTTAGACAGCCACTTCTTTTCTCTTAGATGCTCATTTCCTATTTTACTTGTATAAAAAAACCACATAATTCTTAAGAGTCAAGTTGTATCGTGTGCAGGTACAAATTCCCTACAGCGAATGTAATCGTTATGTATACCTAAAATGTACCAGTAAACTTAATTAATTTTAAAAAGACGCATACTTCCTGTGCAAAATTTCATAGAGTGATATACTTTTACAGTTGCTAGCTTAAATTTCTTATTTTTCCTTATTACTCTGTATTATAGGTTGAGATTAGAAGAAACTTTTAGGATTTTCTACCTAGCTCATTTAAATAACTTCTTTATC
>PVLD010000188.1:161446-350988 GCA_004027595.1 Dinomys branickii
TGCGGTACTGGGGATCGAACTCAGGACCCTGCGCTTGCTAGGCAAGTGCTTATTCCACTGAGCTATATCCCCAGCCCCTTTTTTTTTTTTTTTTTTTGCGCCATAAGCACACTTGCAAGAACTCCGGGTCACCTGTCACATCCCCAGGGCCGTGTCTGCTGACAAGGAGCAAATGGCAATCTCACCTTACAAGGAAATAAGATCGACCCTACCCTCTGTGTTTGACCATCAGGCCTTGTTGTCAGAGATGACAAATTAGAGGAATCTCAAGAGTGAAAAAGCAGCAAACATCAGTAGGATCTTTGATTAATGTATGGGAAACAAAACAAAGCCAAGTCCTTCATGTTTTCTTTCTAAGAGTAGATTGTCATGTCGTAGGCAGGCTAGCATTATGTTATCTTTTAATGACTTATGGTTTTTTATCTCCTGTAAAGATTCATTGATGTTGTCATTGATTGGCTTTTATCTGGAGCCCCATTTGGTCCAGTTTGTGCAGATGACAAGGGTGTAATTTGCATTCTGGGGTTAACGAGCATCCTGTAGGCTTAAAATGATGTGACCCTCTCAGAAAAAAGCACTCACCTGACATCTCAAGTTGTAATAAAACTTGTTAAAAAGGGCCAGTTTGTGTGAGGGTCTGTAACTTAGTGTTCTTAGGTAGTAATTATTCAAAGTAACTGGTACTAGTAAAGATTTGTGCTTGATTTTCTTATTTAAAAAACTGCCACTTATTTTTATATTAATCTCTTTGCTGTTTCATGTAGTATTCTAATAAAATAATGTGTTTTAAAGTCAGTGTATGTGAAGATGAGAATTTTTGTTAATCATGTCAGCACAGGCTTCTGTTCTTCAGTGTCTGGTTTTCAAAGCAACAGTTTAGAAGCTATAAGTAATTGTGTTTTTTAAAGAAAATTTCACTGCTGAATGCTACCTAATTTGGCTTACTATCAGAATGAAAACCAATAATTTATGTGACTCATCTATCTACAAAGTATAGCTCATACCGTAAATGAGCTCTTGTGTACAAAGAGTGTAATTACTCATTGAGAAGTGAACTAACAGAAATGAGGGCAGTGGCATTTAATCACCTGGTCTAGACCATTCTGCAGTCGCTCCTAGTCAATATGTTTTCGATTGGTAGTTGACAAGGAGTAGATGAGGTAATGGGTAGTTAAAGAGGGGGAATCAAGGCTGTAATTCATTTTTCTATAAGAATCTGCTGACTCCATAATTTGTGCAGAAAACCCAAGTGTGTTGTGAACACCATCAGGCTAGAGAGTGGATTCCACTGCCTGGGAACCCACCCTAAGTCATGTGCCAAGTGTTAATAGTCCCAGTCTTTGCTTGTGAGACACTTGTTGAATCCTAGAGGTTTTGGTGCCAAATTTAAAGCCTTATCAAGGAAAATAGTGGCATAAAGAAAAGGGAAAGGCATGTGACAAGAAATCTTCAGGTTTTATGCCATCCCCTGTGTACCATTCAGCACTGTGCTGCTGTTTGGGTAGAAATGTATGTCCAATGTGTGGGACAGTAGTACAGTGTTCCTTCATGTGTGGGCTTGGGGAGAAACATGAGTATCTCCACTGTATGCGACAGTAGTTAGAGAACCAGAGGGGGAGAGAGGGAAGGAGCCAGAGGAAGGAAGGGAGACAGTGTGTTCAAGCTGCAGAAACAACTCCAGTGCTGTGGAAGGGGCTGAAAGCAATTTTGTAGCTCGTGCTCCTTATGAGGAAGTAGGGGTAAGGGTGGGGAGGGATGGAGAGAAAGGGTGAAAGGTTATAACACTAGTGATCCAAGATGTGATAATCCTGTGAACTGTAAATAGTTAAAGAGTACATGTGACTCAAACTGTGTCCCTCAGCAAACTACACACACACACACACACACACACACAGTTTTTAAAAAGTATAGTTTGCGCTCATCATGAGTTCTAGGCCAACCTAGACTACTCGAGGCCAGCCTGAACTACATAGTGAGACGTGTCTCAAAAAAAAAGTACAGTCTGATGAGTTTGTGTCCAACCTGAACAGATAGCCACCCAGTGGTTCCCTCATGATAGAATTAATGTCCTCAAAAAATTGAGAAAGAGAGAGATGGTGTCTTCCTGTAATCTCACCACTCAGGGAGGCTGAGGCAGGAGGATCAAAAGTTTATACCCAGTCTGGGCAATTTAAGAGACCCTTAAAAAATTTAAAAAAGAAAAAAAAGGTCTGGGGATGTAGCACAGGTGATAGGCCATTGATTTAATCCCCTGTACTGGAGGGGGCAAAGGAAAGAGTCCCTCTCCCAGTCAGAAAGATAGCTGTCTAAAAACCAAGAAGAGGCCCTCAGTGCCTGAATCTGCTGAAACCTGGACCTTGGACTTGCGGCTTTCACATTCACGAGAACTAGGTGCTTACTGCTGAAGCCATCCAGTGTGTGGTATTGTGTTCTAACACTTTCAAGGAAGACAAATCCTTACAATTAATGGTAAGGAGAAAGTCTCAATTTGTTGCTAATAGTTCTGTAACACCTTTATATTGTTTATTTATGTCTTTTTTTAATAACAGAATGTAGACCTCAGACTTCAGATTAAATGAAATGGCTCTATTTTGGTTGCATTTATGGAAGGATGAAGTTGATTCTTCACTTATGGTAGTGCTAGGCATCACAGCACAGCAGCCTCTGTGCCGAGTCCTTATACACTACTCTGCCACCCACCCAGGCAACCCCAGCCCCTGTCTGGGCTCCATGTCCCAAGAGTGGCTTTGCTTTCTCTTGGATGTTGTGCCCATGGCATCATGCAGTAGGTTGCCTTTTGAGTCTGGTGTTTCTCTCATTTAACATATTTGAGGTTCAGGCCATTGTATCAGTAGTGAGTGGCAGTCCAGTATCAAACGTAACATGGTTAATGTTTGCCAACTGAACATTTGGGTTGTTTTCCAGTATGGGGTGATTATTCATTAAACAGCTGTAAACATTTTTGAACAAATTTTCTCTGAACTTAAATTTTTATTTCTCTGAGGCAAATATCTAGGAGTTGGATTGCCAGGATATATGGTGAGTTTATGCTTACCTTTTTAACAAACTGGCAAAATTTTTTCTGAGTGGTTGTACCATTTTGTGTTCCTATGAACAAGGTAGAAGAGTTGTGGTTGCTCCATCGTTTTGGTAGCATTTGGTATTTTTAGAAAATAATTTTGTCTATTGGTTCTAATAGATGTGTGGCAATTGTTTGATTTTTACATAAAGCATTTTGATTTGAAGATAAAATACTGCATAAGTAGTGCCACTGATCCTCAGATATGAAAGAAATTATGTGAGAGGAAGGTGACTGCATGAATTCTGGGAATGACACATTTTTCTGTATGCTACTGCCATCAACTAATGGATGACTAGCAGGAGGCCATCCTGTATCTCTAACAAGTACAGGCTGCTACACTATAATAGAAAATAATGACCTGCTTTAATGTGGAGGCCACTGAAGTAACTACTGTTTTTGCGATCTTGTTAGATTTTGATGAGTAGGACCCATATTAATTTGACATCATGTTGCCTTACAGAACACTAGCAGTTTGATCTGAATGAGGTGATGATGCTTCTATTAACAGTCTGGCCCTGAGACTATCTGGACAGCTGCTGAGAATGATCTCAACAGAAATACTTATCTTAAAACCCAGTGGTGATGAAAACATGACTTATCCATGGACTTTTTGGGATTTTGTTTGTTTGTTTGTTTGTTTGTTGGGGTTTTTTACCACTTAGACTGAATATTGCAAGAGAATTTCTAGAATAAGAGATTGAATGTGAGCTCCTGTCCAGTTCTCTTTCTTTAGCCATGGCTTGTGTAGTCTGAGGATAAGGAAGGGCACTTTCTGATCTCTACTGCAAGGGTCACTGAAGCCAGGTATGCCAAAGGTCTATGAACCATAAAAGGTGCTTGAGAAGCAAATAGCCACTGAAGCTTTGCTGGGTGAACTTTGGAGCCATTGCTAATTTCTCCTGAGACATTGAGTAAGGCATAGCTCACATTAATTAGTTAAGTTTACCATTTGGTATAAATCTTACAGATACCTTAATACTTAAAAAAGGAGTGTATAATCATGAATATAGTTCATTTTTTTAAGTAAAATCAGGTAGAAAATGGTGCCCCCTTCACCTTAGATGTATCTGTGGTCGGTTCCTCTCCTAGCTCAAGGCAAGTCCTGGTGCCCTTGATGCTGGCCCTCTGTGAGATGGGACTCTTGAGACACACTGTGTTGGTGATTCAGCTAGAGTCTATCATTCATCTGTATCTGTGGTGAAAATTAAGTTAGTGTTGAAGATACTGAACAGAATGCTCAAGAAAGCAGGTCCTAGAATAGTCCTTAAATAATTACTGTATTCAATTTATAAAATCCTCAAGCAAGTACAAGCTCATTGGTATAATTCAGAATACGGTAGATATTTTATCTCTTCTCATTACTGAAGCCATTCACCTATGGTTACCACTGTTAAGGCTTTGAAGTTATTCCACCCATTAAATTATGTAAACATGAAGTTATAAAACATGTACTATATCAGCTTTTCTTTTTTGTTTTTCAATGAAGTGGGGTGATTGTGTACGTATTAGTCTGTTTCATGTAGTGCAAAATGCACACATTCTTTCTGGCAAATGTACAGATCTAGCCATTCTTTATCATTTGCTATGGTATAGCTAAAACAATCTTTACTTCATCAAATCATTCCCACATTCACAGAGGGTTTTGCTAATTGTTGGTAGGACTTATTTTGTTTTAAACTTGTTTTATTTTACTTTGTTAGTTACAAACGACACTGCCACAAATATCTTAAATGTTTTTTGAGAGACCACAGCCAGTAAGATCAAATAGAAATTTGGGGACAAAATGGGTAGACTACATCAATTTTCAGACTGTTTCAGAGGTTTTTAAAAGGAAATATTTCTCATGGAAGTTCAAACTGTCTTTCTGTTTAATATGTTTCTTTTTACCTAGAGAGCTAAAGGTGCTCTGAGGCATTACACAGAACATAGTGGCACAGATAGCCCAGACACCCCCATGGGTGGGAACTGTGATGGATGACGTAGTTGCCATTAGGCACGTGTAGCTATGTAAACTTAGAGGAAGTAAATGCATTCAGTCCCTCAGTCTCAAGAACCTCTTTCAACAGTCCCATGGGATTCGGGCTTCCAGGTTAGACACAGAGATGCGGAAGATTCAATCAGTGTGCAGAGTTCCACTGAAGAGGACGGCTGCCAGTGGGAGATGATGTCACACCTTCTACACTGAGGCCACGGCTCTGCACAACCTGTCAGGTGATCTTGGGCAGGTTACTTTCCCTTTCTGAGTCTCAGCATCCTTGTCAATAATATGAACACAATATTTGCTTTTACTTCTGTTCTCTTGTGAAGATTAAGCTCAGTAATATTAAGTGCTTAACACCTTGCTGGGGACATAAGTAAATATCCAAGAAACAGAAGCTATTGTTCTTTTCCCAGTGCTTCATGCTCCTTCTTTTTCTCTTTTGGAAGAAGGGAGATGCTATATTGCTTCGCTTAAAGCCAGTATCTGCAAGATACTGTTGACCTGATTTCCAGCTATACAAACAGAAGACAGTATTGTAGGCTGCAAAAAACCCATCCGTCTGTCAGCCTGATACCTTCTTTTCTTCTTTCTTTTTTTAATATGCTGTCCTCGAGAAACATGATAGAATTTGTTTTACTTCTCTTTTGTTAGGAAGTAACCCTTCTGGCTTTGTTAGAAGTGTGGTTTGTAATAATTGTACCCACCCCAGATGGCTCCTGAAAACCCTTTGAAATGCCATCTGTCAGGCGTGTGTCCAGCCAGCAGCCTGTCATTCTGCTACAAGAAAAGAGGAGGCAGGGCCCCTCCTTTGGTCCTCCCTCCAGCATTGCTGAATGGAGCCCAGTATGTTGGCACAGGCCCAGATCAGGCTGCTCCAAGAATAACCGGGAGCAAACCCCTCCTCTGTGCTGCGTGAAATGGTTTTGTCTGGGTGATAAACCCTGGAGGCTTGTGGGTGGACACTCACCCGCCTACTCACCCCTTTCCCTGCAGCTCCAAGGCCATGTAGAGCATATTTATTTACATGGGAATGATGTCTTTGCTAGTTTCATTTTTCCTCCAAAATGTAGCATTTTTGAAGTTCTTGATTATGTAAAATCCTTTCAGGAAATTAAGCACCAGGGATGGTTATTGTCTTTAAAAGAAATCTGACAAATGGGATGGGAAAACATGGTTGAAAAGAGACGGTAAAGATGTCTACAGAAGAAGGGGAGACTAACAATGTCTGGCCTAGGAAGACTTCACAATCCCCACAGATCTTCTCTTTGGTTTTGTTTTATCCTCATTTCTAACGAGTGAAGTATAGAAGCCGAGGAGGAGAGTTGCCGTGTAGAGCGTGTTTAGAACAGATCCTTTCACAACACATTTCAAGAAATTCCATGCTTGCACTGCCCTGGAATTCCCAGTATAATGTAGACTTATGTGTGTTTCACAAGTGGCCAGCTGAGTGGCTTTTGTACTTGGCTCCAGGACCACATGCATGTGTATACACACACACATTTGCTCCTGCCTACCTGGGTGCTGCTTCTTGGTCTTCCTTTAAGGTGTTTGTCATGCTCCTACCTTCTAAAAATTGGAAAGTCTTGGTGTCCATTCTAAACTTCATGCCTTCTTTTTTTTATCCTTTCTCTTTAGTTTCTCTACCTCCAAGTGCCCCTGGTTCACTATTAACTGATCACTCCTAAATTTCTGTTCCAGCCTTAATTCTGACCTTTGGATGTACAAGGTCACTTGTCCTTCAACACTTTCTTGAATAATCTCAACCCTAATACATCTACAGAGTGAACTCTTGATCTTTGGATTCCCTCCCCCAAAACCGTTTTCCCCAATTTTCTCAATATTTATAAATCGTACACCCATTTTCCCAGATCAGATAAGAAGCCAGTCTTTATTCTTATTTCATGCATCCTACACTCATGTCTTCAAAATATATAGCTAGTATGATATCAGTTGCCATAGTATTTTTAATAATCCACCCTATGGATAACATTATAGCTATTTAATATAGTCATGTTTTATAGTAGAAAATTGACTACATCCTTACCACCTGTATCTATTATTCTGATCCACACCCTGAGTAACTCTCTGCTGGATACTATGACAGCGATCTAACCAGTCTCATTGCTTCTGTAATTGCCCACCTCCCTCTACTCTGCCCATGGCCTGCTTTCTATAATGCTGGAGATCTTTTTTAAAATGAATTAGGCACCACTTTACTCAAAACCTTGTAGTGGTTTCCTATTATCCATAGAATAAAATCTGAAGTCTCTCTGTGGCCTGCACCCTGTGCCCTTGCTTTCATTTCCAGCCTCATTTCCATCATGGAGCTGCACAAGCACCAGCATTGGCCCTTCCCTGCATGCTGTGCCGATTCCCAGTGGCTGAGGATGAGCGTGCCCTCAGCTGCCCCTCTGTCCTGGCATACCTTCCATCCCTGTGCATGAGCCAGGCTTTCTTTCTTCTGTCACCTACTTAAAATTTCTTCCCTGATCCTGACCTAGACTCCTCCTGAAAGGTCTGTAGCACTTTAGCCTACATTGCTCTAAGATGCCCTCTAACAGGTTAACCCACAGAATTATTTCTATATGAAGTTATGTGCTGTTTTTATTCACACATATTTATTTTCTGTCAGTAAAATATAAACTTCATTAAGGTAAGGATTATGTCTTACTTAACAGTGTTGTCTCAGTATTTGGCTTGTTTGGGGGCCTTTGAATATATTTACTAAATAAATGAAGCATACAGTGACACACACACATATAGGCATATACACATATATGTGTATAGTATCAGATTATTGTAGTGGGATTTGAACTGTAAAAGTCAGTCAACTCACTTCATTCTAACAAGAACATAACCTGTGGTACCTACTGACAATTATTGAACTAATCCCTCTTAAGGAATTGTCTTATTCAGTACATACAATGAACATCTATGGTGTAAGTGCTGGTTTTAGCTGTGTTTCATAGTGGAGAATACTGAGAAGTAACAGAAACTAAGGAACATATCTGAGACCATAGTTTGAGGGTCCAGACAATGAACATGTCCTCACACAGACCCTTGCTCTTCAACATTATATGAAACTCTTTTTAATTCTCTTGAGAACTAACTCATTGTGTGCCTGACATTGAGAAGGAACTGTAGGTGTTTTGAATGATTTCTTACTCACCTCAGTGCCAGAAGAAAGAACAAATAAGAAGAGAGTATAAGAGTAGATTTGTGGAAACAAAGAGAAGCAAATTTCTTTGCCTGTAGAAAGCCCCCGTGTGCTGAGCATGAGAAGCAAACATGGCAGTACAATCATTGTGTGAACAATTTGCAGCTATGTAAAACACTCAGATTGCACATATTTTTCAAAGTTCAGTACACTTAAGCCTGAGTAAAGTATGCAACAGGTCTTGAGGTTTTTCAGAAATTTCTTTTTTTTTTTTGCGGTACCAGGGATTGAACTCAGGACCTGGCACTTGCCAGGCAGCCGCTTATTCCACTGAGCTATATCCCCAACCCGGTCTTGAGGTTTTTGACATAGGGTAACTATAGCTAGCAGGTGTGTAGACGTGGTCAGTCCTATAGGCAGAGGATGAGAGTGCACAGTGCTAGGAATGTGGAAGCTGCTAGGCACATACAGCAATTATTTAATGGCTTTAAAGTTAAAAGAAAAAGAATCATTGGAATAGGGGAAAAGTTATGCTTGTTAGAAAGGAAAACCTTAAATCACTATCACTGATGATGATGCTTTGCAAAACTTAGGGTGATTGTATCCCCTGATTTGTACATGGAAGGTAAAATCACAATTTTTGCTTTGTTTTGATCTTCTATAACATTTAACTTAAATGCTAGTACACATGGTATAATTGTTTAACATTTAATATAGGTGCTAGTATGTGTAGTATAATTGCATCTTAGTTTCTTTACTTGCTTTGTGTCTAAATCACATTTTGCTCATTGTGCCATACTTTTGATTGAGGCTGAGTTAAAATGATAGATCTGCAGCACGGAACCTTGGGTGGGTCAACTTAGTACTCTAAAAGTTCTGTATTATTTCATAAGAGATACTATTACATTTATTAGACAGTGAGTATATGACCATATTAATTCAAGGAGATAATTTTTCTACCAGATGCAATGCCCTTTCTCTATAGACAGAACTCATGGGTGGCCTATTTACTGAGCATATCACATGGAGAGCAGTAGCATTTTAACCCTGGGGAGGTGTGCAACCACAGAACTCAGGCAATGCTGTTTCTCCAGTGATATTATGCAGTGGGTGTCATATTCTTCAAAGGGCCTATTACACTGGAACTTGCCAGATGTAGTGGGAAGCACAAGGATTTTAAGGCCTGTGTTGCAAATTCCTTAAACTCTGAGCTTAGGGTAGATAATTGTAGTATTTACTTCGGTACTAAAAGCTGTTGGTAGAAAATCTTGTCTGTGTAACCATCCAATTCACCTATTTCATTCAGTGCATTTTTAAGAAGTGGTGAAACTGGGTTTCTGACTGCAGGAGCACCTGAGGATGCTGTTCTGTTAGTAGGAAGTTGCCTCTCCCAGGTCCCTGTTTGGACAGGTAAGTGGCAGATAAGTTGGCTTACTGAGCAGGTTAGGTTAATTGCACCTGGATGTGGAACTTCCTGTTCTGGTGGACTGATGGCTTCTTGTGCCTTTGTCTTTTGTGCTGCAGGCACAACCCGATCTCCTAGAGAAGGAGAAGTGCCTGGTGTGGATTACAATTTTCTGACTGTGAAGGAATTCTTGGACCTCGAGCAGAGTGGGACTCTTCTGGAAGTTGGCACCTATGAAGGTAAGGCACTCTGGCCGCAAGAGAACGTGTTTTTCCTGGGCAGCCTAGGGAACCCAGCCTTCCAGGCAAAAGGTGCTGAGGACTCTGGGGACCTAAACAAATGATGGGGTTACAGGGCTCCTTGCTACGGGTAAGATAATAAAATACATGGAATATATTTGTGGAGTTCTTTAAAATGATTTGTCTTTCTCCACAAGTTTTCTCTTTTAGTCTATTAATTTAAATATATATACTTTGTGTTTTAGTATGGACATATATAATATTCTAACAGAGAGGAAAAAGAATCATGGGCAATGACAAAATATGATGTTATAGGTAGTGCTGTTTTAATGTGAAGGAATAAAATAACATTCTTTTAACTTTTTAATGTATTTTAGTATATAGCTATATTTATATAGTTCATAAGGCAAAGTATTTTTATGATAATAGAAACAGAGTAATTAAAAAGTAATCTTCAGCTGGGCATGGTGGCGCATGCCTATAATCCCAGCACTCGGGCGGCTGAGGGAGGAGGATCTTTGTGAGTTTGAGACCAACCTGGGCTACAAAGTGAGCTCAAGGCCAGCCTGAACTGCATAGTGAGACCCTGTCTCAAAAAATTAATTAATTAATTAATTTTAAAAAGGTAATCTTCATTTACCTGTTTCCCATTTGCCAAATTTTCACCTTAATATTATAAACTATGTTACTACCAACTGGTGGTTTTTTACTGCTTTTCTGAAGTTTTTTCATGTAAATATAAACTATGTGCACATGTATGTGTTTTTATTTTTTGCCTGCTTATACAGTATACACTGCTGGGCATCTTGCCCTTTTTGTTTAACTTAGTCTCTTCGTAGGTCTTTGCAGTGCAGTAACAGAGTGCCTCTTCCATTCTTTGTATGATTTTTTGGTCTGAGTACATCATATTTTATTTAACTAGTTCCTCGTAGATAAGCACTTGGGTTATTTTCAATTTTTGATCTATCAGAACACTGCTGTATTTAATAATGTGAGCGTATGTCATTTCACACATGTAAAGCTATGTCAGCTGATATCCCACACATGGGATTAATAGGCCAAAAACAAATGTGGGGAGAAGGTTGCATTTTCCTTACTTACTTATTTTATGTTTTACTTCATCGAACTGGTTTTTCATAAATGTATATTTATCCAAGTTGATTTTTTATTTTTATTTGGTTTTGATTACGTGTATAAAATGTGGAGTGATCTGACCAGAGTAATTGGCATATCCATCACTACAACAGTTACCATTTCTTTGTCAGGAATATTTGAAATCCTCTCTACTATTCTGAAATACGTAATTAATTTTGTCTAATATAGTGAGTTACTCTGCTGTGGAACAGAAGATTAATAATGACCCTTCTCTCTAGCTGTATCCCTCCTCTTCCATGGATGCCCCTCTCCTCTCCCCACCTCAAGCTCCTCCCAGTCTCTGTGATCACTGTCAGTGCTCTACTCTGAGGTATTAGGTTCTTTGGTTTTCACAAATGTGACAGCCTAAGGCACTCATCCTGTGAACCTACTTCGCAGAGTCTTTGTGTTACCCATGCTGCCACCAGTGACAGGGGCCTGTGTTTTTTGTGGCTGAATAATATTCTACTGCATATATAAATCACATTCTCTTTATCCAGTCCTCCGTCCCTGGACACCTAGGTTGATTCCATATCCTTGCTGTTTTCTAAGTGGAGATAAGCATGAGAGTGTAGTTACACCTTTAACACAGCTTGCTGTCCTTTGGGTATTGAGTCAGTAGTGGAGTTGCTAATTATATGGTTGTTCCCTAGTTTTCTAAGGCAGCTCCATACTGGTTTCTGTAGTGGCTATGTTAACTTACATTCAATATATAAAAGGCCTCTTGTCTTCATATCTTTACTAGCATTTGTTATTTTTATCTTTTCCATTATAGCCATTCTAACTGGAATGAGATGGAATTTCATTGTGGTTTTGTTTCCATTTTTGAGATTAATGATGTTGGGTTTATTTTTCTTGCTTAGTCATTTGTACATCATCTAAATGTTATTTTCTGAGACTACTATAGCTCGATTATTCTCTAGAGTGTTCTTTAATAAGACAGAAGTGGTATAATATGTACTAACTAGGTCAAATTATTTGGTCATTTATATATAACGTCTTAAAATGTAGATATATTATATAATCACAAGGACATTTTAGATATTAAGTTTAAAAACAAAAGTTAAGAAATTGACTATTTTATTTGAAATAGCATAGCTTTGATGTGATAAAAGCCTCCAGTACAGAGTGGCTAGAAGTCATCATGAATTTTTGTCTGCAATTTCTGTACACAAACTAGCCTATGCAGTTTCTGGTGTGGTAGTCTCCAGAAAAGCATAGGCACACCAATAGCCTGGTCCAAATTATAAATATACATTAAACAGTATTTGTGTGTTCATCAAGTAGCTGATTGTGAACCTAGGTGTATTACTTTTGGCTACTCCTAATTATCAGTAGGAAATGAATGTGGCTATGTGGCCACTGGGCTGGGTGAGGACATGTGAGGAAGGGCCAATCGTATGGTGAGAAGGGGTGTGTGTTCAAGTGTGCATGAGGAGTTTCTTGTTCATTTGAATCTACCTAAAATCACTACTGCTTCTGTAGAGCAAGTGCAAACCCTCCTTGGTTAGTAGATAGTGAATTGTTCTTATCTATTACAGTTACTGTTTTAGTCCTTTGTTTGTTTTGGGTGCTGGGAATCAAACTCAGGACCTTGCACTTGCCAGACAGGTGCTGTAATGCTGAGGTATATACCTAACCCCAAATTGTTCCTATCTGACTGAATCTGAGGAGCATGAGTTCCCAAAAACACAGTGTCTATTTATACTTTTGGAGAGACACAACAAAATTTTGAGTATAGGATGGGAAGGAAAAGGCTGATAATTTAATCAACAATTTTATTTGGGGAAAGACTATACTCTGTGTTTGTGTCACAGATTATATATAGGCTGAGTAGGTTCTTCTTCTCAATTAATTCATCATGCAACAAAAGCTGTTCCTTTTACTGACTATTGGGATGGGAATGCTGAAATCAAGAGCATTTTGTAACTGTTTCAAGCCTGGATCAGGAACCAAACCCAGCTCAATTAGACTTTCAGACCCTGTGCTCTTTCCTGAAAATCCCAGGAATATCCTGGCTGTAACAAAGAACCCATTAATACTTCAGTCTAAGTTCCTGATGTTTAGGAACAAGGAGGTAAACATTTTTCCAGAAACATCAGCTTGTCTTAAATAAGACTGTCTTTTTGTGAATGCTGGTTGGTTATTTTAGAGTCTTCCTATGTCTCAAGTTAACCCTCTGCACCTCTTACCGATTTGAATGTGTAGTATTCAGCCCTTGATCTTTCAGCGGTTTAATTTTCTCCCCTATGAGCTGGCTCATAATTTCTTGGAACAGACTGGGGTATATTGATTCATACAAATGGAGAGACAGCAAAGTGGAATTTTTGTTAAATGTTAGATACTGTCCTGAGAGTAGTGCTGACAATTTCCTCTGCCTGGCCTCCCTTGCCCAGCCCTTGATGGTGTCTTCTCTGGACCCTAAGGAGCAGGCAGGCTCTGAGTCACAAGCCCTGGATTTTGTCACAAGCCCTCAGCTGTTGAACCATGTGTCTTTTGGCAAGTTACTTAATGTTCCATGTATCCATTTTCCCTTTGGTAAAGTGAGGATAATTATAGCACTTCCTCCTAGGTAGACTAAATGAGACAGTAATGGAAAGGGCTTAGTCAAGTGTTGACACACGTAACTTCTCCATCAGTGTTAACTCTCATATTTACACATAAGACTGGTTGGAAGTTGCTGCCACAGTGGACTCCCACCCTTTTTTTCTAGGAGGCAAACCAGCAGATTTGGCAGTAAAACAGCTCTACTTACTTCACGGTGCTAAACATCTTTTTACCTCACTGAATTTTTCTTTCTGTTGACCTCTACCAAGTCCAGAGAGGAAAAGTCTAGCACCACATCAGAGACCATTCGTTAATGCAAGACTCTTGTAAAATTCTAAGTAAAAGTAATAAAGGTGCTTGATGCTGTGACATGGGTAAGTGTCTTACAGAGGCCTGGGTGTGGTCCCCAGTCCAGGGCACTCTTGGAGATGGCAGAACCTGTAAGAGATGAGGCCTAGTTGGAAGTCTTCAGTCCTGCCAGGGTTGTGCCCTTGAAGGGGACACTGAGATATTGGCGCTCCTCTCTGCTTCCCAGCCAAGTGAGGTGAGCAGATCACACCATCATTCATTTCCTACAATGATGTGTTGCTTTGCCACAAGCCCAAAGCAAAAGGTTTAATTGCTTATGGACTGGATCCCCTGGGACTGTGAGTGGATTATCTTAAATATTTTGTTATAGTAATGGAAAGCTGACTAACACAGTGATGGAATAATCTCCACAATAAAGAGCTTAAAATACGTAAGTCCAAGTTGCTTGTTTTCTTCCCTAGAGGTAGCCATTGTTTAACAATCTGGTGCAAATGTTTAGAAAACATATGTACATAGCATAAGTATTCTTGTTTACTTTGTTCTTGCCCTTTGCATTTACTATACCTTGGAGACTTACTATACTTACTTACTATACCTTACTTTATTGAGCCAGTCCTCTGCAGGTAGGCATTTAGGATGTCCTCTGCCTCACAACCCTGCCATGGGGTTCCTTGTACAAATGACTGGATTCATTGTTAAGGTCCATTTCTGGCAGTGTGGTGTGTGTTGGTTAGGGTGATTTCCTTTGAGACAGGGTCTTGCTATATTGCCTAGGCTGCTCTCAAATTCCTGGGTTCAACTAGTTCTTGTGCCTGAGCCTTGCAGTGCTAAAAGGCTCTTAATGCATGAACAGTTTGTGTCAGTGAATGTTTGTTGTGCTGATTTCCTCTCAAGGCTAAGGATATGATGTGCAGGACAACAGACCAGAGCAGCTCTGCCCTGGAGGGTGCTTGTACTTGGTAGTTACTGTTTCTTTGCCAGCTCTGTGTAGTGCCAATTATGTGCTGAATGTTCTCAGGGGCATTTGACATACCATTTTATTTAATCCTCCAAACCAGCCTATACACTGGGTTCTGCTTAATTTGAGCTCATTTTACAAAAGAGCAATAGGACTCTCAAGAGATGCTGGTGATTTCTGCTGTGTTCACATGCTGAGCCAAATACAGAGCTATGATACACACCCAGTATCTCTGGCCCTAGGATCTGTACTGTACAGTGCTACACATAAATAGCTGGTGGAACACATAGAGGTAAACCATTTTAAGAAAAGTAAAGTGCTGTGAGAGGAAACTAGGGTACTCCCACAGCCTCTTATCAAGGCCCCCAGGGGAGGGAAGCACAGCTGTGGAAGAGCCATGAGTGGCTCAGGAGCAGTGTTTGAGTTTAGTCCTGAGGGAGTAGTGGTGAAGAAGAAAAGATTAGTAGGATGCCTTCTACAGGGGAGAATGTGCCACAGCTGACTTCCTTTAGAACCAGTGCTGTCCATTCTGGGCTGGAGGTGTTCAGTATTCTCAGCAATCCATTGTAGTACCCATAAGCTACATGGGTTTCTGGCACTGGGCAGCTGGACTTCAAGATAAATCACATTTAATACTTTAGCTCCTTATGTTTGGGTAGCCAAACATGGCCATTAGCTGTTGTATTCCTGTGTCATGTTAGAATGAAAGCCATCCTAGCAGGCAGAAGAAGGGCCTCGGAAGACCCTCTCCGTCCTGGCCAGCCAGCTGCACACAGCAGAGCAAATCTGGAGGTAAGCTCCTTTTAAGAAACTTAAGTTCAATCCTCTGAAAGAGGACATTACTGTTGAGGAATCAGTCTTCTTTTGAGGGAACATTCCGGGACATGTGATATGACAAGGAGAGTGAACCAATATGTCTTCAAAGCCTGACAACCTTCATATTTCCTTTTAGGCCCGATGTTTGCCTTAGATTTAGATTGCCAGCGTTAGATTTGAGAGTGAAAATGTGGTTGAGCTCACCTTGTCAGATGTCAGGACTGAGGTCCAGAGAGAAACTGGTCTGAGACTCTAAAGGGGTTTTGGGACAGAGCCTCGCCATGCTCCTGTTGCTGGGGTCATATCACAGGTAACATAGGGTACTGTGATTTCCCAGATACCCAAAACTAACTCTTCTTTTGTAGCTAAATGACTAGTCTCTGTACTCATTCACTTACTCATTAAAGATAAAATGCTAAACAAAAACAGACATGCTCACTGTCTTTTTAATTCTTACTGTTCATGGACAAAACACATTATTCAGAAAATCAAACAAATATTCAATTGTTAGTGTATTAAGATATTTAAAGGAGACCACGGGATGGGCAGATTCCATGTCTTTCAAAAGAAGAAAAGCTTCACCTGTGAACATAGACACTGAGACGAGAGCTGATAGGTGAGCAGCGGTTAGGTTGTTAGGTGCAGCAAATCAAAATTCAGAACACCCACATATTTTATCTGGCTAACAAAGTTGGAATTGACTTTCGGTTGCCTGGTGGTGGTGATAGAGAGTTGATTTTTGTCTGGAGCTATGTATGTAATTATACAGCTGGATTTGGGTAGTGTATTGATTATCATGGGAATAAGGTAGAAAATGCTGAGGATTGTAATCCTCCTGGGATACCTCTTGGTCTCTGTACAGAGACAGATGTGGTGCCATTTATCAAGATACAGAATAATGTAATAGGCTAGCTTTGGGGATGGGGAAGCAGCTCATCAGGAACTCCCATCCCCTCAGGCGGTACTGCGCAGATACTGCCACAGAGCAAAGACCTTCCTATTAGGGACTGACCATCACTTGTCACCAGACACAGTTCTTAGTAGACTTTGTTATTGATCTCTGCTTTGCAATTTGAACCAGCTCCTCATTCTCTCTGGCAGAAAGTCAAAAAGATAAATCAGAGAAGATAAAAAATTCCTTGACCCAAATCCCTACTTTTACACTGAGCTAATTTATTTGATATGGTATTTGAAGTACGTCACCTATACCGTCTCCATTTTGCCTTGCTTTCCTCGTTTTTTTGTCCTGTTGACATTTTCACTCCACAAGGGGGGTTCCTGCTTTTTCCAGCCCTTGGGAGTTCGTAGAAGAAAGCTTACAAGGGATGTACTATTTGGTGGGGAAAATTCTAAACATGCCTGTTTTACAAATGCCTCTGGGGTAGAATAATCTGATTACACACTTTAAACATTGCAAAGGTTTTCCTTCAGCATAGAAGTGCAGTGCAGGGTGACATTTCAGAGTGGAGTTATGGATTGCATATTTCTGTATGTTAATTAGGAAGAGGTTATCAGCATTCAGTAAGGTTATTATATTGTTTCTTAGAAGGTCTGCCGAAAAACAGCTGCCAGCAGTAAACTTTTTAGGGACACAGAGATAAAGCAGGGGTGCAGTGAGTGCTTGTTTGTCATTGAGGAAAATGAGACCGTCTGGAGTCCTGTTCTTTGGCAAGCCTTGGTAGCAGTCTGTTGTGATAAGCTCTGTTGGCAAACTCCATGCAGAATGTTCTTTGTTGATAATGAAAGTAGCCAAATGAAGTCTGTGCCGTTATTGGCTGTTTCCTTGCATATGCAGATGGGGAGGCTGGAGCCAGGGAAGTGATTCTTCATTCCCTGCTCAGAAATCTCTATGGATTTCTGGAGTTCAGAATATGGATATTGGAGACAGACAAATCCATGCTTTAATGCCAGTCATCATTTATGAATTATAGTAATCTTAGTTTCATCTGAAAATAGGAGTATTGGTGCCTTTTTCTGTACGAGTGTTACTAATATTAACTTTTATTCTCCTCCTCAGTCTTATATTCAAAGTCACTTGCAAAGAAAGATAAATCCCTAATTATAGCACGTTGGTTTCTTATTTTTCTGTGCATGCCAATGATAATTTTGCAGAATGTGGAAAAGGAGTTGTAAAGAGAAAGTAATGAGAGTTACATGGATAATACCATCCTGTATTGAGCAAGTGAGTAGCAAAGTGAAGTAACACAGACCTGTGGGAATTCAGATGTAACCAATGGGTGGAGAGAAACTGCCATGAGTCACGCATTAAAAACCGGATCTGCAGTGCATGCGTTTGGGAGGATCCCAGGCTAGATTTTACATACACTATCTCTACTTACTCATTTGCTTGTTCTGAAAAAAATTCTGGAGTGACAATATGTGCATGGTCTTATGTAAGGCCTGGGAATACAGGTGCATAAAAACAGGTATGTCCTTATGGAGTTTATAGTCAAAGGGTAAAGACAGATGCAGATAAAGTAAACAGTCTGGCAAACACAGCGAAGGCATTAAGGAGGAGAGTTGCATGTTTCCCTCTTAACATCTAGGAACTAATATAATAAAGGCCGCAGCTGCTGCCGCCTCCCCCTTCTTTCTGTCCTCTTTTCTTCTTCTTTGGTACTGAGAGTGAACCCAGAGTCTCTTGCATGCTAGGCAAGTACTCTACCCTTAAGCCATATCCCCAGCCCAAATGCAAGTAGTTGTGGGGTCAGATACATTGTTTCTTTGGATGAGTACGTGGTAATTGGGCAGGGGGCAGATATAAGAGCTATGAGATGAGGAGGGGCAGATTCTTTGTAAGGGCTGAGCGCCAAAGCCCAGAAGGCTCAGAGCTGGAAGAGCAAAATAAGGTACTTGGAGAGCAGGCTAGGCCAAATCCCTCAAGGCCACGAGGCCACAACCAGAACAGCTGTGCTAGAACTCTGCCATAGGATGAGTGAGTCTACACACTGAAGAGAGTAAGCATTTTATAAACTCCTCTCCATAAAAACAAGGAAAGCTCTTTTTGCCCCCTAGGGGTGACACTGCTGCTACTGAATTGTGTGCTCTTGATTCCCTGCCTTGGGTGAGTACCATCACTGGTATCCAGCTCACTTTGGAAAACTTGTCCTATAGGAAGAAAATAGAAAAGATTCCCCAACACTCTCCCCATTTGTCCTGAACTAGCGAAGGATCAAGCACGTGACTCCATGGGAGACACTCATGCTGCTCTGGGCTTCTGTGTTCCTCATTTGCACAAAAGGAATAATTCCTCTGCAGAGGGTGATCCCCGGTGAGCAGCAGTAACACCTGCATGCTTGTTAGGAATGTCAGCTCACAGCCCCACCCTGACCTACTGAAGCCACATGTACACTTCATGCACTTTAATTGCTTGTACATTCAAGTTTGAGGGAAGTGACGTATGTTACATAGAACCACTGTCAGCAGCAGGTTCTAATAAAGTTTTCTTTCCAGTGCTTAGGAGAGCACCTATATAGTTTAAAAAGGTTCCCTGTAAAGAAATGAATGAATGCTGTTACGGTTTGTGTCCGTATGTCCCCCCAAATCCTCATGCAGTTATTTGGTGGCTTTTAGAGTTTATGATTGATTCATGATCCAATGCTGGGATTATGGGTATGAGAGCTATACCCTAGGGCGTATAGTTTGTATATGTAAGGGAGAGAAAGAGGCTGCTGGCAGCCATTCCTGCCTGCCATTCCTCCCTTGTGCTTGTTGCTTTGCTGTGTACTGCCGCCATGAACTGTAGCCCTCTGCCATGTGCCACTGTGCCTCAGAACCAGCCAAGTACGGACTGAAATCTCCACAAACTGTAAGCTAAATAAACCTTTCCTTCCTTCATTTTGGGTGTCAGGTATTTTATCTCAGCAACAAGGAAAAAGTAACCAAGACAAATGCTAATGCTGTACAAGTTCAGAGGCCAGACAGATTAGATTCATTCTTACTCAAAATCTAGGGTTATAGTCTTCCTTAAATATTTTATAAAGCTCTAAATATTGATTTCTCAGTCCCCATTAATTTTTAAATGTGTCGATGTATTTTTTACTTTTTCATGGCCAAAGAGTAATTCTGTTAATTAAGGCCAACAGTGCCTTCCTTCCCCTACCTTCCTGAACCACCACTTTTGTTGAGTTTCATCACAGAGACAGTTCTGAAGATAGCAACAGAGAGCTTTCTTACTGGAAAGGGGGCCTGGACTCCTCAGGAAGTATGTGCTGGGTAGGTAACCTACAGACCATAGAAGAGTCAAGCTCAAGGATCTTAGACACTGTATAGCCTGCCAGGTAATAACCTCAATTAATTTTTAAATCATTTATAATTTGTCAAATGATTTTTCCTTAATACCAGAAGCTCTTGTACATAATGAATACTTGCTGCAAGGTTTGCATTTCCATGATGGCTATATATGGCTTCATTATTTTATGAGCGGAGTGCACACTCTGGTAGGATGAAGAGTTTTCTTTTAGGTTAAGTATTGTGATCTGTAATCCTGAGGGGCCAGGCATATTGGGTAAGAGGATAAATAGACTGGATACTGGCGATAAGGCCCCGTAGTACCTATGGGGTGCTGCACATTGCCTATCCTGTTATAGTTACATCACAGCCTCATTGGCCAGAAGCATGGGGCCAAAACAAATTCACCAAAAATCAATTTAAAGATTGGTTTGTGAACTACTGAGGAGTTTTAGAAGTTTTAGATTTTTGTACATTCCCCCTTATACCTCTGACCATGCCCCTGTTTCTGCCCAACTCTTTGCACTGCAAAACCATTGAGCTCTCTTCTGGATTGGCTCTGTAGGAACCCTTGATTCCTTGAATGTGTTGGGAGAATTAGCTTGAGACACTCTGCTTATCAGCATTGTGTAGAAGAGCTGGACACCATGGATAGACTGTACAGTTTTTTTTTTTAGTGATACTGAGAATTTAGATTTCAGTTGGAAACACTCCATTTTTAAATGATGGACATACCTCTTCTGACATATCTCTGAAGGAAAGTTTGAACCCTCTGCAATTCTACCACTAGATAGAGGCTTTTCTGTGACACTCACCAAATGAGAAATGTAAAACATTGAAACTATATCATACCTATGATGCCTGATAGAGTGCATGCAGAAAGCTCTGTGTGTTGGAAGATAGTCCCCCAGGGTCATTGCAGCTTGTGCTCCCTTTCTTGTGTCAAAAGTGCTGAGTGTCCAGGTCCTATAGGAGGCTTGGCTCTGTGGTCATTGGTTTCTTGCTTACCCACAGCAGTGAATAGAGTGATCAGCTCCCTTGGGCTGGGCGCTGTAGATACAGGTTTCCATACACAGTGTGCCATAGAACTCAACTTAAAAGACCATGACACACAGTGTCAACAGTAGGTATCACTTACCCAGTCTCTTGTAATGACCAACTTGTATTTTGAGTGAAAGGCTTTAAATGTGTGTGTGTGAGGATTGAACCTAGGACGTTTGTATTGAGCTACTTCCCTAGCCCTTTTTCTTATTTTATCCTTATGACAGTGCTGTAAGTATAAAATAACTTCTCTTAGAATTTCAAGGTAGAGGGAAAAGATATATTAAAACTTGTAAAAATGTCTTATTGAGGATTGCATAGTGAATTAGTGGTGAACTTTGAACTCTGCTGTATCTTGATAGATTGATAGGTACATAACAACATTTTATACAGTTCAACCTAATACATACTGGATCATTCTCTAATCTTAAACTAATTTCTAGAAAAAGGAAATAGTTCTGAAAGAATGGATTGTTTTGTGTGCTTACATTAATAAATCAGCTAATCATTTATTGATTTAAAAAGACTTTGAACTTGAAAACCAAGGACAGACACCTACTGGAAAATCCACACGTATTTGTCAAATGTAGGTGGAACTTTTAATTTTCCAGGCGCTTCTGCTATAAACTGTGGATATAAAGATTTAATTGTCTTTTAAATGATAATAACTTTTAAGAATATGACTTTAGTTTAATGTCACTGAAACTGAATTTTGTGATTATAAAATTATAAACTTACAAGTAAGGAGTTCCTATCTTTGGTTACACTTTGCAGTGGGTTCTTATTTATAGACATTAGTCTCAATTTAAAATATACCTGGTGTAATGGTGGTAAGGAATTACCATTAAATTCAGTAATACTATAATTCTATTTTTTCACTATACTGGAGATTGGTTCTTAAATTGTTAACCATTTTACTTTCCTAACCCTCACAAAATAGTCTTTAGTCAAGAAAAAAGTGGACATTTTGGCCTCCTTTCTCCTGGAGGAAGGCCTGGGCCATGCACTGGGATTCTCCTTTGTTCCACGTGAGCCCTGAGGACATGTGGGATGCCTGTCCTCAGCCTCTTTCCTCGCTTGCTAACTATGCCTGTGAGCTGGGAATCTTAAGAGAGGTCTTGCAGCCTTTGACAGATCAACTGCTGGGCAAGGCTGTAATGAAAGGGCTGAATGGAGGACAAGAGAATGCATTTAAAATTCCTACATGAGATGGTTCCTTTATATATGGTGCCCCCTTTTTAAAATTTTTCCTTCTTTTTTCCCTAGGTATATTTATTAGTATATATGAATTTTTACAAAATGTTGAGTTTTATTGTGACATTTTCACACATGCATATAATATAATTTGATCATATTATCCCCCAATGTGCCATGTTTTTAATTTTTTATGTTCAGAGTTCCCTTGCCAACATAGACATTACACCCCCTTCAAAGAAAATAAAAGTATATATTTAAAATTTGACTGAAAAACTACTTTAACAAAATACTAAATCCTCTTTTTAAGGGTAAAGTTTAATGAAACCCAATTCTTTATCATCTGTACATTTCATGAGGACCAAATTTTGGTCTTTTTTTTTGCCTTTCATGGTTATGTGGTTAAGTAACTAGGTCCCAAGGCTACAGTGTGGGGTTGGGTCATAGGGAAGAAACATTGTTTCCAGGATTTATTATTATATCCAAATTCTGCCTTATTTAACTTAGATTTTGTTTTTCATTAAAAAAATAACAAAAATTTATATATATATATATATATATATATATATATGTATAAGGATAGCTGGAATAGATGTATTGCTGATGTCTGTGGTTTATTGAAAGGAACAGTTAATGCTTAAAATTTTCTCTTTTTTTAATTTTAAAGACAAAAGCATGAAGACTTATAAACCAGAATAACACAAAAACAATACAGGAAATACAAAATTATAGAGAAGAGAGAATATAGCAGAGAATTATCACTGATGTTGTATTACATAGTGATATCTTTGCATTATTTATCACATAAACAATAAAGGAAAAACCAAATTATAGAGAAGATAGTAGAGAATTAACACTGGATGCTGTATTACATAATGTTATCTTCACATTTGTTGCTCAGTTTTACAGATGATGGCTCATTTGATTAATTAATTTTCTTCACCCTGTTAATTTTCTTCATCTCTGTGAATTAATTTTCATCATCTCTGTTATTCTACCACCCAATCAGTCACCTTCCCTCTGATAATAACTATACTTTTGGGTTTATTTATTCCCTGAGGTTCTCACTTTAGAGAGAGACGTGACTGCTTCAAATTATGCTGTAACAAATATGGGTGTACACAAATTGCTGTCAGGAGGTGCAAAAGTACCCATGCTCAAAGATAGGAGATAGGCAGGGAACCAGGTTCACTATGGTAAAGCCCCCACTGACAAGCCCTCAAGGCCATCGATCCTGTCAATTTGGCAGGGTTACCCAGCGAACTGCCAGGCTTTGCCTCAGTACAGTGTGTCCAGAGGCTCGGTCAGGTACTTAGGGTCGCCCAAGCGGAATGCTGGGCTTGGCCACATGACTGCACTGTCGGGGGCCGGGTCAAGTCCATGGGGTTGCCCCTGGCAGCTCCCCTGTTGCCACGCTGCGGGGGGGGGGGGGTCTTTTTTCTTGACCAATTTTGCACATTTGAATTTGTTAATCGGAATGACTGATCTGAAAACAACAATGTGAAGTATAAGAACCATTGCTGAACTCCGACCATCTTGTATAGTGAAGCTCAGCATCATTTACAATTTTTTTTTTATTACTTATTACTGTCTTTGATTGTTTGATCAATCTTACATTCTTATGTCTGGTGGACTGAGCAACTTCGATGAAGATAACAGTATGTAATGTAGCAACCATTGTTAATTCGTATCATTTTGTTTTGTGGTCATATATCATTTTTGTTGTTGTTGTTTTGATTTTCTTTTCATAGTTGTTTTGTTAGTTTTTTAATTTTTAAAATAAAAAAAATTTTAAAATAAACTTAGGTTTACAAACATTGGTTTAGATTTATTGAAGGATTCAGTATCACTTCCAGTCTTCTTGGCCTGAAAGACTTAAAGTGTTCAGTGGATTAGTGATATTTTAATGTTGATATTTTTATCACATGGAGAAAAAGTCAATATTATTGATTATTAATTATTTTTTAAACTTTGATTATTCGTGAACAACTTTCATGTTTTTTATAAGGGAACATCTATTGACTAACTGCTTTCTTTAAAATAACTTTTAAAAAATAACTTATTTTTAAAAATAAGTTTTCAGCAGGAAACTCCTATCACTACCATCACTATTGCTTATTCACTTGCTTAATTTCTTATATAAATCTGTGTTTTCAAACTTTCAGTGAAAAATAAGGTATTTTTTAAAAGTCATTGCTTTTTTCTCTTAGTTTTTAAAGATTGTATTTCTAATATAACTTACTGGCTAGATTTCTCTATTGCAAATCTAAAACATACATGTCCATTAAAAACTGGGATGCAGGAATCTACTTATTATACCACTTTTAAAATCACATGATATGTTGTAGTGGGATTTTAACCAAATTTTGAGGGAAAAGCAAATGTGGGCCATTTCTAGAGAATAATCCCTAAGTTGCCACTTTGACACAGAGCTCCCTGATAACATTTGCAAGGGTTGTCACCACTTTGCATGACCCACCTGTCATTTGGGTCAAGAGGCGCCACGTGGGGTTCAGTGCCCTCTTTCTAAAATGTTGCCCTATTTCCCCCTTAAAGAGGGCAGGTGACCTCTACTTTTCAGGCCTGTAAGGATGCTGGCAGTAATGAATTTTTATTTTTCTGTAAGTCTCACTCTAAATCAGCTTCTACATTATTCTAGTGTCTATATACAAAAAGATGACCAATTGAAATTCAAATGTAATGAGAATGAAGGTTTCCTATTCAGCACAACTGCCTGTTTTTAGCTCTAGTAGGTTCTTTGCACCAAAACAGTTCAGCTTTTCTCTTTACTTTGCAATCACCATATGTATCTAGATAGCAAAGATATCTTCACTAACCCATTCCAGAAGTGAAATACAGTATGCTCTAGTTTTCTGGTTTTCTTCTTTTAAGTACACTGAGAGATCTGGATGCGTAGTACTAAGGAAAATCAAAGTGTTCTTTTTGAAACATGCAAATGTGTCTCTCTATCACCTAGGAAACTATTATGGGACACCCAAACCTCCCAGCCAGCCAGTCAGTGGGAAAGTGATTACAACGGATGCCTTGCAAAGCCTTCAGTCTTGCTCCAAGCAGTCGACCCCAAAACGAACCAAGTCCTACAATGATATGCAAAATGCTGGCATAGCCCATGCAGAGAATGAGGAGGAGGATGACGTTCCTGAAATGAACAGTAGCTTCACAGGTATCGATGTGGTTGAAAGCGGGTGGTAGGGTAGGGGAGGTATGAAGAGTTAGAAGGATGATGTTCTAGAGAGGAATCAGAGGTCTCCAGAATTCAAATGGACCACCCAGTGCTGGGAGAAAGCTGGTCCTGTCCTCAGGCTACTTGGCATACTTCCTCTCAGCAATATTTTAACTTTCCCCAAATATTTTAAGCAAGGTGCAGGTAAATGTATAAGAAAAGAAGTCAAATATTAGCATTTTTTTTTCAAAATGATATATTTAATTTGTTTTACTTTGTGGATTGTTTTGGTCTTGAAACATCTCATGTCCATAATTATGGCTGATGATTATAAAGAGAATTAGGACAATTTATTTTATCAGTTTAATGTCAACTAATGCTGTGTATAGCAGCATCCCTTTCTCTCATGCCTTACTAAACATCCTTCAAGGGGTAAAAAGGGAAAAAGAACCATTGTAAGATTTGACCTTGCATATGCGTTTATTATATAGCATATATTTCTGATTTCAGTGTATGTTTTTGTCTCCATTCGGAGGTATGTACCTCCAGCTTAGATATGCTGCATGGGCAAGGGAGGGATTTCCAAGAACAGGGCCTCTGGATAAAGTCATATGATCTAGGTATTGCACACCTCTTGGGGACACCATTCAGAGGCTACAATGTGTATTTCTGGGTAAGTGCAGTGACTCAGAACCACTCAAGCATATTTTCTACTGCCTCAGGGTTTGACCTTATGTAGTAACTTGCACTATAGTAGTTGTGTAGTATGTGCATTACCACAGTCTATAATTTGACTCAGAAAACATCTTGTTTCCTCTATTTTCCTAGTATTTAATTCTTTGAAGTTATAGCTATGGACAAACTTAGTGTTTTCAGCATAGGAGATCTTCCTCTCATGTGGTCCTTTTTCTCACATCGCCATACTCTTGTCATTAGTTTGGTAGACTAAGCCCCAAAGAACGGAAAAATTACTAGATCTGCATTACCCCACAGCATGACCAACTTTAATAGAATATTCAAGGAAAAGTTTCTTACATAGGCTGTATGGGTTTCTCTGAGGTTTTATAAAATCTGTTAACCAAGTTGAAAACTCGAAAATTTGTTCAGATGGCAATTAAAAGGTTTCTTGATGGTTCTAGTACCATAGCAATAGCAAAGCTGAGCCCTTTTGCAAGAAATATTAGATAAAGAAGGAGGAAACTTTTGACACCTTGGTGTGGCTCTTGGTGTTTGTCTTTTTATGAACATTTTGCCTGATCTCACTCACCTGTAAATTGACAGACTAGAATTAAATTACTTCTACATTTCTCTTAACAACTCCCAAATTTGATCCCCTGAAAATTTCTTTTCTCAATTAGAATGTGCTAGATATTCTCTATAGTCACAGTATTTTAAAGACATTTTTATGTCTGTCTTTATTAGAATCAGCTGATTTCATCCCTTGAGACTACTGCCTCCCTTTATACTAGTCCTCACCAAAATTAAAACACACATTAAGTACTGTAGTAAGTAGGCTTCTTAGTAAAACACAAGTACAAAGTAGGCATAGTTGACTATAGGTCTTCATATAGTTCCTCTTTCTAACTACTATAAAGCTGTGTGCCTCAAACAGTCTGACTCCATATCATTCCCACTTGAAATTCTGGCTTCTAAGCACACGTCAGCCCATGCCATTACTGCTGAAATCATGTGGTCATTAGTTTCTGCACAAAACAAAACTCAAGTGGCATCTGTGCCTTCACTAACAAGATTAAAACTGTCACCGCTGATGATCTGTCATATACTAAAGCTCATTCTTTCAAAAACTTAACACATTAATCTATGCTAGGTGTGTGGGATTTGTTGTGTCAAAGCATTTAGTACTTTGAACCACATTAAATCTACCTTCTACTTTGAGCCTAGCTTCACAACAGCATAATGAGTTCTGGCTGAGACAGCTACAATAAAGCCATGAGAATTTTATCCAAATGAAGAAACACTGTGGACCCATTAAAAATGCTATTCATCAGAATATTTGAAATAATACGCAGTTGCTGTTACCTTTACTCCCCTTTGCTTGGGTCTTTGAAGGAGTCATAGCTAATACATCTAAACACTGCATTGTCTGTAGACAGAACACCCACTAGCTTGGTGGACAGACATGCTGGGAAGGCAGCCCCACTTCCATTCTGCAGCTGATGACTGAGGCTGGAGCTGAGCAATGAACAGACACTCAGCAGAGGACTGGCTATCAGGCACCAGACAATAGGACTGCCTTCCACAATATGCACTCAGTTTATGGACCTCAAAGGAGCCATTGAGAGAGAGAGAGAATGCTCCTTGTGTGTGCTTAATAAAGGTGGAATTACACACTGTTGGCCAAAGTGCAGTTACTTAGGCAAACAAACAAAATCTTTTCTAAAACTAACTTGTTATGGACAGCTTGAAAGCTATGTAATAAGCCACCACAACTAAAACATCTCTGATTTATCCATTAATCACCTCCAGAAGATGTCAAAACATTATTTAATCATATTTCTAGGCTTTTTTCTTAGCAGCCCGCCACTGCTGAACAGTAGCTTGCTGACACTTTCATTGGTATGCAATGGTAAAGCACTGTTTTGAATGTTAAACAATAGTACTTAAAACAGTGAATGTTCCTATGCTACTGTGTGAAAGATACATGTCTTTATGCCGTCTCCAGGGAGGTCAAATAGGCTCTCGAGGGCCACAAAGCTCCAGTGAGTGTCACGTACACCATTCCAACCCTGAAAATCTAACAGCTCTAAGAAGCAGTTAGATTTCTATCAGCTTTAAGAGGCTCAAACTGTGTTGACTGATTTTGCACAGTAAAGAGTGTGTATAAATCTATACACAAGTACAATTTAAGATAAGCCCCAGGAAGAATTTTTTGGACATGAGCATGTGCTCTCAAAGTGACTTCCAAAAATCCCCAAGAGAGGATGTGCATGTATGTATACATGTTAGTTTATGTATGTTTGGGAACTTCTGGTTTACGGTGAATAGATATATTATTTGTGTTCATTTATGGTTTTCAAACCATACTCACATATATCTTGTCAACCTCCTGGAAATTTTGAGAGATAGCAACTCAGATGTGACTTTCCCAATTTATACATGAGAACACTGAAGAAAGTGTGTGCTGCACCACTAAACCTTGGGAGAACCAGGCTTCTTGTCTCCCCATCTGTGCTCATTCCAGCACTCTGCTCTGCATGTGCCTTTTGGATTCCTTGGCAGCCTTCAGTTAGAAAGTGTTACCAATGCTCCTGAGTGTTTTGTAAATCAAATGAAAGATTTTTTTCAAAAGCGTGAGCATGTATCAAAATCAAAGCCCTGACTCTTGAATCTATCCTACATCTGTCCCAACCCTTGTTTTTGGACTTTCCATCTGCTTTTAGAGAGAATTGTATTATTTAAGATTGTCTTTAACTAGAAAGAAAACATGGAGAACACATAAAATAAAAGCGTAAGCCAGGCATTGTAGTCCACACTTGTGATTCTAGGCATCTGGGAAGCTGAGGCCGGAGGATAACAAGTTTGAGCAAAGGGCCCAACTCTGAACACTGCTGCTCTGGGAACCACATCGCTGATACAGAGACTTTGGGGACACTACAGGTCACACTGAGGCAATTGCCTGGACAGTTTAGTGGCTCAGCAAGACCTTGTATCAAAATAAAAGTAAGCACTGAGGATGTAGCTCCGTGTAAAGGCTCTGGGTTCCTTCTCTAGTAATGAGTAAATTAACTAATGAAATAATAAATTTCAAAAGAAACACTTGTATAATTTAAAATATCTCATTGCTGGAGGGATATTTTTTTCAGAGATTAAAATCACTTAGATACTTTCCTAGCAAACTAATATTCCCTCCATATAGTTTAGGTTTGGGAATCCTAGCAGAATTTGGGAGTTTTTTTGGTACAGGGAATCAAACTTAGGACCTTGTATTTGCCAGGCAGGCACTGTGCTGCTGAGCTATGTCCCTGGCCCAGAATTTTGGTTTTAACATGAATTGTGTATACTCAGTGTTAAACTGGGTCTTTCCCTCTCATCTCATATGTGGTAGCCCACCTATAGCAGC
The DNA here is from genome assembly GCA_004027595.1 of Dinomys branickii. Classification (NCBI taxonomy): domain Eukaryota; kingdom Metazoa; phylum Chordata; class Mammalia; order Rodentia; family Dinomyidae; genus Dinomys; species Dinomys branickii. The sequence goes on from PVLD010000188.1 coordinate 190,805, forward strand.
TACCCTTTTCTTTTATATCCATTTTCTATTAAGATGGTTCAATTAAAATTAATGATGAAATTATCCATGCCTTCCTGGCAATGTGCTGCCTCTTAGATATCATATGCAAATGTGAACACAGGTTGGGTGTAGTGACATATAGTTGTCATCTCAGCTACTTGGGGTGCTTGAGAAAATCACCTTGGAGAAGGAAAGAGTTAATCTGGCTCAGTTTCAGAGGTTCAGAGAATGTTCCCTTGGCTCCATCATTTACGGGCCTCTGGCAAAGCAATGGGCATTGTATCTGGTGCGCAGAGCTACTCACCTCACAGTGACCAGGAAACACAGAGGACATGGCCAGGGGCAAAATGTGCCCTTTCAGGGTATGCCCCAGGGACATATGATACTTACTTCATGTGCTTTACATATGTGAGAACATACAATTCTCATGACCTGCGCATTGTGCCCCTTGGACGGATGTGGAAGTGCTCAGACAGGTAAAGATGCTTCAGTCTCCTGTAGTTAGAAACAAGTAAACTGACTTGGCCTGGTGTCATACCTGTACTTGTTTGGCCTACTAGTAACACTGGCAGTCTGGGGCCAGACCTGCCCTAAAGACAAAAATCAATGACACTCTTGATAAAGAGGGTGATGATGATGGAAGTGGCAGCTAACAAGGGGTTTTGACTGTGTGCTAAACACTGTACTGAGTGCTTTATAAAAATACCTCACTTAACCCTTCCCACTGCCTTGTACACTTGGTGTCATCATCTCCATTTCTAGATGAAGAAACTGAGCCACACTGAGATTTGAACAGTCTTTCTTAGCAAGTGGCAAACTCAGGAACCAAACACAGGCCCTATGACTCGACTCAGTCCTTACAATCAAACTTTCACTTTTTACTTGTGCCAGATTGCATTATTTGAAAGGGAATTTTATTAATGAAAAATTAGAAGATTTCATATAAAAAATACAGATTTCCTTATCTAAAAAATTCAGAGGTCAGAAATCCTAAGCCCACTTGGCTGTGGGCCCAAATCCCCTCCAGCACTCCCTGCCCTCCTGTGTCCTTTAGCTCCCCAGTGAGGTGTGGGAAGGACTGGTCCTGACCACCACCCCCTCCTGGCCCAGGGGCTGCACTGCAGCACCTGTGGGAGCTGTGAGTTCTAGTGCTTCTAGAAGATGGCATGTGCAAATGCAGCTGAAAATATGTCTTTGTACAACTGATGTTCTGCCTCGTGTTTTCTTTCCATTCTTTGGAGAATTCTTTCTGTCTTCAGAGTATACCAGCTGAAGCCTATTTTTAAAATACATAGACATTTTGAATTTGGTCCTAAACTTGTCCTCCGAAGTAGGGAACCTTTAAGAGAAGCAATGCTGAATCTTTTCATTCTTTCTAATTCATGCTGTTATTGATCAGTCATTTCAGAGTGGGTTTTGTTTTTCTGTTTTGGCCTAATTTCCTCTTTGTTTTTTCAAACTTACAGTTGTTTTATTAATCTGAATTCTTTGATACAAGTTGAAGAACCAGCTCATAATGGTTTCAGCAGGAAAGCAACTTTGGGGAATGACATCATGGAAGAGAGTGGTGGGACCTTGGTTTCAGTGTGGCATTAAAGGTTAGGTGAGGGATCTGAAGTAGCTTTCTCTCTTTCAGCTCTACTTTCCTCTGTGTGGTTCCATTTTTCAGTAGCTCTTGCTAAACTTTGTGGAAGTGGCCCTCAGCAGCCACAGCTCAACAGCCTGTCACCTAAATTTCCCCAGCATCCAGAGGTCACCACTGACTTGGTAGTTCTAGCAAAGTTTCCATATCTGACCTTCACTGGTTTGCTTTAATTCCTAAACCAATGGCAAAGGCAAAAATATTCTCCTGAGGAAGGAGTGTGACTTGGCGGCAGTCCTGGGATGGAAGGATGATTTCCTAAAGGGGTTGAGTGGCACTACTGGAAAATGAGTGAAGTAATGCAGGGTGGGAAAAACCTATAGGCAGCTTCCTCAGTGCTGGAGTTTTATGGATGTGTTTGCTTCCTATGCATGGCATATCCTCCATCCAATGTTGAGATTGCCTTCCTTTTCATATGTGTCGTTGGGAGCTGCTCATCAGAGACCACTTTGAAAACAGGCTTTTATTGCTTTTCGGTCTGCTTTCACTCACTCAAAAATGTCTACAGGGGAATTACTGTGGGACATAGAAAATGACTGTGTTCCCTGAGTATTATGTTTTAAAGCCCCATGGAGATTGACATTTAGTATCATCAGCTTCCATAAAAATTCAGTCAGAATGTCAGTAGTGCTGTCATGGGCACTTGGGTGACATCACGTGACCCTGATGCTTCTAGGTAATGGAAGGTGAGGAGGCTGGTATACTTGGAGCTTTCTTTTAAGTCCCAAGTCACACAGTCCACCCACACGGCCCTGCTCTGGGGTGACTGTCTTGGTTTTCACAGGAACAGTTGCTTCCCTCCCAAAAGAGGCTCAAATCTGACTCATTGTAAGCTATCTCATATTGTGAACTTTTACATACTTCGCAGCTTAGTTTGTCAGTCTTTGATCTTTGCCAGTATCTACCAAAATAATTTTTTAAATGCCAAAAGAAAAAAAAGCCACTGTATTCATGTTTTCAGCATGGATTTTTTTTTTTTCCTGAGCCATGAAGCCAAATAATATGAATGGAGTGAGGGGGTAGATCAGTCTGTGTCACAGGGCTTCAGAGTTTCAGTCTTCAGAGTTCAAATTATTCAAGGAATTTTTCTTTGACATTTCCAAGATTATGAACATGCATTACTGAACCCATGGCCTTGCACATGCTACTCAGGGCTTTTAAGAATGTTGCTGTACCATAGTGTACTTCCCAGGCTTACACTGTGGTGCTGAATGCCTTTGTGCTCATCTGTTTCTCTCTGTGTCCCCCACAACCTAACAACAGCCGATTCTGGTGACCAGGACGAGCACGCTCTCCAGGAGGCAGCGCTTTCATCTGTGAATAGTAGCATCGCTGCTGCTCCCATCACGGACCCTTCTCAGAAGTTCCCTCAGTACCTACCTCTTTCTGCAGAGGATAATTTAGGTCCTCTACCTGAAAACTGGGAGATGGCCTATACGGAAAACGGAGAAGTCTACTTTATAGAGTAAAGTATACTATTCTTTGTACCTGAATATCTCTGTCTGTTCCACGTCTTCTCTCTCTCTAGCAGCTACAGATGTAAATTGGACCTGAAAGAACTGATCACTCACTAGTGTTCCTCTTTTAAAAGATTTAACAAAACTGTGTTAAATAAATTCCTTACTCAAATCAAGCTGTTAATAGTCTTAGAATTTTCTATATATAGAATTATACTTAGTCACAGAAACAAATGTACACATATAATATGGAGTGTTTTATGTATATGTATACATATTTTTACAACAAAAGTGAGATTTTTATATATTCTTTTATGATACTGTTCTTTTAATGTTTACCTAACAGTAGAAATTTCACTATGTGAATATAACAGATGTAACTGTGCTTCTAAAAATAGTTTAATTGGCCTTTTTTGGTGATATCTAAAAACATGGTGAATGTCAGTGATAAAATGAGTCAAAACACCATATTTTTAAAAGCTGACAACTACTGGTTAGGAAAATTACCTTATGTTAGATTTTCCTGAATGTTTTAATTGTAGACATTTCTTCATTTTCTACCAAGTTACTTGTTAAATGCTTGACTATGTAGAAGGGTATGGTTTATCATTCTAATCATTGAGTCAAAGGAGTTTGAAGAAACATAAGGTTAATGATTTCCCCCAACTAAATCGTGATTTATATACACATCTGTCTGTTCTGTGTACCTCTCTATCTAGTTATGAAATATAAAAGATGTATTTAGTCATTAAAATTATAAGTTATTTGCTTATTTTTTCCTAATTGGCTTGTGGTTTGCTTACTGTTGAATTTTAAGACTTCTTCATGTATTCTGGATCCAACTCCTTACCATATTTGTAATTAGTGGCATTTTCTACAAGTCTCTCTTTTCATTGTTTTAGTGTGGTTTTGAGTAGCAGAAGTACTCAACTTCAGTGGGTATTTGAAGTACTCGACTTCTAGTTTATCACTTTTGTTTCTGTGACTAAGTAGATAAAATTCTATATATAGAAACTGGGATTATCTATTAATAGTTCGGTTTAAGTAAGGAACATACTTTCTAACCATATTATCCATTTCTGTGGGCTTTGAATTTTTATGTTTAGCATGTAGTCTGTAACTAGAAAAAAATAGGAAAAATAAGAAAGTATAATTTTCCTAAACACAGGAGAGTGAGGGAAAGACTTGGATCTTAGAACAGCCTCTTTGAGAAGCTGCATGATAAGAAATCTGAGATCCATGAAAGAGAGCCCCAATATTACTCTCCAGTCAGAGGGAGGGGACAGACCACATTTCCTTCTTGTGTAAATGGGGCGTGCACTGAAGATGTGGAGGGGGGGTGGGGGATGGGGGAGGTGGTTACATTCTCCTGAACAGTAACAGTGGGCAGTACAGTGATTAACACCTAAAAAGTCATATTGTCTTCACTACCTACTAGTTAGGAGTCCCGGGAAAGTCAGATGTACCACTTTGTGTCTCAATTTTCCATCTCTTTAAGTGGAAGATTCCATGAATCCTACCCACTTACTAGACTGTCATGAGAAGTAGGAGACAGTACAAATAAAGCATTAATGAATAATAATGAGCTCTCGTTACTGTTACTTTTGCTGTTTTCATCAGCATCGTTTGTGGTTACTGCAGAGGACTTTCAACATTATGAAAATCAAAATGGGTGTCAGCTATAAGCTTAGGATTTGTGCTTAGTTTTCCAAAACATTGCTTTTGAAATCATGTCCATTAGTGAGGAAGAATCGTGCTGAGAAAATGAAGTCTAGCAGAGGCATTCCTATACAGAACAGTGTGTGAAACTCAAGTGCTTGGGAGAGAATATCCTGGTCACTTTGCTGAGGACTGGATTGAGGACTTTGGAAAAGTGAGTTGCAGCTGCTGTTGCCTCCAGACTCCAGCCAGCTTACAGCAGAGTGCAGTGCTTTGCCAGTTTGCAAAACTTAATTTGCTCTTAGCTGATGTAAGACCAATGTTTCATTGGCCTAAGATTTAAAGACTTACACAAAAATGTGGCTATGACAAGCGCAAGATTCCATTGGAGGCTGTCAGTGCTGTAGATGCTAAGAGGCTAGGCATGTAGCTCGGTGGCAAAGTGCTTGCCTAGTATGTGCTAGTCCCTAGTTCAATCCCCAGCACTACTAGATAAACACATGCCATTTATATTTTAGTTTAAATTATATATCCTGGTTACTGAAGTTTGCAAGTATCTTTCATTCTGGAGAACAACTTTTTTAGTACTTATATTGACTAGCAAGTTACACTTCACTAGATTTAGATCCATCTTGCCTTGTGTGTTTATATATGTGTGTGTTAGTTTTATAGTTTGAGGGAAATGTAAAATACTGAAAGTTGAAAAGAACATTTTAAATATCAAGCATGTACTTAGGAATCTTGGGCATTGTATAGAAAACAAATCTAAGCAAACTGAAAAGATACGGAAATGAAACCAACTGCTCTAGAGCTAGAGGGTCGGGGGAGTGACAGGTTCTTCCTGGAGTATTCTTTTTGTGTCGTTCAGCCAGAGCTGGAAGGCAGTGACCCAGAACTGACAGTGGGTACTGATGCCACAAGTCTTCTTTTCTAGCTGAAGCATCAGAAAGGGGCATCCTCCAAGACAGGAGGTTTTACTAAATACTTGTTAGTTACACTTCAGGCAACAGCCAGAATAAGCTGTGGTCCTGCCCTACCCCATCAGCCCACGTCAGGTGAAGACAGGGCCATCCCTGCTGAGGTGCTGCTGGTGCTTAGTTGCAGTGAGACGGGAACCAGCACTGGCTTTTCCCCACCTGGATTCTGTAGGGACCCCATGAGGGGAGGCTGAAATTCCACCTCACCTGTGGGAATCACTGCTGTCTGAAGAGGCTGAGAGAGGAATCCAGATGTTTGGCACCATCCTGCAGTTAAGTTCAGCCTCTCCCCGTAGAGTCAGTGAGGCCGAGCAGGGGGCAGCAGTGGGACCTCTTCTTCTCAGATGTTGTGGTGGCAGCAAGGCCTACTAGGGAGCTGGAGTTGCCTTCCCATCCAGCAGGGCTTCACCGTCTACAAAAGCCAGGTGAGACCCAGCTAGAAGTAATAGGTAGCACCTCCTTTCCTGTCTGGCATAGTTAGGGAAAACTAGCAAAAATGGAGGCTTTAGATAAGACCCATAGTCCTGTACTATAATACCCCAATGGCTAGATAAAGCAAAAAAATAAAAAATAAAAAATAAATTTGTGTACCAAGATCCAAGAAAATTTCAAATTGAGTGAAAAAAACAAACCCATCAGCAGATGTCAGCACCAAGATGACATATGTTGGAATTACCTTAAAAAATTCAAATTAGCCATTATAAGACTATTTCATAAAGAATAATCATACTTGAAACTGACAGAAAAATACAATGTTTCAGCAAAAGATAAACTCAGGAAAACAATACAAGATATAAAAAGGAGAAATGTTTGAACTCAAGAAAAACACAGTGAAAATAAAAAGCTCCACAGATAGATTTAGTATTACCCAACTGTTCAATAGAAGAATGAAAGGGAGAGAGGAAAGAACCTATAGTTTGACTATAGAAAACAGAGCTTCCCCAACCTGAACAATGCAAAAATGACTGAGAAAAGGCAAAGGAACCAACCTCCAGGGACTTCAGTCAGTAAGAAAAGGTCCAGCATTTGTCGTTGGAGTCCCACATGCAGAGAAAATAGGTGAGACTGGCGGGAAAGAAAAGTTCTTGAAAGTCCTCCAAATCTGACAAGAGAAAAATAAAGAGAAATAAACCCATAGATTCAAGAAGCCAAATAAACTCAAACAGAATAAACCTAGAGAAAACACACATCAGAGTCAAATTTCTGAAAACTAAAACCAGAACTGTTTAAATGAACAAGAGAAATGAGACCTCATATGAGAATAGAGTAATCAACTGACAACTTATTTCTCCTCAGACGGCAGAAGCCACGAAGAAACACAGCACTTTTTAGGTGCTAAAAGAAAAGAAAAATTAACCCAGTACTCTATATCCCAAGAAAATATCCTTTAGAATAAAGAGAAAATAAGGGTATTCTTATATGAAGAAACACTGAAACTTTGGGACCAGAGGCCTACCCTAAATGACTGACTAAAGGATATTCTCTAAACAAAAAGAAAATTCTAAAAGAAACCTTGGAACGTTAGGAAGGAAAACAATAACAATGGAAAAAGTAAAGGTGACACATTTTTCTTCTCTTTTAAAATAAAGGTTAAAGCCAAAATAACAGTTTTTCCCCAGTGTACATAAGGCTTATTTGCAGGCAGTTTTCTTATAAATGAGACAGGGAGAAGGATTATAAGTGAAGATAAGCTTTGTATACTTTAATCAAACTAAGGGAAAAATTAATGATACTACTTGACTGTGATTATACGAATCTGTGTGGCATATGTATATAACTAATACTTTAGAAGGTCTACCGAGATAATACATCCAGAAGTGCAGTACATAATAAAAATAGGACTCCGAAGTCAAACAAACAGTAAGCAGAATGGACAATATCCTGGAGAAAAGAAAACCGAAAATAGAGAGAGCAGAGTACAAGACTTACACCATAAAGCTGTCACTAACAGGCTAAATGAAGTAACCCTAAAACAGCGGTTAACAGATCATTGCAAAGTGTAGTAAAATAACAACCCAATCACATGCTGTCTTCAAAATCTTATTCCAAACATAACCAGTATTAAAGCATTGGAAAAATATATCTTACAAATATGAATCAATAAAAAATAAGAGTTGCGTATTAATATCAGATAAACTCGTAAAGTCTGCAGACACTTAGAAAGTATATAACACATTTCTAAAAACCTATGAGTCAAAGAAGAAGTCATAAAGAAAATTTTTCTAGGAAAATTGAGCTAAATTAAAATACAGCACATCAAAATAGGTGGGACACAGTCAAAACCGATGGTGAAAGGTAAATTCATAGCACTATACATGTACATTAGAAAAGACTAAAGGCTAAATTCAACAATCTAAGTTTTTACCCCAGGAACTTAGAAAAAGAAGAGTAAATTAAACTCAAGCAGATAAAAGAAAATACTAAAGAGTAAAAATCTATCAAATCAAAAGCAGAAAACCAAGGGAGAAAACTGCTGAAACAAATGGCTGGTCCTTCAAAAGGTTAACAAAACTGAAGAATGTTTAGCAACACTGATGAAGAAAAACAAACATCATCAGTATTAGGAAACTGAAGACATTCAGTACGAGGGAGTGCTGCTGACAGACATGTTTACACACACACACACACACACACACACACACATACAAGCACACACACAGATTTGACAACTTCAATGAAGTGGACCAATTCCTTAAGAAGAACAAAGCACTACAACACACTTTATATAAAATTTATCATTTAAATATCCCTACAACTACTAAGGAAAAGTGAGTTTGTAATTTTAAAACTCTGGGAAAAAAATCTCAGGCCCAGGTGTTTCCTGGAGAGAACACACGCTATTTATACATAATCTCTTCCAAAAAAGTCGAAGAGGAGGAAGGTCTCCCCATTATATTCATGGAAGTGGTATTACTCTAATACCAAAACTAAACAAAGAGTAACAAAAAGGTGCAAAAAATGTTACTTAAACATTATGATGACAGATATGGGAATTTTTGTCATGATGCAAGTCTGGCTCCATAGCACTTAGCTCATGTGATACCCTGGGTTTGATCCTCAACAACAGACATACACACAAACACACACAGCAAAAGGAAAGAAGGTCAATCAGTATAATCCATCATATTAACAGACCTAATAAAAAACAGACTATATTAAGACAAAGAAAGGACTTACAAAATTAAGTAATTATTTATAATAAAACTCAGAACACCAAAAGGGAAAAATAATGATGGTTTAATAACAAGCATATATGGCAAACCCATAGCTGGTATTATGTTTGGCAAAAGCCCAAGATGTCAGTTCTCACCACTCTTACTTGACGTCATGCCAGAAGACCAGCCAGCCTTGTAAGGCCATAGGGAAATAAAATATGTATTTGGAAAGGAAGAAATAAAACTGTCCTGCTTTGCAGATTACATAGAAAAAAACATTTTTAAGTACCCCAAAAAATGTTCTAAGTGAGTTCAGCAAGGTTTCATGGAAGAAGATAGGCCCATCATCTGAACTGTATGTCTATATACTCGAAACGAACATGTTGGACACCAGCACTTGAAATGCACTTTATGGCTGCTCAAAAAATAACACCTACAACTGATAATAGATTAAGTAAAAGCATATAAAATAAGTAAAATGTTGATGAAAGAAGTCAAAGGAACTAAACTGAAAGACTGGTGATGGGTTGGAAGACTCAGAATAGCCTCAAATGTTAGTGCTCCTGAAAAGTTTAGTGCATTTCTTCTCAGAGTCTCAGCAAGGTATTTTGTGTATATAGACAAGTTTATTTAAAATGTGTAATTGTAAATGCAGAGGAACTGAAATAGCCAAAACATTTGAGAAGGAAAACTCAGAGTAATCAGCATACTCAATATCAAGATTTGTCATTTTGCCGCAGCAGGAAAGACCTCAGGGTACTGATGGAGAAATCCACAGGGGTCAGGGGGACAGGACGCAGAATGCAGACATAGACCCACCGCGTGCCCTGGCATGCAAACCACCCTGGGCAAGAAAGTTCACACTTTTAATTGTGAAATGAAGTCAAACGCTAGACTGAAGTGTAAAACATAAAGCGATAAAACATTTAGAAAAGAGAAAGTCTTTGAAATCTAGGGCTTGACAAACATTCTTAGGCTTAACATTAAAAGCATAATCCCCCCCCAAAATTGATAAATCCAGCCCATTGAAATGAAAAACTTACAGAAGATTCTAATAAAAGGATGAAAATAGAAGCTACAAATTGGGAGAAAATATGTGTAGACCCTGTATCTGGTTTCTAGAATACATAAAGACAATAGTAAAAATAAACCATTCAGTTAAAGCATGACTTAAAAGTGAATATTTTGTTAAAGAAAATATATAGGGGTCAAATATGCACAAGAAAATATATTCAGTATCTTTATCTTTAGAGGAATGCAAAATGGGATATGAGATATTGTATACCTTTCAGGGTGGCTGAAGCAAAAAAATAATGACAGTAGGAAATGATGGCAGCTGTGAGGAGGAACTGGATCACTCAGGCATTGCTGGTGGGAATGCAGAATTATATGACCATCTAGAAAATAAGTTCTAAAAAATTGAACATATAATTTCTATTCAGTGACCAGCAGTTGTACACATGATCATTTACCCCAAAGCGGTATGAACACTTACATTTACCTGTGCATGAATGTTTATTGTCCATTTATTGTAAATAGTGAAAAACCAGAACTATCTTTCAGTGGTTAGCCAGACACATCCATACCATGGAATACTACTCAGTCATGAAAAGAAAAAAATTATTGACAAGCACAGTAGTCATGATGGGAATTATGCCGAGGGTTACATATAGTTGTTCTACTTTTGTGATGTTCTTCAAGTAACAAAATTATAGAAAGGGAAATAAATTTGTGGTCACCAAGGACTAAGAAGAGGCTCATGAGGAATGACAAAGGAACCAGGTGTGTGATGATAAAGGGTGTCATGACAGATCTTTGTGATACTGTAAGCATTCTGTGTCTTCATTATGTGGCTATCCATGCCCGAGGTGTCACAGTGTACAGTGTCACAAGGTATTACCATCGATGGTATTGAGGTGAAGGATGGAGAGGCCCACTCTGTATTTTCGTATAACAGCATGCAAATCTACACTTACTTCAAAGCAAAACATTGTGTTTTAAGATTCTGTGCTATATAGTCATCCATCCCAGCAATGGCCAGTGTCACTCTTACAGGAGTGTGTAGAACAGTTCAGACATGGATTCCAGTCTGAGACTGTCAGGGTTTGCTTTCCAGTTCTGCTATCTTCTCAGCAAAGGGTCCTTCAGCCATGTCCTCACCCTTCTGTCCTTGGTTTTCTCATCTGTCAGGTGAGGAAATAATCATTGTAATACTGGCAGTACATCCCTCAAGGTCTCTTTAATAATCAAGCTGTAATGTATATGTAAAATGCTTAAGCACTAGTAGTTATGAGAGGTCCAAAAAGTGGCAGTAGTGGCATTTACAGTATTATCTTTTAATTCTCTTTTTTCCTTTAACCTAACTCAGCTAAGAGGTATGCTTTTGTATGTTTTGTTTGTCACTTATGCCATGAGTTTTTTCTTTAATGATTCAAGACATTAAACACAAAAAATACTCTGGCAAATACTCCAGCCATGTTTATAAACTTTGAAAAAGAGTTGAAGTTACTGCCTAAACCTTTTTTTTTGAGACAGGGTCTCACTATGTAGTTTAGGCTGACCTTGAACTATGTAGCCCTGGCTGGTCTTGACTTGTGGCAATCTGCCTGCCACAACCTCTTAAGTGCTGGGATTACAGGCCTGTGCCACCACAGCTGGCCCAAACTTTTAATTTTTTTTTTTTAATTTCTTGCTTTCACTTGTGATCTTTAGCTGTGTCTGTTAGACTTGGAGCATCTTGCCTGGCCCAGTTAGCTGCAGTATCGAGTTGGTGTTCCAGCAAACTGTATCTTGTCTTAACCTGCTGTGAAGCTCAAAGGCTGATTGCTTCCTGCCATACAGGGACATTTCTAACTCAAGTAGAGGACAATGCTGTTCCCTTGGGGAGGTTTCTCTGTGCTTCTCTGTGTTGAAGGCCCCAGTCGCGGTCTGTTGAAACATTCCATCAGGTGTGGAGCGCTTTCCAGAAGGTGAATGGGTGACATATTTAGCTTCTCCAGGCTTTTCCTCAGCTCAGATTCTATTCATGATAAGTAAGTGGGGTTGCTGTCAGTGTTTCTGAACTGCAATTTAGGATGCTGTGACGAATGATGTGTATTAGTAGTTTGGAGCCACTCATGTGAACTGAGGTAGTTTCACACTGTCATGAGGGTGCTCTTGTAATAGGATGAGTGAAGTAGAAGCCTTCCTTATGAATACCAGCACTCAAAATTTGCTCTTTGGCAAATGTGAAGACTAACATGATAAGTCTAGGCAAGAGTAGACAGTACAGGCAAAGCATGTCATTTATAAGTCATTTTTCAAAAGTATAGCTGGTGTTGCATTGTAAGGTTTCAGTGATTCATTAATTCTATCTTAGGTAGGGAAAAATGCTTCCCCAAGACTCTCCAGGAAAGTTCAGGCTCTCTTCTGGTATGGGTTTGCTGTTGGTTCAGAAGTGTCTAAACTTCTTCTGAAATTAAGTTTTTGCTTTTTAAACAAATGCCTTATTTTGTTTATGAATTGCAGCCACAACACAAAAACTACATCTTGGTTAGACCCTCGGTGCCTGAACAAACAGCAGAAGCCTCTGGAAGAGTGTGAAGATGATGGTAAGAACTGGGAAGATCTTAGGTGAAGTGAATTGGGACTTGTTCACCTGTACAGATATTAAGGTCAACTAGCTTTTATCAATGAGCTTTTAAAAGATTATCTAGTTCTAGGAAATGCACATGGTTTTCAGAAGAACACCTGAGTAAAGGTAGGTGTAAACTAGTATCTCCTTTAGAGATTGAATCTGAGCTCAGCTGGAAACTATTCAGATTTGTCCTCTGCATTCAGTCCTCTGGAATAGTCTAGAGTTTCTAGGAATGGAAGATCCCCTGATAGCCTGACCACACACAGCTGCTGGACCACAGCTATGTTGTGAAAGTCTTGGGAAGACTTTAGGAGCTTTCTTGGCTTTTGCATCTTTTGTTACTTTCTCATTTTCCCAGTTTGGGATAGGGGAAGCAGATCGTAACAAGTTTGGTGACCTCTGTAATTTGAGATATACCCATAATATCTGAAGAGCATATTCTTCTAGAAAGAGGTTGAGATGTTACCTAATGCTCACCTCTGTTTTTATTTTGGAAACAAAGTAACTAGCTATAAGAGTTTTTGTTGAATAAGTTTTTTTCAAAGCTTTGGGAGTTTTTAATTACTTGCCCAAATAAAATTTTAAAAAAGGAAGACAGTAAGTCTGTTGCTTTTCAGTAGCACACAGAAGTCTATCCCATGTTCTACCAAGATTAGTGTTTGTTGTGGACTTATTCAAAGGGAAATGTCTTACTTTGTTGCTCATTATTTAGTTCTGACATTTCAATTAATATATAATTATTGAATACATATTTTTCCTACAAGCTAGCAAAACTTTACCAATTCATCCTATAATAAAGAATTGTGTCTTCACATTTGAAGTTTGTCTGAAGCCAGTATTTTACAATGCAGTGCTACTGAACCTTTGTATTCTACGGTTATACCTGGTTAATACAAGGTTATACGTGGCTAATCTCCCATTATACTTGGTTTGTACATAATATGAAATGAACACAGAATTCTATGTTCATATTTATCTGAGGGACCTCGTGTGTAAGTACATGTCCTTCTGATTGGGAGGGAGAATCAGGCACTTGTCGCATTTTGGTGGCTCTGTCCCACTGCTGAAGGAGCAGTGGAACAAGTGTGAGCAGCTGTTACATGTGTTCTGATCGCTCAGTCCATTTAATACAGAATGCATACATAGTGACCAATTTTCAAAGATCAGAAAATAAGACGTACTCAGCTATAAGACTTTATAGAACAAAATTTAATCTTTATTTGATGACTGATGATTTTGAAAGCAATTTAGTCACTCATCTTAGAGTCTTTTATGTAATATCCAGGATAATTATACTGGCAATGTATGAAAATGCCTCCTAAGATAAATTTGTAGATGAAAGAAGATTGCAAGAGCTTTTACTGAGACAAACTGGTAGTATAATAAAGGTATTGAGGAGAGTTACCAACTGTTTTTGTTGCCAAATCTTACAATTTTGAATACTTAGAATCTGTATCATTTGTGTTAATGTTATTTCCATTTGAGCAAGTATTTATTTATACCAAATGTAGCCATCTTAGTAATTATCCCTTCAACATTAGAATTCATATATTCTATTTCTAGGAGAAATTATATGTATGCCTGTGTGTCTGTATACACAAACAGCATAGATATATAATCAGATTATGACAAATGTCAGTTTGCATCTTTGCCAGTTAGCACTAAGCTGTTGTTACCATTGCTTGTATTATGACACAAATTGAGACTAAATTGTCAGTCACAAATACTGTATTTCTTTCTAACTCTGTAGTTCACATGCACATAGGATGTAACAGTACAAAATCATACTCAATTATCATTTTTTAATGTAACTGGCCATTTTAATACATGAGCATGATTTTCTTCATGACCTTGTAGGAAGGAAAACAGACAAGGATCATATTAAGTAGTGTTTTAGGGGGATTTATGTACATGATAAATCATTACACAAAACTTTAAATTTTGATCTTGATGAATGGTGAAGATATACATCATTTAGGTTTATTTTTCATACTCAATTATTATGAAGACTTTCTGTTTCCTATTTCAAAAAATGGGAAATTGGCTTTGAATTTTGATTTTCAGTGTACTCATTGCTCCTCGATTATTTCTGTGGGTCTAGTTCTGCTAGAAGCCCCAACACTGCCTTTAAGCTGCAGCCAGTATTTTTTTCAGCCAGATTGAGACCCAGCTGGGGATCTCAGAGGTTTCAAACTGTCTGACTGAAACCAAACTAATGATCTTTCCCAAAAAACATGTCCTAGGTGTTTCCTATCTCAGTTAAAGGTAAGTTTGTACACACTTGAGTTTCATTGCTCTGTAACAGCATACCCACTTCTAACCGATGAACTTCTAGATTCATTTGGTCTTCTAATTATTTCTAGAGCCTGTTCCCTATTTTCTTCACCACCTCTACCCTTTCTGATGTGGGTCACACATGGAGTCTGGCTTCTATCTGTCTTATGCTGTGCTCAGTGCAGTTTTTTAAAATGTATTCCTTTTCTCACTGCCCACTCTGAACCCAAGCTAATGGCTCTGCAGTCTGCTCAGTGTGAGCCTTGGCCCTGCTTGGTATCTCCGAGCCCCATGAGGTTAGAGTGGGGAAGCTTGTGTGTGAAATGGTTCTGTGTTCTGGGCTTGTTTTTTGTCTCAGTAATGATAAAATGTTTTACTGTCAGCAAGAGGAAGTCAAGAATGGAACAAATTGAACTGTTTTACTTGCTAAAATCACCAAGAACATTTTCCTTTTATTTCTGAATTGCTTGACTTAGAAACTTCATACAAAAAATAGAGAATCAGGAAACTGTGCTTCACAATCCTCCTCCAGTCAGCCTACAGGCTGCACCTCTCCCGTGCACATCACATGACACGAGTCATCTGCCCCCTTCCTTTTGGAAGGACATGGAGCACATTGTACAGGTCGCTCCCTGAGTTTGCCCTCCCCTCCATGCTTCAAGCTACTTGTAAGTTAAATTATGCTTTAATTGTGGTGTAATTGCCTCACTGATTAGAGGATTATTGAAGGATTAAAAGGACTAATAATGAAAGGTCTAACAGCCTTATTTGCTGCAAATAAGCTCTGTAGTGACTTCCCACTTAAGAACATCCAAACCACAAAAGGTATTTGTCATCCTTTACAACTAATCAGATCCTGTTTTGACATACAAGTAAATGAGCCATAGAATTATTTTGCCAATATCAGCTCTTAGCACTTTATGCTTTACCTTGAGGTCTAGAGTTTATTAGCCAAGCCAGTGAAATAAGCCACCTGCAGGTAAGGACAAAATGAAGTGATGTGTTTGCTACTGGTTTTCTGAGGGGAGTTTCCTTCTTGGTGCTGGTGTCTGACTTTTTCTTTCTTTCTTTCCTGTCTCATTCCTGCTGTTCCTTTGGAGAAGAAGGGGTCCACACCGAGGAGCTGGACAGTGAACTAGGTAAACCCTCTGGCAGTTGCTGTGCATGATTAGCTGCATGGTTGTGTCTCCTGTGAATTGCTTAATCTCTCGTTTTCTTGAGTGTGCACCTATTCAGTTGTGATCTTCATTCCAGTTTGTCCATGAGAAGGCAGTTCTTTAGCCTGTGGGTCAGACTGCATACAACACAGAGTTGTAATACATTTCATCTGCAACAAAGGTGTGGATGAATTGAGACTAGAATGAAGTTAGCAAATTAGTGATGGGTAGTCTTGTAAAATGAGGATTGAGAAGAGCTGAAATGGTGCTAGCCATGTCTCTTGAACTTCCATGTAACTTGCCTCGGTGTCATTTTTCTATTTCTTTAGTGTGGATGGTTATCTATGTAATACCCTCCCGAAACAGCAAAAGAAACACAAGTCCACAAGACTAATATATATCTACCGCAGGAGCAGCTGTCCTCGAATTAATTCCCGGTGATTAATGGAACAGTTAATAAGTCCTATGATTATGTTTTTTTTAAGGCACGAATCTCATGTAGTTGACCTTGTCCCTAGAGTGTATGTTTTGGGAACTGTAAGCAATGTTTATTGGTGGCATTCTCCCTAAAGCTTATGTATTAGTGTAAATCAGGCCTCAACTATTGTAGTTATTCTAGTTTATGGGTAACTTACGTTTGCAGATAATGCCAGATATTTCTTCTTTGCCCCTAGAATATATTGAATTATATTCTAAGTTAAATGTTTTACATTCAGATTTGAACAACATTAAAATTAGTTTGCCATTGTATCTGAGGCAGTCACTGGAGAGTAAATGGGAAAACCAAGGTCGAGCTGTATTTCAGATTAAAGCCTTGAATTGGAAATTGACCATTAATTATATTTTCTAAGTAAAAGATTGCTCTTAACATTAATATGAATGTACAACCTAACATTATTGAATTGGCGTGGTATTTTTAAGATTGTTGTAAGTCCTAAAAATATAAATTAATTAATATAAATTATCACTTCTATTCGGTTGCATGTTCTTTGTTACATGAAGAAAATATTTATCACCTGGAGTTGTGATGCAGGACTTAGTTCTGATTTTCTTAATGTTTGTTAAGAAGATAATAATCGGTGACCATGCCCACAGTGATTTGTGACTGTTGAGGGATCGATGGTTAAAGATGTTTAATAAGCTGTCCTTGGTCTATGCAGTAGGAGTGGCTCAAGGGTCACCTGTGGAATATGACAATTCAGAGCTAATTTTATAAAAAAAAATAAAATAAAATAATTGAAGGAGGCCAAGCCAGGCTTTCCATGCACAAAGCAAATATCTCCATCATCTGTTAAACCAGTTTCAACCCATCTTGCTACCTAAAGCATTGGTGTAAGGGACCGTTCTGTGGTGGTGGGTGCCCGCAGAATTAAGTTAGATATCCGGGAGAACCACTTGGTTTCTGTCAAATGCCAAAAACGTTTTCTGTGTTTTCCTTCAATGTAACCATGATATGAGAGGAAGTTCCCTGTGGTGTTGACTCTGAGAAATGAACTTCAGCTGTACATTTACGTCCCTCTTCATGGACGTACCTATAATTGAGGAAGATAGTGTGGCCTGGTTGTGGAGCCTTCTCCGGGGTCAGAACAGATTGCTAGGCTTCCCATGTACTGGCTCTGTACACTTAGGCCTTCTTTTTGCTTTCCTCTGTCAAAGAATGTAAGTTGGAACTGAAAGAGGTGCTTTTTTGAGGTATGAGAGGAAACTTGACGAGAATGTATTTTAATATTTGACTCAGTAATCAGCACATTTTGGTTATGACTTTATTATGAGCTAATTCCAGTTGTTGGACTTATGCATAGCCCCTTATCATGCTCTGTCCCTGTAATGTGAGACAGGGAGGAAGCCCATCCTGGACCTGGAGTAACTGCAGTTGGGCAAGCACTTGTTCTGACCCATGTGCGATATTAAGGAGTCTACGCATCCCCTCATTTAACCCACGGTTGATCTTCAAGGTGAACATAGAGAAAGACATGGCTCAGAGATATGAGGGAAGCAGCCCAGGGTCACAGAGCAGCAGAGCTAAGTAGTTGCAGAGGCACATTTCTGGGCAGTGCCAGCAGGCCCTCAACCCCTCTGGCCTCTGGGAGAAGTTGTGTGGTTTTGTCTTCTCGCTGATGGTGGTCAGACATGGGCAGTGCCTGCTGAGAGGTCTTCAGTGTTTTTTTATTTTTTTAACTATAATGTGATCACTTTATGGGCTTAAATATTTTCTGCCATTTTTAGTTTTTTATAAGCAAATGGCAAATTCTAGGACAAACAGTTTCCTTTTTTAAATCAATGACCCATTTCTATTTTCAGCTCTAGGAGACTAATTCCTGTTATTAAGTTAATCACTACATTGGAAGTGAGAAATCTATCTTTTCCATTCAAACTGATTTAACTTGAAAAACTGGAAACTTTCTGGAGGAGGTTTATCTGTTTCATAAGTGTTTAAAATGTCCAGAAACGTGAGCTGCCTGGCCCTGTTCTGAACCCCTCGAATGTGAAGGCCCTAAGACCCACCATGCAGAAGCAGGCATGGCTTTGTTTCAAAGCACTGCTGTGGGGCTATGACTGCTTGGCCTCTACACCGGTACTTACCTCATGTCCCTGGTGCCTGACACACTCTTGGGCAAACAGTAGGCACCCAGTAACTGTCTGTCACATTGTAACTGAGTGAAGGGAGTACAATATCTAAAAATCATCGGGTTAGATGTTTCACAGTGCAGACTTTGGAAAGAGGTCTGGTGCTG
This sequence comes from Dinomys branickii, assembly GCA_004027595.1. Lineage (NCBI taxonomy): Eukaryota > Metazoa > Chordata > Mammalia > Rodentia > Dinomyidae > Dinomys > Dinomys branickii. Next base: position 209,477 of record PVLD010000188.1, read on the forward strand.
CTCAATGTGATATGGTTTCTTACTCTCCCCCAGTCTTCTCCACACCCAAATGTGTGACTGGGCACCAATTTGCATTTTTTAAAATTTTCAGTTTCCCAATTCTTTGGAAATATTTTTCTGGTTCATTTTCATTTAAATGATAATTTATACCATTGTATGGAGAAGCCATTCCCAGGCACTTGATTGGCATTGGTGTGTGATGTGTAAAACTGCCAACCTGTAACAGTATCGGCAATTTGTACTTGTCTTGCATTTTAGTAGCTCATGTGTCCTGAATTCAAAGACTTTAAATCCTATTAGATGTTCATTTTTAATTAGAAAAAAGTGAACAAAATCTGTCTCTTTGTTTGCAAACAAGTAACGTGTAGAGCAAAATCCATGAAATCAGTATCTCTTGATGTTCATCCAAATCTGAACAAAACATAAACTGTGAGTAATTAACGTGTGTGTATTCCTGTGCACATGTATGCCTCTGTCTCAGTCTGGGACTCTGCTCATGAAATAGTCATCTTTTGAAAACAGTGACTACATGATTCCTTGAATTAAAAACATCTGCTTCAAAATAAGTGGTATTTCAAGTGTTTGTAGAATGCCAGCTCTTAATAGTTACTTCTAGAAATAATGTTTCACTGTGGAATATAGTATTATATAAGCTTTCCTTAAATGCATAGATCAAGGTGGCTTTAAAAAGGTCAGAAATTATTGCTCTGTAAGGATTGTTTTAATGGCACAAAACACTCCTACTTGCTTCTTTCATAAAGTAAAACTGTCTATGGCAATGGACCTCTCCCAGCAGATTCTTGTAATAGAAGTCACTCTGACCTAGTTAATAAAGTTCATTTCAGCCTTTGATGTGAAACAAAGTCCAGCAGAGCATGGCTCAGTTTTCACTGTAGCACCACCTGTAAAAGGATAGCACGTCCCCATTGGATAGTGGGTTGTCAGCAGGGAGGACGTGGGTCACTCTTCCACAGGTGAATTGAGGGGGATGATGAACAGGCCCAAACACAGTGACCAAGTAATAAAAACCCCATTCAGTGTGGGCATTTTATTTACACAGTAGCATTTTATTTGGGAACAAGGAGAAAAGGTGCAGATTTTATTTTCTTGCAAGGAAAGCAAAACACAGTTTTATTGAAAAATGAAGAGAAGCATTAATCTCTATCGAATTTTCTTTGAGAAGGTAGCTTAGAAACAAAATAGAAAACAGTAAATATTTAAGGTGGGAACTAGACATTCAGGGCAAGTTTTAACTATTTCTGTTAAAATCTGGTTTGATAATTAAGAATAAAAGCAGCTAGGGCTACATTAAAGGCAGTGAGGGCTACATTTATTAAGTTTTATTTTCTTAAAATTCCACTAAAGAACCACTTTGCATGTAGAAAAAATATACTGAAAAAAATAAAAATAGTGTACACCCCTTTTAGTTGGGTGGAATTAAGGTGTTTTTATGAGTCTGTCTCTTTTTGCCTAACTCAGTCATGTCAGTCCCAGGCTCCCTAAGAATCTGCTCTACTTGCTCTAAATGTTCTTTCATTTTTCAGAACTGCCTGCTGGCTGGGAAAAGATCGAAGACCCTGTCTATGGTATCTACTATGTAGAGTAAGTGCCTGCTAATAACGCACACATTTGTTTCTGCCCCTCTGGAATTATGTACTTTATGTTAGGTAATTCTATAGGATGCATAGACATTTTAGATTATTATCACTAAGAGCATGCATTTATTTTTTTAAGAGCAGGATATATTTATTGGGGAAAGAAAGCTTCTGGCTGAGAGAGAGACAAGAAGCGGTCCTGAGTGGGTTACCCTGGAATTATGTATATTTATGCTAAGCAGAACTTATCATTACTGTAAGACATGAGCCAAATAATAATATATTAATTTTAAAATGAAAATATCTATGTGTAGTCTAATGAACAAGAAGATAATGAATAGGTAAATTCCATTCGTCATTAATTCCCTTCCTGAGGACCTGCCTCATGGCTCTTATGTGCCTTGCATTGTGAAGACTAAACACAATCCTGGCTGATGAAGGTACATGATAAGCATTAGCTGAACAAATAGATGAGAAAGCCCAGGACACAATAGGACAGATGCTGGGGATTGTTTATCTTCATGAGGAAGACCTGCTTCCAAAAGTCATTTGGAAAAAACAAATGCCATGCAAATGTATGGCCATGGCCCTGCCACTGTGATGAGGACAGCTGGGCTGCTTTTTCCGTGCTGCTTTGTGTGACCACATGATGGAAAAATGCCCGGCCATTAGATATACAGTCTTATTTTCAAAAATTATGAATTCAAAAAGCGAGTGTCCTTTGCCATTACTGACATTGGCTCCTCTTTACCTAACAAGAATTGGCAGTTTGGGAGGCGAGGTGGGTTGCTCCTCTGACCCTCCTAAGATAAATTTCCTTTGTGAGCCCCCAAAATCATCCTTTTTACAGACATACAGCAAGGTTTCTTTTGCTGGGGGTTCATTGTATAATGCCCCTCAACTAGCATTTAGTAAGGAAAGGACAGGTAATTACTGTTTTGAAGGATGATGAAACTTTGTTTTCAAAGGTCAAGGTGTATGCTTGTATGATACTTGCCATATATATATATATATAAAAAAGCAAAGGTGAGGGTGTGTGTGTGTGTGTGTGTGTGTGTGTGTGTGTGTGTGTGTGTGTGTTTGCCATGACTTTATCAGCTATATAGCCATCTAAAATAGCAGTATTGGCAGTATTTGCAATCTCTTTGGCTGAGGGCTATCCCTGTCAATTGATCAGATAGTTGACAGATGTTAGAAGGGTCTTTTTTTCTTTTAATCTTACTGCTTTGTGAATGTTCTTGCTTCAGCAAAACCTACTATAGGAAGTTACTCAGCACTTATGGCATTGCATGCTAGCAACATCACATGCCCTCTTTAATCTTTTCAGTAATCCCATAATCTACTTGTTGCATTTAAGCAACCACACTTTGTTTGGGTAGTCAGTAGTTAAAATTCTGGGATTTGAAAGCAAACTGACCTGAGTTTGCATGCCTGTTTACTGTTTGCTGCATTCTAGCGAGGTGAGTTATTAACTACAAAGTTCGCTTTTCTTTTCCATGAAATCAGTAGTGCCCCTTATCTGTGGTTTTACTATGGTTTTAGGTCAAGCATTGACCTTGTTTGAAAGCATTAAATGAAAAATTCCAAAAATAAGTAATTCATAAATTTTAAATTGTGTGCCATTCTGGGTAGCAAAATTAAATCTCCAGCCACCCTATTCAGTCTAGCTTAGAAGAATGATCACCATGTCCAGCATACTTATACTGTGTAAATCACACTTTAGCTTTCTTGGTTATCAGGCCAACTGCCATGATATTGTAGTACCTGTGTTCATGTTACCCTTATGTTACTTAATTATGGCCTCAGAGCTCAAGAGTAGTAGCAATGCTGGCAATTAGGATATGCTAATGAGAAGCTATAATATGCTGCCTTTAAGTGAAATGTAAAAAATCTCAATAAAGTACATCTCAATCTCAATAAAGTCCTAATCTTCTGAGGGTGCTAAGGTCTATGGTAAATTATTGCTGTTAATCCTTTCCTATGCCTATTCCTAAATTAAACTTTATCATAGATCCATATATATGTGGGAAAACATAGTATATACAGGCTGCAATATTATCTGTGGTTTTAGGCATCCGTGGAGTCTGGGAATGTATTCTTCGTGAATAAGGGTTTATTGTTGGAATAAGATTAAGGCTTGAGTAAGAATGAAACTTCTGAATAAGAATAAGCCTATTGAGGGTTTTCCCCAAAATTTGTGTACAAATGGTTGCACAATGCTTGGTGTATATAAGCATTGGCATATATAACTTCATTTCCTTTCTTAACTGTGCTTTTTGACACAAACAAGTCAATGTCAGGCCACCTATACTGCTCTTTTTTAACCAGAGGCTTGGCCTGATAGGCCTTTTGCTGCTGGGATATCAGTTTCCATGTTGAAAACTGATTACCTTCTTCCCCAGCCACATCAACAGGAAGACACAGTACGAGAACCCAGTTATTGAAGCCAAACGAAAGAAGCAGCTTGAGCAACAGCAGCAGCAGCAGCAGCAGCAACAGCAGCAGCAACAGCAGCAGCAGCAGCAGCCACCACCAGAAGGTTGGTCTCTTCCCCTGAGACATCTAAGCTAGGAACACTAGCCAAAGACTGGATGCTGCCACCCCCGTGTGGTCAGAGCTGGTCTTGAAGATCCAGGCGTCCACCACACGGAGGAGTTGCTGTCCTGGGAAGAAACAGAGAGCTTCTGCTAGAGCCTTCCCCACTGCCCAGGCCCTGCTTTCTGCTCTCTTCCCAACAGCCCAAGGGGTCCCAAGTTTGATGTATATATCATCCTGCTCTCTACTTTAATGTGGAAAGGAGCATCTTTAGACTGTTATCTTTCTGAGGGAAGCCTTGGCAGCATTTGCATTGCAACGTCTGAATCCAAACTCCTATTTTGCATTTTTACTTCAAGCAGAACTACTGGGCATGAAGCTAATGCTTAAAGTTTTAGGAACATTACATGTAATAATCATAAAGAGCTGGTACTTTCAAGTGCTTTTTTAAAAGTTACTTAATTCAGCTTCTTTGTAAAAATAAGAACAGCTCAAGCATATAGAACATTGAATTCTCTAATGCTCACCCCCTCATATATACAGAAAATTTCAATGGATATGTAAATTGCATATGTTAACAAAAAAGATAGGCATGTGTGTGTATATATATGTATGTATACATTATTTATAGTGTGTATCATATATAGTGTGTGTGTACATGCTTGGTGAACCTGTTCTCACTTTTTTCTCATACCAGTTTCAAAGCTAGTTAATATGGATTTATCTTATAATTTTTAATAGCTGCATAATATCATTTAATATTTCCACCATTATTTAGCCATCCATTTATTAACAGATGCTAAGGTTTTCTAAATTTTTATTGTGATGTTTTCATATAACAGATGTAATATTCTCCTCAAAATAATGTCTGAATATTAGTATATGAAAATGTATGAATATGGAATAACTATGTACTTTTTTGGTTTTAGTGCTAGGGCTGAAACCTAGGCCTCATGCAGGCTGAGTACATGCACTGCCACTGAATACACCTAGCCCTTGATTATTATAAATATGGTCCTTAGACTATCAAGTGGTGAACTTTTGTGAAAATGGGAAATGTTTTATGCTTTGTGACTCTAATGCTGGAGTTTGGAAATATCTGTAAGCAATAAGGTGTATTTCTATGGCAATAAAACTTTAGGGACACTCAAAATTGTACTTCATATTATTTTCCCATGTAAAAATACTCACTTTTTTCAGCCATTTAAAAATGTGAATGCTCTTGCTGGCTTGCAGACTGTGCATAAATAGGCATTGGACTAATTTGACTGCTAGGCCATGGTTTGCTGGCCACTGCCTGAGTGTATATGGGCCAGTAGAGAAGTTTTATTTACTCTCTTTTTTTGTTTAAAAGGAACTTTTTTGGTAACAAGAATTGAACTCAGGACCTCATGCTTGCCAGGCAGTAAAAAAAACTTTTGAAACACGTTTTTCCTGAGGTGATGAAACTTGATGTTGCAAAATGCGGTGTGGGTAGTGGAGTGTGTGCAATGGAATCTGTCAGCTGGATGGAAAGTTCCTGCAGCCCATCTCAAGGTTCATTCCTTGCGAATTATCCCTGCATCTCCACAGTGTGCAGGGTGTAGGAAGGACATAGAGGTCCTGCTGATGGTTCCCCTTGGGCTTCAGAGACCTCAGAGTTAGCAGCTTGGCAAACTGCTGACCTCCCCCTTCCTCCAGTTTACCACCTATGACTGCAGGTTCAGCAGATTAGCCCTGCCTACTTGCCCTCAGGAAGGTTCTCTCTCAGAAGGCTGCCTCTCAGTGACTGTGTCTTCCTGATACTTTTCTATGTGATCTCACTTTGGATTCTCCAACCAGAGAGCACTAGAGTTTTATTGATCATGTTACAACATTTCTTTCCCCAAACATCTTAGACAAGGGAAAGAGATGTTGATATCCTTCACATGAAGTAAGGTCAGATACCAGCTTCTTTCCATTTAAGCTGTCTGCCTAGTTTACTGGTTTGGGGCAAGGAAGAAGCAGGTGCAGCATGTGGAAGTAGACCAGCTGTCTGAAGGAAAAGTGAGAAATTTCTCCTTTCTTGCAGAGTGGACAGAAGAGCATTCATCCCTTGTGCCTCCTGTTATCCCAACCCACCCCCCGACCAATCCGGAGCCAGCCAGAGAAGCTCCACTTCAGGGTAAGCCGTTTTTATTCTTGTATCATGACATTAGCTTGAAAACTTTTGAGAGGTCCTTTAACCACTTAGCAGTTTACCCTGAGCCTTCCTCTGGCAGTGGACTGATTGGTTGCATTCTGTTTCTGTATTGACCATCCCAAGCTTTGCTGAGCAGGTGTCATTTCAGCCAGCCAATTCTTGTAAATTAGATATATGTATCACTGTTATATTCCCTATAATGTTATCTTATAAAAACTAATGAAAAAATAGGCAATTTTTGGTCATCCTATATTTAAATAATTGGACTGGCAAGTGGTTAAAAGTTAAACGTTGTCACTCCTATCTTTCCTTTCGTAGTATTGTTAATCAGACATCAAAACAATTAGGATCTTTTCTGAGTAAAATTTTCAATTATTCGGATAATTTAAAAATAATGGTACTTGTTAAATAACTGTTGAAACCAGAGCTCTCCACCTCAGCATCATTGAAATTTTGGTTCTTCCTGGGGGTCCATCCTGTGCACTGTTGGAGCCTCAGCAGCAACCCTGTCCAGCAGCTGTCAGGGGCATACTCTTTACCTCTCACCTCCCACCTGTGACAGACCAAAGTGTTCCCAGACACAGCCAGATGCCTCTGGGAGCAAGACATTCCCAGAGATGTCTATGACTGATTTAGAGGCCACAAATATTTAATATTTGTTAGAGAGGATAAAGTCAAATACTGCCATTAGATATTTCAAAATTCTAGTCAGCATATTTTTCTGACTAACTTTTTTTGCAAACATAAATGTTTTGATATTGTTGTGTTTTAAATTCTCCTCTCCTGTTCTTTCCACTTTTCTTGGTATTTATGCATGTTTTACAGAGTTTCACGTGGTGTCACATTCACAAGTAGCTGTGTATTCACAAGTAGCTTGAATCACCTAAAGAGGATCTTTCCTAAATATTAGAAGCTCCTGGATTCCCACTATCAGGCCTCATGACTCTTCAGTGATCAGAAAGGTTTCTGGATTTTTTTGACCTTTTAAATAAGAAAAATAGAATGAGAGTCATGTTTGGCAGAGCTAGAAAATATTTGAGGTACTGAACCATTAATGAGTCTAAAATCTTTCTTTCTACACTGTAAACAGCATATAACTTAGATATCAGAAGACATATAGAAGAATAATTTTTCTCATTTTGATTCCTCTATTATAGTTTCATGATTACAAAATTGTCCCTCTGCTAGCCAATATTGTCATTAGGTTAGTATTGATATCAATTCATGTAAAATCATTTCTTCTGGCATAAACATACTTTTTAATGGTAATAATGGCTGTAAAAATAGAATGTAGTATATAATAGCATCTTAATTAACATCAGTGTGACCACAGACTCCTCAGTACTTTGTAAGTACAAAAAGTCTTCTTTGGCCTGCATCATCTTACTGCCCCTCTCTCATGGTCAGTGAGGTCCCAGCCTCTTCCCAGCTCCTAAACCAGTGGAGCAAAGCATCTCTCGTGGTATGTGCGTAGGCTGTTTCCTGTGTCCCAGGCTTTACCACCCACCCCCCTGCTCCTGTCAAGCCACTGATAATTACCCCATTGTGTTCACTGCTAACCATTGGTAGAAATTAACAGTTACAATTAGCAGTCATTGGTGCTCTGTTACGGTAAGCCCCATGCAGGTGTGACACTATGGGTTATTTCTTCTTTTCCCTTTTCTATTTTTCTCATTCACTAGGACAACCAAACCCAAGTATAATCCTGGATATGTTCTTTCTGCTGACATTACTATGAGTGAAACTCATGTGTGTGTATGTGTGTGTGCACATACATCTACACATGTAGCTAGTCAGTCTCCTTTTAAAAATTGTCTTAAAGATTAAATAAAGAGGAAAAGTTCAGGTTCTGGGTACCAAATAGTTAGGGCATTTATCTGTGAACTCCATCTCTAGCCTCATTGTTTATAACTCTGGGTTACTGGCTGGATCAGTTACTTGGAATCTTTTGTGTCTCTGATAGGACCGTGTATGGATGCCACTGGTTACTACATGTTGCCATTTGAATCTAAATTAATTACAGTTTTGAAAAATCAGTTCCTCTGTCCTGGCCACATTTCAAGGACACTGTAGCTAGGTAGACTGGTGGCTACCATATTGGACAGTGCAGGCAGGAGCGTTTCCGTCTCCGCTGAATGTGCTTTTGGACAGCACTGGTCTAGAACATCTCAACACCAGATTCAAGAATAGCTTCGTATGGCAGGGAAACAATCCCTCAGGATTGTCAGAACCGAAAAGTAAGACTGATAAAGTGAGTCTAGGATACAGACTAAAATGAGTGCATTTTAAAAAGTGATCCCAGTACTTTTCATATATAACCAGGCATAACTGCTCACTAGTCCAGAGAGGCTTGGTCCCAGAAATCACACATGCCACAGAGCTGTGGCAGAAAGCTTCAAACTACACTGCTTAAGGGTAAGAAAAACTTCCTTCTCACAGCCACATTAACTAATGACCCATCTACACATAAAATGTAATAGAATTGTGTAAATGTGAAACCCTCTGACCTTCTTTCTCCAGTTAAGAGTGGGAAAAGGAAGTCAGTAGTGTGATTTCAAAGCTCTTTTTGTGTCTCTATCAAGTTGGAAACATTCTAAGCACAAAATATGCCAACGGCTCTAGAAGAATCCAGATAGGGTGCCCGCATCTTCTCATGTTCTCTAACTTTGCCTGCAGGATGGGAAGTCTCAGCACCCAAACACTTCTTTTCAGCCTCTCAAACACCTGTGGAATCATTTTTAATGCTTTTGTTTGTTCATTTACTAAAAAAAAAAAAGTTGGAGTACATGAAATGTAGTGGAAACTGAAAGTACAAATGTATAAACAAAAATACTCAGGAAGCTTCCGCTCTAGTGGTTTTGCCTGTGTACACATGCAGTGTACTCCTCCCAAGCACAGGGGACCATAGGGCAGAAAACCATACCAGTAAGTCAGTGTATACTGCGTGGAAAGTAGCAAATGGTAAGGACAACAAGGAGGAGCAGGGGATTAGAAGCATGACCAGGGCAGGTCTTACTGAGCCGGTGACAGATACTCGTGTCTCTGCCTAGCTGAAGTGTATTTCCCCGTGAACTCCCTGAACTCTGTGCACCCTCTACTATGACAGTCCAGGCTTTGACCTCCTTCCCCAAGGTGAACTTAGGGTGACCTCTCCTGTCCTCACTTCTATCTGATAATTGGTATAGCCTCCATCTCCCTAGTCCCCGTACTGCAGGCAATCCCTCTGTTTGAGAGAAGACTGCAAGTCTTGTCTTTCTTTAGCCAGTGACAGCGCTGTCATTTGCCAAACCTGCAGCAAGCCCTGGGAGGGCACTGAAGAGGTTCCTGAGCAGACCTCTGGCTATACGCACTTCAGAAAACCTTCTCAAAAGCCTGAAACTTTTAAAATACTCAATTAAAAATTGTATGCCCAGAGACTTTTAAGGCCTTTTAGTTATAGCTAACCTAGAGTAACTTGTTCCTGGGTGCCAGTCTTACAATGCAGGGACTTCTCTCAGTTTTTTCAGGGGAAAAAATAGCATTTTTGATCACAGAGACAGGGAAGATGAAGACTCTGGCAAGGGTGGGGCAGAAGAAATGAAGTCTGCTCATGGAATTTTGTTCACTACTTGGGACAGAGACATTTCTCAACTACAGAGAAATACTGCATAAAGCCCCAAATAAAACCTTTTTATTTGTATTAAAATATTATTTGTGAATATATCAAAAAACTGAATCTTAGGTTTTGTGTTTAGAAGTTATTTAACTATCTCTTACTTTATTTTAAACATGCCAGTTAAGGGGCCAGGATGTACATAAGCAGCACAGCCCCTACCTGGCAAGCACAAGGGCCCAGCTTTGATTCCCGGAACACCCCCCTCCCAGAGAAAGAATAAATATGCCAGTTGAATTTGAACTGTATGGCTCTTGTTTGTAACTATTTAGGTTTAGTGTAGGGCTTTTATTTTGGCCTGTGGATTTGTTTTGTTTTGTTCTGTCTTAAATATCTGAAGCCAAGCATCCTAAGCTTTGTTTAAACAATGAACCTTAGCAGTAGCTGACTATTTCAAAAATAATTCTAAAGGTACAAGTAAGTAGGAAAAGTCATCTGACATTAGAGTTCCTTCAAAATAATGACCTTCAATTTTGAAAATAGTGATTCTGGGTTTTTGTCAAATTATTCTTTGTGTTTCCTGGTATTACCTGTATTTTCAGTCTGAGCTTTCTGTTTGATTAAAAACTGATGTTTTGCTCAGTTTGTCAAGCCCAAAGCAGCACACAGAGCCCATATTGCAGAAGAAAAGAAAAGGGAAAAAAGAACAAATAAAGACCAACTCTATTTTTTGTGGTAGCTCAGTTTCTGTCAGATAGTATAAACTGAAACCAGGGACATATGCTGCCCACGAGGCCAGGTCTGTTCTCCCCCAGCCTTCTTTTGGACCTTAATGATGGCATGCCTATGTGCCCAACCCTCCTTTTCAGCAGAGGACCTGGGAACAATCCTGTTCTTGAAGTCAAGAGGGAGGACTTTGCGGAGACATCTCTGTGCCCAAAGACCTGAGCCCTACAAGCTTGGAGAGTTACCACTGTCTTCTTTAATTACTTTTCACTCATGGTTATATTCTTTGTACTTGTTTTAATTCAGGCAAACCTTTTTTTACACGAAACCCTTCTGAACTGAAAGGGAAGTTCATTCATACAAAGCTGAGGAAAAGCAGTCGTGGCTTTGGCTTCACAGTGGTTGGCGGAGACGAACCTGATGAGTTCCTCCAGATCAAGAGCTTGGTCCTAGATGGTCCTGCTGCACTGGATGGCAAGATGGAAACAGGTAGGCTCCACATGCCCTTAGTATATTCTGTGTGGCGAGACTGCTACCTACATCTAGACAAATCAAATGACATATGAATTCAGGACTTTATGAATGCCTTTTATCCACTTTGGAAAGAACCAGATCCCTGCATTACAGAAATTCATCCCTTGATACAGATTCAAGCCTTTGAAGCCATTTTAACTTTTGGAAATTATTAAGCTGCTGTTGAATACAGTAAAGCAGTAATGTACTAAAACTGCAGATCCACTTAAATAAATGAATTCTAAACTTGGATCTCTGCAGTGAGAATTTCTTTTCAGAAGAAAGCACTAATGTTCTTTCAATGATTATCCCTATTAGCAGGGAGGACACTAGATGCTAAAAGGATGTTGTATTAGCTGTTGAAATGAGCAGTAGCACTGGTCTGATAATTTCACCCCCAAGTCCTGTTCAGCCTCGGATTTGTCACGTAGAAGGGGCAAATTTTTCCTCTTCCCTCTTAGGGTTTTTGGCTAGGCCTAAGAATTACACAAGACACATGAGTAGGAAAAAAGGTGTGGGACACTGGTGTGGAAATGAAAGCGTAAGAATACTGTTAGGGAGGAACACTTCCCAAGCTGAAACAGACTAGATTTGGGACAGAGTAGTTAACTATAGAGAGAAGAGAGTAGGAAGTTAAGGGCTGGCTCTACAAAGTTTTTGTGTGTACATTTCTCTTGCATTTGACTTGTCTCTGATGGTGGGAACTTTTTGGCATAGAAAGGACAACTTCCGTATAAAATTTCTTCTCCTATTTTCAGGAAGGAAAAGAGAAAGGGTCTGAGTGCCTTTCTTACACCTGCTATTTAGGTCAAAATAATCCTTAAGCCATGGTGGCATATTTTAGAGTGATATGTTCTGAACTTTAGTAAGATGTTACATATTGACAACACTTGCGGATACTGTGTGTTTTGACCTTCAAACTCTTACCTTTTACAGGAGATGTAATTGTCAGCGTGAATGACACCTGTGTTTTAGGACACACGCATGCCCAAGTTGTGAAAATCTTCCAGTCCATTCCCATCGGTGCCAGCGTAGACCTTGAACTCTGCCGAGGTTACCCATTGCCTTTTGACCCAGATGACCCCAATACGAGTTTAGTGACCTCGGTAGCCATCTTGGACAAAGAACCAATCATTGTGAATGGACAGGAGACCTACGATTCTCCAGCAAGCCACAGCAGTAAAACAGGCAAAGTCAGCAGCATGAAGGATGCCAGGCCGAGCAGCCCAGCTGATGTGACTTCAAACAGTTCCCACGGTTACCCCAATGACACTGTCTCTTTGGCTTCCTCGATAGCCACCCAGCCAGAGCTCATCACTGTTCACATAGTCAAAGGGCCAATGGGCTTTGGTTTCACTATTGCGGACAGTCCTGGTGGTGGCGGCCAGAGAGTGAAGCAGATTGTTGACAGCCCCAGATGCCGAGGCCTGAAGGAAGGGGACCTTATCGTGGAAGTGAATAAGAAGAATGTGCAGGCTCTCACTCACAATCAGGTCGTGGACATGCTGATCGAGTGTCCCAAAGGGAGTGAGGTCACGTTGCTGGTGCAGCGAGGAGGTACGGAGGGTTTTCTTGCTCTTTGCTGTTTTGATCCCAAATCTGTTGCCTAGCTTGCTGTTCTTAGGTTCTTGGTTTAAAAAAAAATCTGTTCCTTTACAGTTGTTATTTAAATGTTGGAAATAGATTTAAAATGCCTTTTGATTGCTCCAGATGCTAGTCTCTTTAAAACGCTGCCATGGTTTATACACTGTGTCACACATATGCAGTGAGAGACATACTTTAAGGAATAAATCAGACTATGTCTTTGAAAAAATGAAGATTTCAAAACCTTTGCCCTTTCAGTCTCCTGAGACCTGCCAGCCCAAGCCTCTAAACGTGGTGTATACCCACTCTCGATCTCATGCTCTTCTTCCTTTTGTCACTATGCTTTAGCCACTCAGGCTGTTTTGAAAAATCATTTTCATAGTGCTTGAAGCCCTTTCCTGCCGCAGGCCCTTGGTGCTTCCTGTCCCTTTGCCTGGAGTCTCTGTGTTTTGGCTCTTTGTTTAGTGACTAGGCTGCAGTGAGGTCTCTTCTTGAAAAAGGATTTCTCTGATGATCTAAATTAGACCCAGGACACTTCCATAAAATCTCCTGCACATCCTTCATTGTGATGCCATTTATCACAATCAAAATAATATCAATTCTTTGTTTTTCTTTTTACTATAACATAGACCCATAAATCCAGGCCCAATGTCTACGTACTGACTGCTGTTGTTGCCAGCATGTAAAATGCCTACCTCCTTTTAGGTCCTCTTGAGGGAATGACTTTGGAAGTGATTATTAAGAGGTGGTAGGACAGTTCTCCCACCAGTGATGCTGAAGGTTTACCTGGGCATTATGAAGTGGGAGAGGACTTCTGAGAACCAGGCTGTTCTAAGTCCTGAGATATTAACATGTTCACAGCAGGGCCATAATTCTGATGTCTCACCCCCGGACAGCTTGAATCACTGGGGGTCCACATATGACTGTCCCATCAAGTGGCACAGCACAGTCCCATCAGCTGGTACAGCCATCCAGTGGGACACTCCAGGATGGACCACAGTGGTTCAAGTTGGTGGGAACGTGTTATACTTCCTTCCTTGTTTCTTCCTGCTTAAACCCTCACACCTGCCCCATCTTTGCCAAAATGATTCCTTCCTTACATGGCATATTTGTGCCATCTACAAAGAGATCAAGAACCAGAGTTTTATTTCTTCTTGGTCACATTGCAGTGAAGGAGCCCATTCATATCACAGCAGCCACATGCATGCTTCCAGGAAGCTGCATGTGTGTGATCAAAATGACTGAGTTCACGGGAAGGATATCCCAAATACAGAACAACAGCTGCTGTGAATCAAATGCTCAACCACTCTTGCTTGAACGATTATAAAAGCCATTGTTCAGATTTTATTTTTTAAAATGTTCCATTGCGATTTTGAAGTCTCTTCATGTAGCTAGACCACTTGTTTCCCTGACAATAGGGACCAGATATAGTAGGAGATAACTTGAGCATAAAATTGATGGTGGCAGTAACGATGGCAGTGGTGATGACACTTGCCTCTTGTAGACAGGTTGGTGATTTACAACGCACTTTCCTGCCTATACATACCTCTTGTCTGATTTTTAACATTTCTCTGGGGCTTCACAGGTGCCAGTCCACAGTAGGACTAAGAAGTTTACCCTACTTCCATGGTTTCCATTCAGTAATCTGCCTACTTAACTCTGAACAGCACTGACTTTGCATAATTGCTCATTTCTGTGGCCAACAACCTGGAAACGTTTAAATAGTCCTTGGCCCATCAGGCACATTTCTGATCTACCCACTGCTCATTTGATAGTCATGGATCACTGTACTGTGCCTGGGCCTGCATTTCTATTGCCTATATGATACGTTTAGGGTTTTTGTTGTCTCATTAGATTAATTTTTAATTGATTAGTTAATTAATTTGATACTGGTGGTTCCAACGTAGGGGCTGTGTACCTCTGAGCTATATCTACAGGCCTTTTTATTTTTTTATTTTGAAATGGTCTTACTAAGTGGTTCACTGTTAGGGTTTCTATCTAGATGTACTCCCAAAGCCTGACACGCTCACAGGTGGGGCTTTTAGCGAGGTGATTGGACTCTTGGGGCATGACCCACTGATGGGACTGATGCACTAAAGTTTACAGCTCAGTGTGATGTTGGGAGGTGAAGCCTGGTTGGGGCAGATGGGCTCACTGTGAGGCAGGCCCAGAAGGGTCTGTCTCCACCCTCCTTTTACCCCCATTCTGCTTCACCACCGTAACATGGGTTGTTTCTCCTCTGCCTTGCACCCTGCCTTTGGAGCCAGCTGATCGAGGGCTGTACCCTTTACAACTGTGAGCCAAATAACCCTCTTCTCCATCAAGTTGTGGTGTCAGGTACTGTGCCCCAGCAACAAGAACATAACTAGACACCCATGCTGGCCTCAAACCTGTGATCCTCCCGCTGCTGCGTCCTGAGGATCCTGGATTACAGGTGTGTGCCCCAGTGCCCAGCTTAGATTCATTTTTAAGAGGACCAAAAAGTCTCATTACAGTTTACAAACTGAAACTTACCTGGAACCTTACTGTATTGAATTTGCTTAAAGTAACAAACAAGTTATTATACTATTTTCTCTTCTTAATTTCTGAGACCTGTTTCTGTTAATGCTATTACTTTTAATAACATTCATATGGAAAGATTCAGAATATATTGCCTCATTAGTCAACATCTACATGGTTTATTCCAGAACCTGAGTAATTTAAAATCACTGTAACATTAGCAGTCTTTACAATATGCCATATGCCTGGTGTTTGATTTATGTATGGGTTAGAAAGTTTGCACATCTGCAGTTGGCAGGCTAGCACTAGCTACTATTAATCTTTCAGGAAAGTATAAATATATCTGTTTCTGTCATGCATTAGTTATTTGAATCAAGCCTGACATTTAATCATGCCTCCTATATGGTGGGGGTATAATGAGGGGGTCTGATAAAGAACAAGACAGCCACGCAGTAAAATGAGAAAGTAAATGACCAATTCACTGATTTCTTTAATGAATCTCATTTCTGTCGAGAGTGCTGGTAAGCAGATTGATAAACTCATTAGATCTACACTGTTCAAGAGTCTCAGGAATTCATATTATAAGGACGAGGTGTTCTACACTTTATAAAACAGGTCTTTTCTACTTTGGGGAAGTACTGGCTGTGTTTGTAGCATATGCTTTACTTCTTAACTCCTAAACTCATTTTGATGTTTGTTCCTATGAAGACCTGCCCTGTTACCCTTTTTGGTATTTTCAGTCCATTCCTCCTGCTTCCTCAATGTAGGAGTGGCTGGAGTATCTTTTGTGGACTCATGGGTTGGGCAGTTTCTTGGCTGGGTGTGGAGTTGCTGAGGTTGTCATTCACACACCGGAGTAGCTGAGCTGTCAGACTGGCGCACAGCCTGTGCTGCCCACTTCCCTGCCTCAGGCCCAGCCCTCAGCTGTGCTCTGGGCAGCCCTCTGTCCATTGTCCTTTCCTCCTTCCCCTCTCAGTTAGGACAGTACTCTTCGCACTTTCATAACAACACATTTGGGTTAAATCCTATCTCAGACACCAGAGTCAGCCTAGAGGCATCTTCAAGGTGTGTGAAAAATTACACTAGAGGATGACTGCTTAACAGTGCTTTTATAAAAAATTTATTTACTAAACATGGAATTTTTCCTATAACAATACCTCAAAAGAGATTAAGTGTAGGCAATGCAGCCCCCTCCCCCCTCCTTGTACTCAGCTAACTCACAAACTCCATCCTTAAGCTGCTGAATTCCTGTAAGCAGTTTATGCTCCTGCCCTGACATTAATTTCTCTATCCAAAAACTGGATGTTCTGAACTAGAAAATCTTTGAGGCAGGCTGTTCTGGCTATTTTATGCAAAGAATTATTGTATAGAAGAAAGACCACAAGATTTTAGAGTCAGAAAACAAAAGTTTGGATCAGATTTGAATGATATGTTTACTGGTTGTGTGACTTCAGGCAAGTGATTCACCTTATCTGAGCTTAGTTTAACATCTGAAAAATGTGAATAAGATGTGCCTTGCTTAAGTATGGTAGATAAGGTAGCATTTGTGCCAGTCTCTGGCATAGAAATAATTGTCACACCATAAATCTGTGGAGTCCTGCTGACACTGCTAATGTCAGAAGCATGTAGATGGAGGTGGCATCTTCTAGAAGATTATTTGATCTGTTTGACTTTAGCACACAGTGTGAGATGTGTGTATAGGTCCAATTGTCTGTATGGCACTGGCACCAAATCAGACATGAGGATCAGTAGAACAGAACAGAGGAAGCAGAAACAACCCCCAGCCCATTCAGACATCTGGTCTTTGACAAACACGTACACTGGAGGAAAGACAGCCTCTCTAATAAATGTCCCTTTAAGTTTTATGAACAGAGGTTTCCTTGGTCTCCTTTGAGGTCCTACCACCTTCTCCATGCTTGTGCTTCAGCAGACAGAAGGGAGGTTGGATACTAGAGGTGCTTTGTTCTGCACGCACGGAAGGGGTGGAAATGATGTGTTGCTCATCATGTAGGGAATACTTTTGTTGGTTCACTAAGTAACTTTAGGATCTGATTCTAAGCCGGGTGTGGTGGTACACACCTGTAATCCCAGGTGGGATTGGGAGGCTGAGGCAGAAATATCACTGTGAGTTCAAGGCTAGCCAGGGCTACATAGTGAGTGCAAGGTCAGTCTGAACTACATAGTGAGACTGTGTCAGAGACAGAGACAGAGAGGGACGGAGGTAACAAGGGAGAGGAAGAGAGGGAGAGGTTCAAATTCCTGTCAAGCAGGTCTGAGTCCATCTTCTCCTTATGCCATAGGCGTCTCGTAGGGAACCCAGCCTGTGGAAAAGTCTCAGTAAGTAACAGTTGAATGCATTAAACTTGATTCACAGGTCTCACTACAAGATTGATCATATCACTTTACATTCATACTTCCTAACTCTAGGATAATGATGACCATTAAAAGGCAAAAATAAAATGAAGGTGGTGGTGATGGTAATGGTATTACTGATATTTATTGAGGACCAGTATGAGCCAAGAATGTGACAGTAGTTCAAGCAGTCACTATGCTTCAAGCAGTATGTGTACACACACAATACAAAACCTAGCAGCACCCTATTGCTGTGACCAAACTGTGAGGCCACCAGTTTGAAGTGTGATTCTGAGTAGGATCCTCGGTGAAACGATGGCAGTAGCCCACACCTCCCAGCACGGAAGAATGGGCCCCATCTCAGCACCCCCAGGAAGGGGGAAGGATTGTTTTTTTAGGTGAAATGTACATCTAAACTTGCTGCATATGATGAAAGGAAAATTCCTGGTTTGATTGGGAAATCCCAGAGAAGGTTGGCAGTTGAAATAACAAACACTTCTGTGACGTACCAGGTTTTATGTAGTATTCATGGAGCCCTCTGAGGTACGTACAGCCTAGCTCCCCATCAGGGAAGTCGAAGTTGAGGCCCAGAGATTTGCAGTGGTTTACCCCAACCAAATTCACCACTTGGTGAATAGAAAAGGTAAAATTTGAACCCAGGAATTTTAGCTCCAACTGCACAGCCTCTTGGCTTACCAGCTGTGGTACATAAGAAACTGTGAAAAAGCGTATCTTACATTTAGAGGAATGACTAAGATATGCAATCCTTGGGCAAATTGATGCCACTTAATACTCATCAAAATTTACCGATAATACTTAGTTCATTAAATCATCATTGATCCAAACAAGAAAAGCTGCATCTAATCTCATCATCTAAGCACACACATCATTAGCATTAGCTCCTGTGTGTGTTTTCTTTCTCAAATAAGGCAAAACCATCATATTCAGAACCATAGTTAGCTGTACACCTAGAGTTAAACTGGGTGATCAGGCACCTCTCCTCTTTGCTCTCAGGTCTTAGGCTGAAGAATGAATTGCAAATTGTACCCCTTAAGTGTTTGACTGCCAGGGCCTCAGAAAGGAGGATTCAGGCTGTTTGTACTATGATGTCCTAGTGCTGAGTCCTATATGTACACATCAGCAAACATGGCCCTTCTCAGTATGCCCAGGCTCAAATCACATCTCACCCCACTGGCTTCTGTCATCTCTCCTGAGAGTTACAGTGACAGAAGTGGATTGGATGAAGGGAGGCCTCCCAGCAGTGCAGAGGCCAGGCTTTGTGTCAGATTGGGCCACTAGCCATTCCCTGCCTGTATTTTTCATCTCCCAGATAGCCTCAGCGCTCCCAAGACCCCTTCCTCCCAACAGGCTGTTATGACCACTTCACACGCAGTAAGTAACACTCACCATCAGCACTGTTCCACTCACTCCATCTTCATCATGATGCTTAGACAGTGGTTCCTTTTCCCCCAGGTACTAAGTTCTCAGAACCCCGGGCATGTCTACGACTGTAGACAGCGAGACCTATAAATACTGTTCTTTCTATACATAAAAGTTTAGTTTAATTTATAGTAAAGTTTAACTTATTAATTAGGCATAGTAAGAGATTAATAACAATAATAAGAAACTAGAACAATTATTCCACTATACAGCTACTCAGCAGCGTGCAGTTGACACTTACAAAATGCTTTTGGAATTTTCTATTTAATGTTTCTAGACCATGGATAACTGAAACCACAAGTGAATGTAACCTCAAAGGAAAGCTCCAGAGAAGAGGAACTCCTGTGCTTCCCTGGGATTCCCCAAGGACTGGAACTTGGTCTCACATATTATCTTTTCCTCACTGCCTAAAACAATGCAGGATGTGTTGTAGGTGTCCAGGAAATCTCCTTGTCAGGAGAACACCTGAGGTAAAACCAGGCCACTCATTCTCACGAGCACCAATTCTCTGGAGAACTTGCTGTAAAAGCTGAGTGTATCAGCCAGTGCTTACTAGAGAAACAGATTTAACATAAGCTATACAAATGCATAAGAATTTTTAAGATTGGCTTACCGGGGCACCCATGGAGTCAGCTGTGGAGTGCACAAAAGGGCCGTCTGTGTGCTGGAGACGAAGGATGCAGGGGAAGGCCTGGCGCCCAGGAGAGTCCTGTGAGTCCGAGTCAAGAGGCTGAAGGGTCTGCACTGGAAGCCTTGAGACACTGTCCAAGGTGAAGGTGGAGACCGAGCTCCTCCGGAGACACAGAGCCAGCCTTCCTTCCTTGTTTCCCTCTTAGGCCATTCAGGTGACGAGCCTACAATCCTACAATCGGTGCGCTCACACCCAGGGTGGGTCTCTTGTCTTCAGTAAATGCCTTTAGCCATACCCAGAACTGTGCTGAGCCAGTCTAGTCCAGTGCTTCTTACCCACATTCACACATCAGTGAACTGGCGCTCTGAGCAAATCATGAGCACAACACAGCTAGAGGTCACAGTTAGACCCCAGTCTGTTTTCCAGAAAGGCCTGTGTGCTGTACCTCATCCCAACAGCAGGGACACAGAGCTGCCTAGTGTGTGTCTGCAGGTATCAGAGTGGGACCTTGAGAGGCATGCCAGTGAGTCCTGTGGGTTCCAAAGCATAATCTCTAGCATGTAGTTAAGTCTTCACTGTCTAACATATTAAAATGAAATACAATTTAGCCCAGATGGCTGCCTTTCAGGTGCTCAGTGGCCACAGGTGGCTCATGGCTACCACACTGGGCAGCACAGGGAGAGCATCCCAGGGAGAGTGTCCTAGAGAAAGTGTCCCAGGAGAGTGTCTCATGTTGGCCAACATGGGCCTGGAGAGAAACCATGTTATCTTCAGAAGTGAAATACTGAGTACCCTATACTTTACCTTTTCTTTTAATTTTATACCTTTGAGTAGAATAAAACAGGGAAATGAAGAGAACTGCTTGGTTAATTGTTTATGTGTGAGAGAGTAGAAAGCAGGTTATATGTAGTCAGCACTCTCCACGAGTCAGTGCTGCTCTAACTTGTGTTACCTGGATGTCAGGAGGCTGTAGGAATTGAGGCCCCATGAACCTCAGACTTATAAGGTCTAAGTGTTTGGGGTGGTCTCCACATCCCCATCCTGCATGGCCTCCAGATTTTAGAGGAAATACAGGTCCTTACCTGGCTACAAAGTGTCTCAGATTCTCACTCTGGATTGATGCCTATGGAGTTGTTCTGTTTGTGTTTTTGTTTTTGTTTGATGGTACCAGGGACTGAACCCAGGGCCTTCACAGTGAGCTACATCTCCAGCCACTTTTTTGTTTTTTATTTTGAGACAGTGTCTCACTAAGTCAGCAATTCACCTGCCTCAGCCTCCCAGGGGGCTGAGTTTACAAACATGCACCACCATGTTTGCCTGAGGAGCTTAATTTAAATCATCTTATTAAAGTCTTTTAATCTAAAAAGTGAAGAAATATTAAAACACAAAGAAAATGCAACTGAAACTCTGATATATAAAATATATGTAATAATCTGCCACCTGAACTCACCATCAGGGTGCAGTTTGTCAGAAGTCTGTTCAGAGAGGAGTCTGCCAAAGCTTCCTTGGTGTATTTATTTGACTTAGTATCTCAGACCCATTGACCTCACTGCTTAACTAGGATGTTTAGCTTTTCTGGTACTTTTAAAGTTGAGTCCTTTGTCAGATCCAGTGTGCTGCATACTACCCTCGTGGCTGTTAGAAGTGGTTCAAGTTAAAATGAGCAACATTCTAGCACCTCCATGGTACCAAACAGGGTGTTGTTCACATTTGCTATGAAGGAAGGAGCCTTCTGGCCTTTATTGGTAATGCAGCTTTAAGTTTTTCTTTTGGTTTATTGCCATGGTTTAAAGTTATCAAGTGTTTTATTGCAGAATTCTTTGTAGATGTCTTGGTTACTTTTTTCTCATTGCTGAGACAAAATACCCAACACCCAAAATGAAGAAAGGAAAGGTTTATTTAGCTTACAGTTTGTGGAGGTTTCAGTCCATACTTGGCTGGTTCAGAAGCAGAGTAGCACATGGCAGAGGACAAACTGCTCATGGCAGCAGAGCACAGCAAAAACAACCAGCAAAAGGGAGGAATGGCTGCAGGAATGAATCTGGTAGCCTCTTTCTCTCCCTTACATATACAAACTATTCCCCCTAGGGTATAGCTCTCACACCTATAATCCCAGCAAACTATCTGCCCTAGGGCAGGTATAGCTCTCACACCAATAATCCCAGCATTGGATCATGCATCAGTCATAAACTCTGAAAGCCACCAAATAACTGCATGAGGATTTGGGGGGACGTGTGCACACAAACTATAACAGTAGAATATTAGATCACATTTACATTTGAGATGACTTATATCAGGAGATGAGATAAATATTAAAATGGTTCTATTTTGGTTGTATCTTTCATTATGTAATCCATGAAAATTACCCCTCACTTTTATAACTTGAAGCAACTCTGATCTTTTTATTTGGAGGTCTTAATATTTTGTAAATCTAAGCTTCTCTTGCTTGTTGTAGTATTTATAGGCAGTTCCAAATATGACAGAGATTTCAGTTTTCTCTCTTTATATTTACAGTGTGAAGTGGCTGATATGCCTAAAACTTGGCCTTTTCTCCTAAGGCAATGTCTCCTCCTCCTTGAAGGCAGGCATAATGCACCAAATCACTCACTCTTGCATACACTTCCTGTAAATGTGTGTGATTGATAATTCTCATTAAGCAGCAGCACATTCCCTTGCCTTTCTGGAAGAGTGGTGGAATTTCACTGGCTTGGCAGACAGGCTGCAGAGTTATTATTTGGTACTTTTGCCTACCATGGCTGAATCTGAAAGCAAAGAAGTTCTTTCCATATAACTTTTGGCGGCACAGATTCATTAAGATCATCAGCCAGGCATTGAGGGGGCACTGGGAATGGAGCACCATCATCTGCAAAGAAAATAAACAGGCTCTTGGTGTCATGAATTTTCTTTCTAAGTGAAGAGTGAAAGTACATAGATGAGCAAGAAAATATCAACCAGAGCAAAGTGTTCTGAAGCAAACCAGAGCAGTGTTAACATGGGGAGATAAGAGGGTAGAGTGACCAAGGGGAAGGGAGCAGGTTTCCAGAAAGAAGGGCACTCAGCACAAAGACACCAAGGAGGGTGTGAAAGGGAACTCAGCAAGGTGGAGGCAGGCAAGCAGGGGTGGTGGCTGGGGCCAGAGGCCCCTGGATATCTGGGCTCCACTTCCGTGTACAGCTCTGGCTGTGGTTAACCTCCCTGGCACACGTGGGAACAGTGTGCTCCAGGGGAGCAGGGGAGTAAGAGGGGACTGTGTTAGGTGGATGCTGGGATCTGAGCAAGGATGTTGGCAGCTCAAACTCAAGTGATACTGGGGGAGATCAAGGGCAGCAGGGACTTGGGATGTGCAGAGAGTAACAAGGCTTGCTATGTCTATTCTAGATAAGTTGGCCAGCTTCCTTCTGTAAACGGCCACCTAGTGAAGATGAGGCTTCTGGTCATGTTGGCCTCAGCCCCTACCACTTTATTCTTCCTGGTAGCAGATGAGATAAGAAAAATGGTTGTGTTCCAAGAAAGTATACCATGACTTATGGGTCTACCATGACTTATTGGCCTATCCCAGCTCAAGAAGGAAAGGTAACAACCAGAGTCTCTGCAGAGTTTGGATACAGAGGCCAGGGTGGGCTGTGCTGTGGAATGGACGTTCCTTCATGGACATGCTCCTTGCGAGGTCCCCAGGTGACTTCCAAGTGCAGCAGAAATGCAAGTGGTAGTGATCTAAGGCCTGGTGTTGGGACAGAAGTAACATACATTTATGGGCATTATTATATCAACGAGTGTTAGATAAGCTCTGCTGTGACCCATTAGTAGGTTGTAAAATCAATGCATTGAACTCCAGCCAATGTTCTTACTAAAAATGGAATAGAAGATATTAAAGTATATCATACTTAGTAAAGGTGTTTTTTCATGACACATTTTCTTGTGCATATCAGTGTATTATAAAATGTATTTCTCCTTGTGGGCCATATTCACAAACAGTTTGTAAAACGCCCCTTTGAACAGTATTGGGCCCCAGGGGCTGAATGATGTTACCAAGGACAGAGAAGACAAATCCTATAGCTCATCACTGTGCAGAGCTCAGCTCAAGTGGGAGACACAGGAGAAAGTGAAGAGCCAGGCTAGGTCAGAGAAAGAATAGGAAAATGGCGTGAGGTGACAGGGATGACTCAGAGGCAGGGGAAGATTGCCATTTCGCAGAGGGAGAGATCACTGCTCTTATGAGGAGAGGAGCAAAGTCTGAGAAGGAGAAGAAAGCAGGACCATCACAGCAGAGGAAGGCTGGATTTCAGGGCAGTGTGTATAACGTGCAGAAAGTGGGACTGGCTAGACTGGTCACCCTTCTTTTTACAGAAAGCAAACTACTGAAATGCCTGTATAGTGGAGGCTTCCAGTTCATAGACTTGATCAAGGTTACACTGTAGCTGTTCTTGTTTTCTGTGTAATTTCATAGTCCTCACAACATCTGTGGCAACCATCTTCCCATTTGACCTCTTCCTGGTCTTTGTCAGGAACTGAAGACATGCCCAACTCTGGAATAAGAGCAAAGCAGTCTGGGTACAGTCTAATTATAGAGGCAGAACTGACATGAATTTTACCAGAGTAACGTGTTGTGACTCTGTGTGGTATGAATTTGGACTAGAGGTGAGTCAGGACAAGGAATGACAACTAGGCCTATTTGATGACAGGCTGGATCAGTGACACAACTACCAGCCTCCAACATGTTGGGTCAGATCATTCTTTGCTGTGAGGTTCCATCCTGCATATGGCATGATGTCCAGCAGCATCCTTGGTCTCTTTTCGTAGATACCAGTAGCATGCCTGTCCCCTCGCCCATCACAGCAACCAAAATCTCGAGACAGTGACCCTCTGTTAGGAACTCTGAGACTAGAAGCATGCTTTCAACTGTAGGCGGGACTTGTCAACTCATGGACAGTAGTTAACTGGACCCACCCTGGTATATTTCGCAGTCTCTTAAAATTATTTAAACATTTGATTGCATTTAGATGGAGCCCACAATTCCACAAGTCTGCTGTAGACCTGCCCTTCCTCTCATTATACCTATACCCTGCAGTTGCTCACGACCTGCATGCCCATGGCCTTGGCAATGCAGTTTGAGACCCAGTGACAGTGTGCAGGAGGTGTGGTGGCGGTGGGCTTTGCTGTGTGGGTGTGTCAGATCCACTGCGGGTGGTGTGCAGTGACAGTGCTCAGGAGGCGTGGTGGGGTGGGCTTTGCTGTGTGGGTGTGCCAGATCCACTGTGGGTGGTGTGCAGTGACAGTGCGCAGGAGGCGCGGTGGGGTGGGCTTTGCTGTGTGGGTGTGTGAGATCCACTGTGGGTGGTGTGCAGTGACAGTGCGCAGGAGGCGCGGTGGGGTGGGCTTTGCTGTGTGGGTGTGTCAGATCCACTGCGGGTGGTGTGCAGTGACAGTGCACAGGAGGCGCGGAGGGGTGGGCTTTGCTGTGTGGGTGTGTGTGTGCAGGTCTGCGGCAGGCCTGGCTCCTCAGCACCCTTCTCATCATTGTCTCAAAGTTCCAGTCACTGGTTACTTTCTTTCTCTTTGACCTAATTTATGGGGTTTTTTTCCCCCTTTTTAAATGTAAGAAACTCAATAGTAGCGAGATACTTTCCTTTTTTGGGTTTTCATACTCTTACCTTAGTTACATGCAGAAATTAATGTATCAATTTTCAACAACTTTGCCTGCTGTCTCCCTGGTGAAAATGCCTCTTCTGGAGGAATATTATTACAAACTCACCCTGTTGCAAGAAGGATCTTCCATTTATTCTAAGCACTTTTCAGTTGTGAGCATTTTTGAAATTGTTGTCTGACGCAGAGAGCTTAGTCTGTGCAATATTCTTCTATCTTCATTTCCCTCAAATTAAATCTTGCATTCTTTGCCACCATCTGGAACCAAGAATTTGCTGTGGTATTTGTGAATCCATCCATGCATGGTCACCCACAGATTTAAAAGTGTCCCCAACTTGCACCTGGCCTGGTGTCTCTGTGTTCCTGATCGGATATTAGTCATGATCCCTCTCTGTGGACATAATCCTTTGTGGTTCAGCAACCTCATTGGTAGAATGTATGTCTTCAAAACCAGCATTGGATCCATAGGAGTGTTCGGTTTCCACAGCAATGTGAAACACACCATTTTGTGCCGGGTTGTTACCTGGGTTCATTTCACACTCTTCTTCGTAATGTTCTTTTATTTTTTAATGTTTTCAGTGTTTTGTTTTCTTGCCATGTACAATAAATGCTATTCATTAATCCATTCAGTGAACTTAAGCACTGTGTTAATCTCTCATTATAGATGTTGACATGCAAATAAACATCTAAAATATACTATGCTTAATCACATCTGCAGTTTCTCATGCTTGCTTCTTTTTCTGAAAGTCCCATTCGGTGTATAACTTTTTCCATACAAACTCTGGTATTTCACTTTTATGACCTTTATATTTGAGGGAAAAGTGTTCAGAAGACCCTTTCACTGTATCGTAGAATAGCACCTTGAGACAATACTGTTAAATGAAGTAAATCAGACATACAAATTTAAATATGGCATGTGGTATGGTTTCTCTTATATAAGAAGCCCAAAGTATAAAGAGCAAAATAAAATACAGAGAATAGGAAACAGGGAGATCAATCTTTTGCAAGTGGAAGGGGAGCAAGAGCTAGAGGGGGTGGTGAGTAGGGAGGGTAAGGGAGGTTGAAAAGAGCTCAGCTGTGTCGTGTACGCGCACTGTTCCCGCAGTTAGTGCGTCATTATGTACTGCAGACGTGCTAATACAAGGAGAACAAAAGAGCCACAAGAAATTGGGCCTGTACTTTATGGGTTGAACCAAGGTAAAAGCTGTATTTAAAAAGTTTCTTACGATGGGTAAGAAACCATAAGAAAGGTTGGTATTTTTTAATCATTTGGAAATTGTTGGAATTAGGTCTGTGCTGTTTCAGGTGTTTTTGTTGTTTCTGAACAAAAGTGGCTTGTGTTCTCTGTAGTTACTTTTACCATAGGTACAGCTTACCGCAGTGGCAGGTGATTGCATTAAAAAGTAATGGCACTGCTCATGAATTAATGGATTGTATTCCTGTGTGGTTTGTCTGCCCCTGTAGAGAGCATCCTTGCACTCTGGCAATTGAAGGAGGAAGAAAAGGCTGATTTCTAATGTGGCCCTAGCTGCTGGTAACACTCTGCCCCCTAGTTGTAACCATAGTAATGTCTGCAGGTATGACTGTGTGTCCCTCAAGGGCCAAGTTAACCCAGCTGAGAGCCACTATTATAATCCCTTTGACACCCACCCCTATTTGTTTACTGGAAATGCTGTGTTCCCCTTTTTTTACTTGCAAATAAAATAAATTTCTGGATTATTTTTTGTTCAGTTTGGAGAGCAGTTCTTTTTATTTGGAAATTCCTGTGTTTGCTTCTCACTGCACCTGCTCAGTCAGTACCAACACGTTGGCCCCATGTAATAACCTCTTGTCAGCCCTCACCTGGCCACCAGCCTGGGGCAGTGTCTGTCAGCCCCAGGTGTCACCTAGAGCATGGGTCCAAGTGGACCCTCCTCAGGCTGCTAAGAGGGTAGAAGGGGGCCGAGAGTCAGACTTGGCAGATGAAGTTTATTGCTTTCTAGCCATTTGCTCTCTCAGCTTAATGGGGCTTGAGAGAAAGAAGATGGGAGAGGTGCTGAAGGTTCCTACTTTTTTCAGTACCTTTACTTCATTTTCTGATAGAGAAGTGTTTAGAGAAGGCAAGATGAAGAGGAACAGGAAACATGCTTCTTTTGATCTCCAATGATGTGTTCTTCCTGTAAACAGTGAAAGGAGAAAAATCAGCATGTGGAAGTAGATTTCTTATGAGGTGAGGATTCTGGTGTCAAAAACTCTTCTCACTCTTCTTAATAGGTTGTGTTTTTCCTTCTCTCTCTTTTTTTACTTACCAAATCATAGTTGACTGCCATTTGTGTCCTCCCTTTTTAAACCTTTTTAAGTGTTCTTAGTTACAAAGCAAGGAACTCACAACTTACAGTCATTTGTTCAATTCTCTTTTACAAAAATTTACTAGTTTGTGAAATCTAAAAGCCAAAAGCCATTCCTGCAGGGAGGAGGCCCACAGGGTTGAGGACAGAGCAGAGAAGGAAGCACATCCCAGAAACAGGCATGAATGGAGCCCTGGGCCCAGTCCACAAAAGGAGCAATGGGAATGCCTCCTTCCTCTGATTGCTACTTCCATGGGCTTTTGATTTAGGAAGAAGCAGAGTTCAGGACCAGCACGGGCTTACATTGGTCACGAATCTGTGCAGTACCCTTAACGAATACAACATTGATTGGTTAGACCTATTCATGAAACTCTTTTGCCCTATTTGAGTTAGTAAGGTAACTCAGAGAATGTCAAATCTTAAAGAACAGAAACATTTTGTGAAACAGGAATAATTACTGTGCTCAGAGCACCCCAAAATACCATGGCTGATTTCTTGTGCGTAAAAAGCAGCCTTGGAAGCTATGCCAGCTTTTAAAAATTTATGTTGAGTGTGCTTGCTTGCATTAAGATCTGCACCTGCACTGACTCGAAGCCTGAGTGTAGTCTGCTTTACCAAGAAAAGCTGGAAATAGCCAAAGTCAGGCAGGAGAAGATGCAAGAAGACCTGGCACTGGATTCTCACAGTGATACCTTTGTTGACCTGAGTGCTTACTGGATCAAGACTGCTTTTCATTTCCAGTATACTTCTTCCTCCTTGCCATAAATGCTGAGCTCTGTTGTACATCTTGTCCCCAGATAAAATATTTCATTCTTTGGCCTCACGGTCCTTGGACTGTTCCTTCATCTTAAATGTAGTTGTCCTATCAAAGTTATTTCTAGTGAGATTCATCCTGAGTGAGGTGTTTATGTGTGCTAGGGTGTGAGGGGGGAGCTGATTCTGCTTCTCTGCCCTTAAGTACATCCAGTTGGTGCAATGAGTATCAACTCACCAAAACCTGAAATCTAATAACAAAGTATGAGCATCTCCTTCTCCCCATAGCTCTACGGGGCTGTGATTCATTGAAAATTGATATAGTCCAGGAAACAGCTCCTCCCCCCTCTCTAATTCGTGTAATCACTTAGATGGTTCAGATATTGTTTCAACAAGAGGATTTTGCAGACATTGAATATCTCCCTGGGAGATGAAGGTGGCTGTTCATCACATGTCCTTTGCTCTTTGGATAAACCTGACCCTCAGTAAATGGCTTCTTTAGGTCTCACTTCCAGATGCTTTGAATAATGCAATGCCATAGGACTCTGGAGTCCAGTCACCTTGCTGTTGTTAACTACAACATGCACTGCTAAGGCTCATGATTTCTAAATTTAACAGACTGGGATAAAGCTTAAGATAGTGCCAGGGGTGTCCTTGGTTACAGTGAAGCAGTTCTATAAAAAGTTTATTAAAATTGCCAAATAATGCCCATACCAAGCAGGCTAGAAATTTTTCCTCTTATTTTGCAAAAGTACCTTTTGATGAAAATAATCATCACACCATCAGACCATTAAAACTGTTCAAGAGGTTCATAGCTTTGCCTGAATGAAAGGACCAGACACACCCTTTTCATCAGTGTTTTGTTTGCTTTTTGTTAGAAATGATAAGGCATTTGAAGACTTGTAACTCAGTATTTGCTTCTGGAGGCCAAAGATGAAGGTCTCCTTAATGTGGCCTTTTTTGAACTCTGAATGAGTCTTTGAGAACATACCCACTTGCTGGGGCTGGCAGCAAGGAGTTTGGGGAGCAGCGAGCTTGTCATTGTGATAGAAGTCAGGATGCAAGGTGGCACAGCAGAACCTTTCTCTGCCCTGAGGGAGGCAGCTGGGAGCCAAGCCGAGCCTGGCAGCTCACCAGTAAATCAAGAAGCTGACCAAGGATCAAGAGCTGTTAAATAATCACTGCGGTGATGATGGTGATAAAAAGAAAGGCCAGGCAGCCCCTCTCCTGCCCAGCCAGCTTGGCCTGCAGCCCTCCCAACACAAACCCACTTCAGAAGCTTGCACATGCGCCCCTGCATTTGAAATTCACTTACTTCACTGAAGACCAGATACCTCTGAGGCTGGGGACAGACTGATAAGATAGACCAAGTCCTCCAATAGAGAAAATAAACAAGTACACAAGAACAGTAAATAATACAAATAGCAAAGAAACAGATAAGGTCATTGCAGGAAGTGCCATGGTCTATGAAAATGCAGAAGCTGGATGTGTAAATAAAGTATGACAGAAAAGGGTTCTTTCCGATCTGCTCATCCCCAGTGGGCCCTTCCCAGTGACCTTTGCGAGAGTACTGACTGATGAGCAGAAGCCGCACATGCACAGTTATGCAGGCTCAGTGTCCAGGCAGACAGAGCAGCCGGCAACAATCCAGAGGCCTAAAAGGAGTTGTGAGGAGAGGGTGACCTGCAGCCTGGCTGGGACGCGTGGACACCAGGAAGAAAGCAAGACATAAGCAAAACTATTAGGCCCAGTCAGATCTGGGAGGGCTTGGTGTGCCGGGGAAAGGAATGGACTGCACTGCCACTGTTGGAAAGCCATGCAGTGCAGCCAGGAGTCCCTGTTTCTGATGTATGCCCTAAGAAGAGGTCTCTGCTCTGCGGATAGTAGATTAAAGAGCATGGAGAATGAAGCAGAAGGACCAGTGTTGAAGTTCTCATGGTCATTTAGGCAAGGAAAAGTAGTGCCAGGGGCTGGGGTGGACAGAGTGACTCAGAATTCTTTTCAGAGATGTTTGCAGACAGGAGAGATAAACCCCAACCAGGGCCTTGGTATTTAAGATTTGCTGTTCCCTAAAGATAAAATGCGAGACATTCTTGTAGACTTCTTTCTTGGTCCTGTGCCTAACTTAGATTACTAAAAATAAACAGTATAAGGGTCAGCCTTGAAGTGAGTAGTGTTGAAGAACAGGGTCCTGGTGTATAGTCTTCCAACTTAGAAGTTTCTCAGCACCAATTACAATGATGGGTTTCCCTTTGGGGCCAGTGACCTTAAAATAACGGCCCACACAGCATCCTGCTTTTGGAAAGGAATCCTTATTACTTTTTCTTGCAGTGAGCTTTTTTGAGCTATTGTTTCATACTTGCCTCCCCCAGCACCCCCCCAACACTGTAGTTAAAAATCAGACTCTCAAATTTGAAGGAACTGCTATGCGGTTTCCAGGCCCAAGCAGTCTCCTCACACCCTAGGAAGACCTTTGTGGAGGAGCTGTTTTGCAAGGACTGGGTAGCAAGGCCAGCCATTAAGTATTGCCCAAAAAGCAACTCAAATTTAAAATGCAAATTTAGAAACATCAAACTGTCAGTGCAGCAAAAGCAGGGTCTTCCTCAGAGTAGAAGCATATTTAGACTGAAGACCAGCTCCTGAACACTGTAATTATAAGGATTCTCTGTGTGCACAAAGTTGGAGAGCCTTCATGGGCCCATACAAAAAACTGGCTAGATTCCACCCTGGCCAAGTAGATCTGGGTGGGGATACCCCTGGAAAAGAAAGATTGTCCCCTTGGAGCATCATGACAAAATAGTGGTCTTTTTAAGGTGGTGATTCTTTTTCTTTACCCCTCTGAAGAGAATGTGCCATAACTCACTCTACTACTGACTTGCTCCTTTTTCTCTACCTCCAATTTAAAAAAAAACAAAATGTTGTTATCATAGAGGGCTAGAAAACATTTGCAGGCTCGATAAAGCTAGTCTCTACTTTTGAAACTATTTCATAAGGCTTGGTGTTAATTTTGTAGCTTCAAAGATTTGCTTCATTGTCCCAAATTAGAGATGCATTTTACTTTATTTTTAGCACACATCTAACCTTCAGGGGTCAATGATTTAAGTACCACAACTTGCAATAAACTCAAAGACATGTTAAGAGGATGATTCACTATTCATACACTATGTGTTCCATGTATAGAAAAGAAATACTTCCTAAATTTATGTCACCATTAAGGGTATAAGGCACCTAGACCCACTGACCCTGCAGCTGTATAAGACCCCGTTCTCTGTGTGCTGTATGAAACATTTCTGTACATGCATTTTAAAGATATGAGCAACTGTAGTTTTCACCTCTTCCTGGTGGACTATTTCCCCAAGTAATTTCAGCACCCTGTGAATGAGGCTGTACAGTTCAGTATTTAGGAGCATAATCTTGGCGTTAAACCAAATCTCAGCTGTTTACTTGTGTGACCTTGGCCATGTTATTTGACCATCAGTGTCTCAATTTTCTTACCTGTAATATAGGAGGCTATTAGAACTTAACTCAAAGCAGTTGTAAAGAATAAATAGTAGGAAAGACAAGACCTGAGTACTTTTAGTTATTTTTGTACCCAGTGTTTGCTTTTAGGAATACTCTTTTTTTTTTTTTTCTTATAAAAGAGGA
Source organism: Dinomys branickii (assembly GCA_004027595.1). NCBI lineage: Eukaryota > Metazoa > Chordata > Mammalia > Rodentia > Dinomyidae > Dinomys > Dinomys branickii. The sequence goes on from PVLD010000188.1 coordinate 241,473, forward strand.
GGCAACTTTCTACTCCTCAAGGTATACTTTATGCGTTTTTGAATTATCATCCATTTCATGGCACCTTATCTGAAAGGGGCCATTCACATCTGAAGTTCACCCATCTTAGCCCGGTCTTTCAGCAACCCAGAGTACAAATGACTCTCAGTCTGTCCTCAGGCTGCAGTTCAGCGCTTATGACGAAGATGAAGGGCTTTGTAAACCATTAGCAACCACCAGCCTCAGAAGCCTTTTCTTTCTCCGAGGGACATATTTATTAGGCTCTATGTACTGTGTAATTGATGGAGACTTCTTGTAGCTGTAAAACCTGTACAACTATGTCTTCAATCTTCACAAAATGCCAAGTGACACAGCACTGGGCACTCCTTATTCCAATTCCTGACCTCCATTGGTCCCTCTGAGTTGTATTGGCTCCAACACTTTGTAATGGCTGTTACTGGTTTCCCAAAGGAAAGGGTGTCTTTGTCGTTTTGAAGCCATTGGGTCTGGCGCTCCTGTTCTTGGCAGCTGGTATCATATTTGCATTGAGAAGTTGCACAGCAGAGTTGAGGATGATATTTGGCCAGAGAAAGGAGAAAAAAATCAAACATGTCCAAAGTAAGATCATTTTTCATTTTGTTTTATGGATTCAATTTTGTGGAATATAGTATTTATAAGGCCCTTCAGTGGAAATGTACACAAGCTGAAGGTTGGCCTTGACTTATGTTGGCACACAATTAGCTTAAGAAACCTTAAAAGTCCTCATCATTGTTTAATCAGTCATTAGCCACTGGAGGTTGCTCCCAGCCTCCTCTGCTCTCCATAATTAACTGCTGGCCATCTTCCCTTCCTAGCCCCACCCTTCTGCCCCTTCATATTGAACTAGGTTTCTTCCCTCTATGTCCCTAAAAGCAATAGCACTTCCTTCTGTCATGGCTCTAGTGCTCACCACTGCTATTGTCCCCCTCTTTCTCTCTGCAAATGGACTGAACTCCTCCAGGGAAGGGCAGGGACTGTAGAGGATTTACCTGTGTCTTCAGGAATGCTCTGGTAGCACTGAGCAGAGCTCAGTGAATTCTGTTTGAGTGAATGATCATGGGCCCTATCCCTCTGAGGATCCAGGTCCTAACAAGTTGCCTCTCCCAGAAAGATTTGCTTGACTTCCCAGTATACCACAGCTGTGTGCCCCATATGCTGCTGTCCTATGCCCACCTCACATCATCACAGAAGTTCTCACCCTCCAAGTTTACTTGCCAAGTTGCTAGATCTGTTTCTCCCACAGATTGTGAGCACCCTGAAAGTAGAATCTAGGTTTTCTTCATTTCACACCAGGTTCTAGCACATAGTAAAACCTCAACATAGCTGGGCTGAGTGAGTGGATTTTTCATGCTTTCCTTCTAGCTTTCAATAGAAAAGGCTAAATCTGACCCTTCCTTTTCTTGATTTTCAGCTCGTTCTTCTGTTTTTCAGTAAGAGGGGGTCAGCTTAAATGTACAGTATATCTTAGTTTCCATATTTAGTATTCAACAAAGAAAACAAAAACGCTACTTGGCAGGGGTGGCTCTCATGGCTTTTTAGGAAGGGTTTCAGGCCATTGATAGTTGTCCTGCCTTGCCTGTGGTTTGTAGGCTAAACATCCATTCTGCTTAGCTGGGGGAGTCCCAGAGAGTTCTCATGCCCCTCCTGCACCCCCTCTCCTCTGCACCCCTCCTGTGCTTATTCCCATTCTGCATGCCTCCTGCACCGTCCTGCGCTCACTCCCCTCTGCATCCCTCCTGCACCTCTCTAAGCCTTCATATTCTCTTGCTGTTTAGATTCATCATCATATTGTCCCTGGCAAATCAATGCATTACCTAGCTGACACGGTATTTCACACAGCAGCATTTTTGCTGGTAAATATTAGTGTTCTGGTGTGTTCTTTAATGCAGTTTCACTCCTCATAATTTATTTTTAGATGTGTCCTTTAGATCTTTCTAAGAAAGGAGGAGCGAGCAATGAAATGTCCCTTTCAATATGATCCTTCCTACTGACCCTTTTATTTCAGATATCTTATTTGATATGTGCAGCCCTTATTGTAGATAAATGCTTAGCTAAAGTGAAATTCACAGTAGGAATGACTTCTTACACAATGACTTGAGCTCTTGAGTTCAGGATGATTTACCCTGAAGACTATAGACTTGGGCAGAGCTGGTATCTCCAGGCCACTATGGGTTTTCAGGGACTCCCTAAAATTCTGTGTAAAATTATATGCTCTTGTGCAGCTGTGCTTAAGAGAGCCTCAGATCTCTTTTTTACCTCATTTCCAGTCAAGGCCATGGCCCAATGATTTAGTAGCATAGACACTTGAGTAGGGATGTCAGTCACTGAGATGAGAAAGAGCTAGGATAGACTCCAGTTTGTTAATCCAGCATTGCAATAAGACCGGTAAGTACCCTTGACCAAGCACAAGAAATACCAAGTTGATTATAACTGCATTATATTTAAAATCTAGAAAATACTAAAAATAAAAAAGTGAACCACCCATTAATCCCTAATGTTCAAAAATAATATTTTGTTAACATTCCCTATAGTCTTTGGGTGTGTTTGTGTGAATATACTATATATGTTTATCTGCCTTCTAACAGTGAGTTTATATTATGTTTTATGTATAGTTTTTATCCTGCTTTTTATGTCATATCATTACTGCTTTCCTCACTCACTATTCTTCATTGTGCTGATTTTAATGGATTCAGTTTTTCATCTTACCATTAGTCTGTCTGCTTTGTCATCTCTTCTCAGAAGTTCAGTTATCATCTTTAAGTAATGTTGCACTGAACATCTGTTCATATGGATGTCTGATTGAACTCTGATTTTTTGCCTTGTAGTAAAAACTCCTATGGCAGAATTTACTGAGTTACAGGTAGCTATAACTTCAAGATTGTGTATTGATAGATTTTAGGGTGAGAAAAAAGTCACATAATCTGAGATGATGTATGATACATTCATAGATTTTAATTTAGGATTGTGCGTTGACAGATTTTAGAGTAAATATAAGAAGGCTCTCTGAGTCTAAAATGAAAACTGTGCTCGAGGATCATGCTTGCTGTTCGGTGTGTAAGACTTCCCTCTGACCGCGTGTCACAGTCCCCTTCTCCAGACTGTCTCACGCACCGATTCTCCCTCCCCCTTCCCTTTCTCTGTCACCCTCTATCCTCAGTTCCTGCTTTATGCCCAGTGTATACCTGACTCAGCTCCAGTGTGGTTTTTAGTACAGCACCTAGAGTAGCATTTGTTGCTTGCGTGCCTCACATTTTGCTCTGTGCCCTAAAGGGCCCCATGTGTTCAGTGACATGTGGATTAGTGACAAAGCACTTGTTAGAACACTTAGGAGGGAACCTAAAGGTTTCCCTTTAAGTCCCCAACTCTAGAGACCAGATTCAAAGGAGAGTGAAAACAACGCAGGTCAGTAGCACCAAGTGTTATATTTTCTGGGTCCACCCTTGTCCATCTCCATGTTAGGAGTCACCCTTCTGAAGCCTCGTCCACAGTTTTTCTTGATTCTGTCAGCTAGTAAGATTGATTGGCCTTCTCACCTTTTCAAAACCCTGGGCACATTTGGTCCGAGAAGTCTAATCCCTGCCCCAGCAACTGGGATTTTGGTCATCTCAGGGCTGAAATACAGAGCTTGGCTTCTCTAAGCTCGACTGAGCTGCCTGCCTCTTCCCTTTTCCTCTTTAATGAGTAGGATGAGCATAAGCTTTTACCTAAATGAGATCCTTTAAAACATGTGTCTGCTTTCAATTGGGGGAAAAAGTGATTCTTGTAAACCACAGAGGTTAAGGTTAGCTCTAGAAATTTTAATGTGCAATAAAACATTCTGAAATGCAATGCATTTAACTTACTTAAAAGGGCAGTATAGACTTCTTTATGGTGGCATCTGTGTGTATATATACATGAATGTTTATAAATAAATAAAGCTTTTCTTGCTGGGTAAAATACTAAAATAGGTAATAAAGCCACCATAATCCCATGGGCCAAAAAAAATGCTGCTTTGGTGCATAACCTCATAATCTTCATTTGCAAACATGTGTATTGTATTATATATTTTTTCATATAGATTTTTTGTGCTACACCATTATGCGAACATACCAAGAATAATGTTTTGCCATGTGGTTATAGGAGAACATGTTCAAGAGCATAGTTTATAGCCTTATATTTAGAAAAAGATTCTTTCTCCTGGTGTTAATTGCTAAGGTCCCAGTCATCACCAGGCAATTTCCCATTTGTTTCCTTGAGAGGAACACTTTGTTTGTAGGGACCTTTAGAAATTCAGGCCCTCATTTTTCCTACTTCTTTTGATCACTCTTAGACTCACACATGGAACATATGCTTCCCTGTGAAAGTTATCTGGGATGTCTTAGAAGTAGCATTTGCTACTGACTGGGTGCTAAGAGCACATGGTGGCAACCACAGACTCTTCTGCCTCTTAAGAAACTGCCCTACCTTACCCCAGATGGACACGAGGAGCCATTAAAAGGTGCTATTTCTGCCTTTGTGCCTCACAAATAAGACATGGCACAATCTGTAGAGTGCAAACCTCCTGCTGCCACAGAGTGGGCAAAGTATACATTTGTCTAAGAACAGCCACAAAGCATGGGATGGAGCTGCCTCCCACGGCCCTTTGCTGCATGTGCATGTGGCATGAATGTACTGTATGGACAAAAGCTGTGTCCTAGGATTGCTAGGTTATGGAGAACTGTGCTGCACAGTGACCTTTGAGTGATTTCCATTGGGTGTCCCAGCTGTTTTAAATCTTTCTGAGTAGTTTTGGCCAAAATAAATTATAAATTGTAATGAGGAAGCTTGTTCCAGCATTCATATTTATTAGATTTTAAGATTTAATGACCACATGTGCATAAAACAAATGTTTGATTTCTCAAAAAGTAGTCCAGCAGAGTTGCTTGATTTTGACTACTTAAATATTAATTTGTGGTCATAACCCACTTTTGGCTCCAGTTAAAGGTGTGGCTTTTTAAAATGAAGTTTTTCGGCAACTAGCTGGCAAAGAGGAACCATTACCTCTTTAAAATAAAAAATGTATTCTTATGTGTTATAAACATAAGTGTATCCATTGACCTAGGACCTTTTGGAATATGTCATGGACCACTTCCTAGAGAAAACAGACTTTGTTAACCCCCCATCTTCCAGACTAGTTGATTTTTATATAGTTAACTGTGGAAGGGTCATTAATTAATGGTTGTTTTTAAAGTAATATTTCATTGCCTCAGTGAGATGTGACAATGTATTAGTGAAAAAGTATTAGTGAAAAGGAACCCTACAAAGGGCTAAGGTAGCCATAAACTAGTGCCTCTGACCGATCCACCTAGTCGCTAGCTCCATCAGCAATACCTGACTTACCACCATTTGGGTGGTGGACTGTATACACCTGTCTCCTGCTGCATCTGCTATTCTGCAGCGTGCTGTTTTCTCTCAGTATTATGCTTTAGAGGCTGGCCGTGTTGTTACTGCTCAAGAGAGCTTGTTCCTTTTTAACCTGTGCAGAGGGTTTTGTAGGTTGGTGGCCCCACAGCTTATTTGGAATTTCCAGTGGGCTTCTAGTTTTCCTTTACACCAGTAGTGCTGCTGTAAACACCTTTGTGAATGCACCTTTGAAGGGGTGTGGAGTGTTTCTTTGTGGTTGAAAATGAAAAGCAACCTTTATTTTATGTAGCAAAATCTTGAGAGATGTAGGACTGAACAGTTTTTTGAATTACTAGCAGAATGTGTATTTTTCCTGATTGTCACTGGGATCCTGAGCAGAGTCAAGTTCCATAAAAGCTAACATTGAAAGCTTGCTTTTTTCAGCAAAGAATGTGTGAATTAGAGGTGAGTCTGAATTTTATCACAGAATACATAATTTTGAAGTGTACACAGTGACCTACACTAATATAGTCTGAAAAAATCATGTTGATGAACCTAAGAACACCTAATAATTTAAGAATGAACACATCAAAATTGTCAAACACATCTCTTATCTATAGGTAAAATACCTTTTTCACGTCTTCTTTCACCTGTTCATATGCTTAGTAAATGGTTTTTCCTGTAGGTAGAATAATGTAACCATGCCTACTTTCTTTCTGAATGATGTCAACCAAGGAAAATGAGAGAGCCAGGAATGGGGGTGGCCTAGGTGGGAAGTTCTTATAACATATTCTCTTAATCAGCTATCTTAACAGTCTTGGGAAGTGACAATTTCTGTCTCATCCCTGGAGAAATAAGCACAGAGGGCTTAAAAGTGATGTGCTGAAGGTTGCTTATCTGAGTTTGCCTGATTTGAAAGAATAGTAGTCTTACTGCTGCACTGTAGTGTAAGTAGTGTTCTTAGAGCCCTCATATCAGCATCCCTGGGAAGATTTGCTAATATGTGTATTCCTGGTCCCTTAGTGGGGTCTAAAATTCTGCATTTCTAACAGTGTGCCGAGCATTCCTTCTGTACTCTGAAGTCTGAGAGCCACTCTACTAGGCCATGGTGACCTCATTTTGGTGATGTGAGGAGCCTTGCCGGAGAGTGCCCCCAGTGCCTCTTTGGGTGAGCGACTCTTGTCATGCCTGGCTTGCAGTGGGCACATTGCATCGCCCATCACACGGCCTCCTCCCTCGCCCTCTTGCACTGCCTCGAATGACTGACTTAGCATGGCTCATGGTTCAACAAGTCATTTCCAAGACAGTTGAAATCATTGCACTACATAGGAATCACTTTGAAAACCACGTTGAAATTTCTAGTGCAAAATTATCTAATCCGAAGTGTTCACTGGCACTTTACACAGATGAAATCCACATTTTTCTTTCTAACCCCTGCGCAAACACAGTAATAATAATAAAGAAGATAGTAGCTTGTGGGAACAATTACTTCGGAAGCACCAATATGTGCTTTATTTTCCTTTCTCACCTCCCTTTCCCACATTCCTCTCGTGACAGATTCCCCACCAGCCTGCCCTAGTTGCTACTGACTTTCCTAGAAGTGAGAATATCTCTGGTCCTTCCCAGCTGGAGCTCTCTCCCTAAGAACAGTGTTAGGGACAGCCAGGTTCAGACCTTTGTCTTCTCTGTTTTTCTCTTTCTCCATTATTTTTTTTTTTCAATTCTGTAAAATTTTTCTTTTTCACTCTTGAATGATACTCCTTTCTCTCTAGGGGATAGTAATCAAAATTGTTAAACACATTCTTAATGGAGCCCTAGTCCTTTCCAGCAAGCAGAGTAAGAGGCTGTGGGGATGAGTGGCAGGCACTGAGGCAGACACGTGACCAAGATCTGGAGGGAACGGGACCAACTTGCACTTGGGCTCATATTTTATACTTCTGTGCTGGCAAAAGAGCATCCATCTGTCTTTGTTTTGGTGTTGAACTCATCCAAATAAAGAAGGCATTTCCTCTCCTGAAAGGCAGAGAGAAAAAGAAAGAAAAGGAAAATTTAATTTTAACCATGCACTCCTGTGAAACTAGATATATCCCCTCCCCCTGTCCTGATTGGTCTGCTTCGATGGACAGGTGGGTTGGGTGGAAAGGAAATATCCTGGACTTAATTGTAAGTTAAGTCTCTCTTAATCCAGAAGAGCATTTGAGATTCTGTCCAAGTGTTCAATTTCCCAGGCCGCTGAGGTCTGTGAATTTCTTTTCCCAGCCTCCAGGCTGCTGCAGTACAAGTCAGCATAGCTAATGCAGATAGATCGCCTGCCTCCCGCTCTCCTCCTCCCTCTGCTTTGATTCGATATGAACAGCCTGGTAACTCCGATGCTGGGGAGAAATCTGACATAACTCTGCAGATGGCTAGGTTGCCGTGAAACACCTGGGGATTGTTCTTTAAGAAAAAGGTAACATTTATATGCTAATGATTTCTTCCCCTCCCCTCCTTGTTGCTTATTTTTCAGGGCTGCCTGTTCCCAAGAAGAGCCCCAAGTCGGTAAGGACTTGTCAGCTACTTGGTGATTGCTTGGGGGTGGGGGGCGCTGGTGGTGGGAGGGGACACTGTCCGGCTTTCTTTCACTAAATGTGTTTCAGAATGGCTGGGGAGAGATGATCTGGGGCTCATTTTATGAAGTTCTGGGGATCTGTCTGGTAGAGATGGTATTTGGGCTCGTCTTTTAACTGTGTAAGGATTTGTGGGCAGGTTATAGAGCTAGGATAAAGACTATGTTTTGGCATCTTCGCTTCACAGTTGCATCATCACAACTCTCCTTCAAATGGATGGGTTCCGTAGCTGCTTTAACTTGATACAAATGCTATTGTTTCCTTTGAAAAAAGGAAGGAAGAAAAGGGCTCCACCTGCTCCCTGAGTAGCGCTGCTCTCAACTGGTGCTCCCTGCCAGTTCACATGGCTACTCATCTTCTCCCTGAGCTTTCTTATGCTCTCGGTGATGAATGATTTACTAAATCAAAGGCTCAGTAGGTTTTAGGAAGGGTTTCTCTGCTGTGTATCTATGTCCGTGTTCAGGTGGGCCAGTGCTCACTGCCCCAACACCAAGAATAAGACATTTCTTTGCTGTGGAAATGCCCTTTGTTGTTTTGCTAGCTTTAGCAGCATTGTGCTGCAGGTATAGGATTTTTTAAAAAAAGAATGTTTTGCTGTCCTTTCTAATCTGGTTTCCCTGAAGATGCATTACCTCGTTGACACGTTAGCTAATAGCTTAGAGGCTATAGTGTTTTGCTTGGTAGTATGGGCTCTTGCTCCCTGGGCACTAACAACAAATTAAAATGCTACTTTAAAACTCAGAATCTGGAACTCAGATGCCTGTGAAATTGATCTGGGTGGAAGAGGCTTCCTAATTCATTAAACTGAGGATGAAGAAAGGTGCTTCATTGTGCCTTAGGAGATCTGGGGGAAGGTAGATTTACAGCTTCCCCACATCCAGAAAAGAAGGACCTTTAAAACTTTGCAGCTTACATAGCTGCGGCTGAATTCTTTCCACCTGTCTGCAAGCATGGCAACAAGAAGCAGAAGTTTATTAGGGAGACGAAAGAGGGAGCTTCCCACATTCTGAAGCCTTGCTCCCAAGTTCTCCAAAAAGAAAAACCTGCAGTATTGATGTGGTTCCAATAGCAGAGCACCAGAGTGATTGGAAGATTGACTTCAGGGCTGCATTCCCTGTCAGTTTGTGTTAATACCCAAGCAGGCGAAAGTGCTGGTTGGTGCTCACACTGAAACCATGGAGATGCCGGAGCACGTGCTTGTACACATGTGGCTCTCTATCTGTCAGTTGTAGAAACCGATTCAGCATTCAGAAAACTGTAAGCAAATCTGAAAGCTCATGAGTTGGTGTGAGCCGTTCTTGTTTCTCCCCACACACCCCCACAAGTATGCTGTGCAGGTGCCTAGACTTATTTTACACCCTGCAGGTGGCATAGATCCTTGGCAAGGGGCGTTCTGAGGAGGCGTAGCAGTTTTGTACCACTAGCATAACATCAGGGTGCAAGGAGTTCTTTTCTGCTTTGCATCCTATTTAAATTTACCGTGTAAAGGATTTTTGTAATGCTTCCCCAAAATGTTTTGGAATTACCTGGTGAACTGGAAGGACATCAAAGAGGTATAGCACCTGTATTCATCAAGTCAGTTAAGAGAATTCCTTGTGACAGTTTGTTTTTTGGAAGCCATGTCATTAACAAGCAACAAACCAATTAACTCAGAGTGTATTCCTAGGAAAAATATTCTCCTAACTGCTTTGCCCACAGTCTGCTGGCTCTTAATTACCACAAGCACAGAGTGGCCTGCTGCTGGGTTTAAAAAGAGTGGACCCCCAGCTTGGGGCTTGTCTTCACAAGCTGCCTATTCCAGGACAGGGATGTGGCATCACTGGAGCACTTTGCTAGCTGTTGCCCAGAATGTGGGGGCTACCAGTCAAGGTCTGTGTTGGCAGAAGTGCATAACCAACATCTGTGATCAGTAGGAACTGGACAGGTGGGTGGAAAGCTGTTTCCCTTTCCCAGTTTGCCTGTTGATGATGTCCTATCAGAGAGACAGATAATTGTATTATTTTGCTGGTGGGGGATGGTGGAAATCCATGAGGAAGCTGGATGTTCTGGTACCAGAAAGCCACTCAGGTGATGACAGATAGGGACATCTTCACCCCTAAAAGCACACAGGTAGAGCCTGGATCATGACCCCTTTAGACTTCCCAGCAGCTCCGTGAATACGGAGTATGACCCCAGCACCATTAGTTTTTGCTTACTTGTTCTTAGAGGTCCCTGACATGGCCAGCTTGGTCATGTGACTGACAGCTTCCGTATGCTCTCTTTTTCTCTTTTCAAATGTTTTCAATGATTAGTTGAGTTTTTATTATACAGAAGGACTTATCTTTTATCTTGTTTCCCCTCCAAGATAGTCCTCATAGGTTACTGCTAATATGGAATTTCACCTACTAGATTTAGTTTAAATGTTGAATTGGTGGTTTCTGTACTCACTGGAGACAATGGCAGTATCTTAATAAAATTTTATTAATTTAATACCTGGATTTTTTATAGCATCAGGGATTTTTCTGCCAAATGAGAGACCAAAATAAGATATATTTGCTGTCAAGTTTTAGACCTCTAGAAACTGATTCTGTGGCCCAACTTAATCATCCTGCCTGGAAACTTACTTAACTGAAACTCTCAGTTAAAATCTGACAGAAGGATCTTATTGTTGAGAATTTGAAACTGTAAATATCACACCAAACCTTAAGTCTCAAGTCGTACCCACTTGTGTCTTCCTGCTTGTTCGTTTTCCAACATTCCCCTGCCGCTTTTCCGCATTCGCTTCCTTATCCACCTCTCTCCTTGCTTTGCCCATCCATCCATATATCCACCTTTCATCTGCTTGTCCAGCCATCTCTTCCTTTTATTTCTCAAGCTAGTGTTAAGAGCCTATTAAGCACCAGGCTTGGTATGAGGCAATGGTCATAATGTGTTTGTTCTTGCAGCTTATAGTCAAATGATTTACTGATTAATTCTTTTAACAAAGGATTCATCATCAAAGTTTACCAAAATACTTCCTGCCTTCATTCCATCAAGTATTTCCTGAGTATCTTCTGCCTGCCACACCTCGTGCGTCCTGCAGCAGGAACTAAACTAGAAAGGGAGAGAGATAGTGGCCACATCCACAGGCAGGTCTTTCCAGGCCTCACCTCACGGAGATTAGTCTGACATGCATATACTTTCAAAATTAATGCACAAATATGATGCAGAACTGAGTACGCACATTCTGAAAATCACTGAGCTCTTAGTCATATCACCTAAATTAAGTAGTCTTACAAAGCCAAGGCTTGAGGTGTTCAGTGCTGTGATTCAACTATAGAATTCTTTGGAGTTCCCTGGTAGCCTGGGCAACATAGGAAACCACGTTACTTACTTAGCTATTGCCACCAGTTACAGTGTAGCATATTTAGTACTGAGGAGTTCAATCTTTAGTTACCAAGAAAAACTCACACAAGTTTTTCATAGGACATGGATGATGAGCAAGGTGGTAGCTTCCGTCTCCTTATAGCAGCTGTAGCAGTCTGTAAGGCAGCAATAGTGATGGGTTCTGTGCCTCTGTCCTCAGTCCCTCTGCCTCTAGAAAGCAGTCGTAGTGATGTGTGAAGGGAACACACAGAGACTCAGAGATAACACACACATTGAGTGGCCCTGCTCAGGTCACTCAGATCTATGCACCCTGCCTGTCTCCCACACTCCCTCCCCTTTCACCTTTCCTGGTCCTTGCTTCGAGGCCTTGTATCTGACAACCCTCACAGTGATGGAGCCTATCAAAGCCTCTGTGGGCTATGGCAGAAGCAATGAGAATGGGAGATGGGAGAAGAAATACGTTTACTCCGTGTGGCTGTCCTCTGGCCACTCACTGCCCACAGCAATCTGTGTTCTCCATGGAGCACCCCCTGCAGCCCCTCACAGTGAGGCTTTGTATTAGGTTTCCTTAAAGCATTCCATGGGAACCAAAATTTATTTCATACCCAGTTGAAGCTTCCCTCCTCCATCAACTACTTTCACTATATCTTTAGAAGAAACAGTTTGACTTAGATCCATGCATAGTAAAAGAAGCAGACAGAGAGGAGGAGTACCCTGTGCTTGGACTGGGGTCTGAATCTCCAACTTCTGCACACCCTCAGCTGACATTGGCCTAACACCACATCAGTACTTAGAGCTTTTCCTGTTGCACATGTAAATTGTTGTGCCAGCCTTATGTCTTGGCAGATAAGTGAACTGTAAATAATTTTGCTTTAAAATGGATCGATTTGCCATTTTTAAGCCACATGAATTCTTTTCATCATTTAAGCTCCTATGTGGTGTCTCTATTCATTTGCTCTTCTGAGCAAATATTTTCAGTTCACTTTATAAGTACCTCCATTTCTAAATCATTCTGTGAAATACTTATGAGATGATTTTTCTCCCATTTCCAATTCTTAAAAACCATTGCATCTTCCCAATTTTCCTGTCCTGACAGCAGGTAGTATGAGAATCATTCATTTCAGGGAGGTTGGCATGGGTTTATTTTTAAAAGATCTTGCATTACAAGTTTATGGCCAATGTATAGCCAAAGACTTTTTGGAGGTTTAAAATTCAGCCCATTTCCTTCTTCTTAGTTGGCTGTGATTTTAGACTCAGAAATAAAATTGTTAATTCAGAAATACCAGCACAGTGATGACAGTACTGGTGATATCTGTGCCAACATGGGGCCCCTTTCCAGCCACTCTCTCCAGTGAAGAGAATGGGGCTGCTCTCTCCTGTTCACATTGTTGTAATGATTCCTGTAAATCTCACACCAAAATGTCTTCACCTCCCTACTCCTCGCTGTTATCACCCCTCCTATGCTAGCGTGAGCCACCTTGGGTCCCTCAGTGACCAGGAATCTCCTCCTCCTGACTGGCCTGTCTGCTTTCACTCCTTTCCCCACCAATCTCTTCCTCTCAGGAACCAAACCAAACTCTCTAGAAACATACTGGCCATTGAGTTTTACCTACATAAACGTAGGAACAGATCCCCTTCCTCTAGTCACAGAGTTCAAGCTCTTTCAGGAGTCTACAAGCCACCTGCCTTGTTGGACCTCCAACTTCCTCTCAGGCCACCCTGTCTCTTGCTATGTCATTTGACCTTTCTGGTCCTCACATAGCCCGAGCTTATTTTTGTTTGGGGGACTTACAGTATGCTCTGTCCCTTAATGCTCTTCCATAGGTGTCTCTTTCCCTCTATCTAACAGACAGTATAGTATGTTATTATCAACTTACTGTTAGTAGTTGATTACTGTCCATCTGCACACATCAGATGCATACTGAGGCATCAGTCTCAGGGGCCCAGGTGCTCTTATCTGCCCTTTCTATCCCTTAGAAGCCAGCACACAGTGGATGATCAGTATGCATTTGTGGAGTGAATAAACATGTTAGTGGTTACAGGTAACCACCGCGGGAGGGTGTGGTCTGATACTCTCCCTTGATGCACCAGGCTCTTCTCCCTGTTCATGTTCTTAGTGTGCATGGGGCTTCTTTAATAGGCTTGAGAGTTTTTTAACTTTGTCTTTGGGTCAGTTTTCACCTAGGAAGACGAGGCTACAGGTGACCACATTAGATGCATATCTGATTCCTGTGCTGTATCTAGTACAGAGGAGAACTTACTTTCACTCTCCAAGTCTTTGTGGAGGTAATCCAGTAAAGGCTTTAGTTTGGGAGATACATAAATGTAATATTTCTCCTTAACAGTTCTGTGCTTTGACACGTAAAAGACAATATCATGAATACTTAGCATGTTCACAGGCAAGAAAAAGTTGTATTTGTAACTTTTATACACATATACCACACTGTGTAGCTTCACAAAATCCAGAGTGCCAACAAGATGTTCAGTGCAGTGTGTATCTTCAATTTAGGGGTCTTCATGATTGATTTTGAGAAGGAATATAAAGTGAAGCTAAACCTTACCAAGGCAAAAATCAAGAAGTCTTTCAAATAACAGTGTGGTTAGCCCATGAGCATACCATTTGTATATGCCATTTATAGTGCAGTGGCAGCAGTTTTTGGAGGACATTCTCAGGATGCTCCTTTGCTTTTATTTTCCAAATTGAGGGACAAAGTTTAGATGGCATTTAAGAGGTACTCAGAGGTGCAATTTGACTGAGTAATGGTTTTGCAATCTCATTCCAGATTGTATGTCATTTTGTGTTAAATTGGACCTAAATGAGTCATTTACTGGGGAGGTGAGAAAGGCTGTTTTAATTTGAAGAATGACCTGAGCATTTGCAATAGACTTAATTTGCACACTCTTTTTGTGGGGAAACCAGCTTTTTAGTTAGATTTGGGATCCAGATCCTCTGTAGCAGCGATTCATTACACTGGGATAGATGTCAGATGTGTGGGTCTGCAAGGAAAAGCATGGAGGTATTTTCTGCAGTGGAGACATCCAGCACTTTTGCCAGACCCTCTCAGTAAGGCAGGGTTGCCAGAAAGGTATCATGGTGTGTGCTCCCACCAACAGCAGGCAGGTGCTGTTCATGGAGGCTCATGGTTGAGATCTTTGTAATGAACACATTGGAGAGAAAAACAAATTCCTATGCACCTGCAAAAGAGCGTAGTATTGTATCGGTCTTTAACATTTTCTCACCCAGAAAATCTCCAGCGTGTTTTCCAGATATGGCCTCTTGCTAGAGATCAGAAAACTGGTCAGAGTGGGCCTTGAGAGCTGAGTCCACTCTTGGGGAAAACACATGGAGACTGGATGAGGCTGTTCTGTTTCACGTCTTGGGGATGCTAATTCATCCAGGTCTGAGCAGAGTGCTTTATCCTCAAAAGAGACTAGGGTAATGTGGTATTGTGCTGGTGTTTGTCCCCACCCAGGCGACAGTGTGTTTTCCTGCTGTCCTCACCAGAATGTATCATCCCCTTCAATCCGAGTGAATTCAGCTTCTCATGTGGTTTTCCTAAGCTTAGAACAAAGGTCTCAAATCTTCCATAGACACAGCAAATATCGTTGTAGGTGTCCTATCTTGGCTTTCTTAAATACATGGCTGGTTTTCTTTAACTTTGAATCCTTGCCAAAACCTGTGGTCAAATCTGTAATAGTCAAAAGCAAATGAAGTCTCTGTCCTTTTTGAACTGTCTTCAGATACTTGTTTTGAGCAAGGACTGGAAGAGAAGGAAGTGGAGGAACCTGAGAATTAAATGAAAGAAATCATGGAAATTTCCAGCGGAATTACAGGGGAAAGAAAGATAGGGAAGAACTAGGGGAGAGAATAGGACAAACTGTCTGGAGAGGCTTGATTGTAATACCTGGCCGAAGAACTTTAGTGAACTGGAACATTTGAGGTCAAGCATCTTGTAAATTGCTTTAAAAGTATAAGGCATACAGGATTTGTACGAGGGACTGGAAATGCCTTTCCTGCCCAACATCCCTTTGCCATTCTCTTAAGCATGGAAGTATAGTGATGGAGAAGGCAGGGACCCAAGATTTTCACTTTGAATTGGGGAATCTGTACCCTCAGATTATCACAGTCTTTTACTGAAGAACTAAAATTATTTTTTCCCACTCAGGATGTTTCCTCCCAGTACATTTTACTCTTTGTTTATAATCACCATTCAAAGAACATTTTATACAGTGGGAAGGGCCTTTGCTGAGCTAGTGTTAATGAACAATAACTTGCTTATTCTACTAAAATTTAGTGGAATTCCCCTTTGAACACTACTTGTGCTCTGGACAAGTTGCAAGTCTAATAAGAAGGCTGACTCCCAAAGTTAACTCGTGTGTAAAGTTTGATTTTGAATTTCTGCCAATAGTATCCAGAGTTCAAAGGTGAAATACAGTGCTTGAAAAACTGATTAGCCAGGAGTTATAAAAATTCTTCACATGATAGGTATTTATCTACATGTAAATACCACTGCACACATAAGAGGTCGGACTGTATAAAGGTGAGACCTCTTTCTCCTGGGCTCTGACAGACCTTCAGAGAAGAGTTGGTATTTTACTATTAAAAGATGTGAAGTCCCAAGGAGCACTGTAGTCCAATTGTATTTCTTCTGGATGTTATAGCCTTAGAGCTAAACCACTCACGATATTTTGTGGCGCATTTTTGTCAAGTAATGAGGATGTTAAAACTGATACATCTTGCAGTGAACAAGCCTGATGTCTCAGATGAGAACCTATGATGAAAATTGGATTTGTTTTCCACTACAGCCCCAAGAACAGCATGGCTTGTGATTATGTCTTTCTGTCTGGTCTGCCCCATATCTGTCTGCCAATCACTTGGGGATTTATCTGCATTCAGCATTAATGGAGAAAGGTGGAAGCCAAAGTGCTATTGATATATTTATATGTTTGCATGCAGAAGTGCTGAGCGAAGACACCTGGGGCGTTGGGGGGACACCCACTCAGAGAAGCAGAGTAATCTTCTGTTCTTGGACCTCCCCCTTGCTTCCTTTCAGCAACCACTGGAGAGGAAAGACAGCCAGAATAGTTCTCAGCATAGTGTTTCCAGCCACCGGAGCTTGCACACAGCATCCCCAAGCCACAGTGCGCAGGTGCTCCCTGAGTACCCACCCACAGAGGCCCCTGCTGCTGAGCAGACCGACAGCTCTGGGCAGAAAAAACCAGATCCTTTTAAAATCTGGGCCCAGTCCAGGAGCATGTATGAGAACCGACGTGAGTAACCCCTGGCCCCCAGCATCCCCAGATCCTCCTGGGCCTCACTGAAAATGAAAGCGGGTAAAGTATGTCAGGATGGGAGAGCCAGTAGCATCTAGTTCATGAAGATTCCATTATGTCTTCAGTTTGGGGAGGGGGTGAGAAACACAGCCATCACACATCAGGTATACAGGATATGAAAGAAGGAGTGGAGAGGCCTTTCCCACCCACCAGCCCTTGAATAAAAAGTAATTTATTTTTCTCTTTAGCTAAAAGCAGTGCCAGATGAAAGCTGCTATATTATTAATTCCTTCCTGAGGAGAGATCATGGTGCCCTCTGAACTTGTGTCTTGTGAAACAACTGTGGTTCAATACAGTAAATTTTATTATAGGAGTAATGAAGAAAAATGCTTTCTTACAGGTCTCTTGGTTTTAAAAATACTACTAATTTTTTATACTAATATCAGTCTTAACATTCTCCTCAAAAAGTAAAAATAAGCAATAGTGGGTGATTTCTACTTTGATTATCTGTAGGATGGTTAAGTGTGTTCTTTGGTTTTTATCTTTTGTATAAAATGTATAAACCTAGTATACCCTTCATGTTTAGCTCACTTCCTTTTCTTATGAAATGATTGTCAAAGACTGTTCACCATAAGTGGCATTCATTTACCTCACCAATGAAAGCTCCTAAACTGGAATTTTAGGTGGTGCTGACTGGCACTTGTTTGCAGTGCAGCTTGTTCCAGGGTGTTCTGAGTATGACTACTCAGGAGGAAGCTCTGGGGTTCTCTTCCCCTCCTTTTTTCTTGTTGTCATGGGATGGAACTCAATGTGTCAGGTGGGGAACACTGGAGGAAGTGCTGAGATGAACTGTCCCTGCCACCCCTGGGCAAGGGTTTTGATCTAGCTGTGGTCACCCCCAGTCAGGGCCCCCATGGAAGGTCCTCATAGAGCAGTTGGTGAGGATGGCGCACCCCAGCCTCTTGCTCATTGCTGTGCCATGCTCCTTCGGTGTCTGGAGACTACAGTGGGAGACCACAACTGCTTCCAAAGAAAGGAGGAGAGTGAGGCCAGCACGGCTGGCTGAGAAGAAAAGTCAGCTACACCCGTAGGTGAAAGTCAACAGCAGAGGGCACAGGAGACCAAAGTTCCTGAGGAACCCCACGATGGTTTCCTCCTAGCAGGAGATCACCCTCATACTACCTCAGTTAAGGTTAAGTATGTTGTATTGGCCAAAGGCTACCATGCTACCAAAATCCTGCCACTCTGCAAAGGGAGTTATTCAGTCCCTAGAAGTATCCTTGAAGCCAAGCAGAAGAGAAGACATTCCCTTTGGGATGTCCCACACACAAAGTAGATGCAAGTACAGGTGGAGTATCCCTCCCCAAAATGCCAGAGACCAGAGTGTTACGGAGTTCGGATTTTTGAATATTTTCATGTATATAATGTGATATCTTGGGAATGGAACCCCATTCTAAACATGAAATACATTCACATTTCATACATACCTTGTACACAGCCTGAAGTAATTTTATACAATATTTTGTATAATTTTATACAATGTTTTGTATAGTTGTCTATATGAAACAAAGTTTTATGGTATGGAATTGTCCACTTTTGGTGCCATGTCAATTCATAAAAAGTTTCAGATTTTAGAGCATTTCAGGTTTTGAAATTAGAGATGCTTAACTGCTTAACCGCCTGAGAGCCATCCTGTGTCTTCTCCCAAACTGTAGTGATTTCACTAAAAGCAAACAAACAAAAAAACACTGCAAGAATGTTTTCCAAAGGGGAGTGTTTCACATTTCTAGCCATGTGACTCCTCCAATCAGTGGTGCAAATGCAGGAGATGTTGAGATACTGCTTTACTGACTACGTTGCTGCTTTCCTCGGTACAGTACATATTTATGGTTTTCCACGTACACATCTTTTTTAATAAAATAAATCAGGCTCTGAAAGTGCTGTGGGGCCTCCCAACTAGAATGATTCTCATGGCCTGTTCAGTTGGAGGCTCCAGCTCATTCACCTTGGTGGAAGCAACATTTCTTAAAAGTTTGATATTTTAGTCAACCTTTACAGAAATTTTCCCTCAAAGAAAGGAATGTAATGTGGCCATAACTACCTGCTGGAAACATGAAAATTGCTCAGATAGTGACCAGACTGAGATATTTGGAATGGCTTCACTTTTATTTCTTTACTTTCTTTAACATACAGAGAATCAAATATAGCAGCACAAATGAGCCTCAGTTTCTGTAACTGAGTGACCGTACCAACCTGACTGACACAAAGATTCCCTTGGATTTGTTCCTCAGCACTAAGCAAGAATACTGATAAGCCTTGACCCTTAGTAATGATTCAACATGGTCCCAGATTTTCTTCTCTTCATAGTACTCAACAGTGAAGCCACATCACTCTTGTCTTTGAACCAGTATTTTGCTTTATCCCCGATCAGTCCTTTCCGTTGCCCTACATTGTTTTATATCATCTCAGAACAACAAAAATACAGTGCATACCCTGGTAAATAGGACTCTCAACCCCTCTCCATCATAAAAAGAACAAAGTTCTCCAGGAAAGACAAGAAAAGTGAAGTCAGCAACGGCATTTTAATTGTACAATATTATCCCCTTTTGGTTAAAAATATATTTAACCAAGTAGAAAATATCTAAAAATATTTTCTTTAGATATCGAATTTATTGTTAAGGACAATGTGAAGATAAATGTATTTTCTCATCACAATTCTTCATCTGGCCTATATGCTTTGCAAATACTATAATCTTCATAGGAATTTCTGCCAAAACAGCAGTGTCAGAGTGAAGCAATTTGAAGTACAGATGTGTTAATGAATCCATTTGAATAGTCTCAGTGTTTAATTAAAAACTATGACAAGCACTGACATCCTTTAAAAGCAACATTCGCTATTGTGTATTTTCTCCAGATAACATACGAATTACATGCATGTCTTTAAAAATGACATTGAGCCAATCTTGTTTAGTAATGTTCAGGAAAATCAGCTAGTATTCTATAGAATTTGGTACAAAGGGAATTCTAAAGCTTATAATTTTACTTGTTCACAATATATTTTGGAAAGGAAAAAGCTTAAAGCTGTCACACTAACCAAAGTTGCAAGCCTGTCCTGCTTTAGAGAATCAGGCTCACCAGTTTGGAATTGGTAACTCAGCTCCTTTATTGTAGTATGTATAAGGAACTTGGGTGAACTTCGAGAATTTAAGAACTGTGATGACAGTTGTTATCTGTGTGTTTGTTCAGATCTTTGACAGATTCAATAATTTACGCCTCTAAATATAAGAAAGACTATTCTGGTTTGAAGTGCCTAGAATTCACCTGGACAAGCAGTACAAGAATCAATTCCATCAAAAACTCGATAGTCCCTTAATAAACGCTATACTATAGCAATGGGACAAATACACTTAAAGTTTTTTAGAAAAGCGATGAGTTTAGACAAATCTACAGTTCATGACATGATTGAAACAAGGTCATTTGAGAATATGTACAGTACAGTCTAATTAAATATGAAGAGCTTGAGATGGTAATGGGAGTCATAGGAAATTCTGCATGGTACAATTATAAATTCTAACTTTTTGACAAGTAAAGCATCATGGAAAAAAGGAAGAAAAAACGGAATCAAACTAAGGCTTAAAATCCATAACAGCAGTGGCCTTTATTGTGAGAGCTGAATGGTGCATTATCTTATCAACCACAGCTAAATTAAAATGAACTAAGAGAAACAACATATGTGAAGTTTTGCAAAATTGTGAAATTAATATTCCAGCTATGTCACCTTCGCCTGCACCAGGATTGAGCAAGGGTGAAAGAGAGCGAGAAATCACTTCCACAAATTTTGGAGAATGTCAGAGTAAGACACTGCTGCAAATGTGTATTTCTCCATTTTCATTCATCCTGTTTGATGTTCCCATCCATCCAACTGGGGAGGAGTTAGGGATGGAACAAAAATCACCGTGAAGGGAAGCATGTTGGTTGGCCAAGCAAAACCCAAAGCTAGCATGAGAAGAGAAGCATGTCCTCATCAAGTCTGCAATGCTATGTGTCTGTAGCAGTAGAGACACCTACTGTTTCCAATCATCAAAGGAAGTCTTTTGACTACTTTATTGAGTTGTTATTGGCATGGATTTTCTGGTAACATAGTTTCCTATTAAAGGACTTAAAAATGAAGACAACTTGACAAGATTTTCTTAGCTCTCTTAGGTTAGCCTCACTACAAAAATAAAGTGATATTAATATCAGAAAAACAGCTTAACCCCACTACTTCATAACAACTTCATTCTAGTCAAGTCTGCTAAAATTAGAGAACAAACCATTTAAAGAATGACATCAGAGGAGAGAAATTTTATGGCCTTTAATATATTTCAGTACTGATGGATCACCAAAGGTGCATACCTGAGTAAACAGCATTTAATTGATAACAGAGTAAAATAGTTAAAATTCCAAAGTTAAAGCTCCAGAAGACTTCCTTTGTACCCTGCATGTGTGTCAGAGCTTGCATCTGTGTTTTCCTGGTGTCTTTAATGTCTGGAGTGTCACCGGACATATTTCTTTTCAACAGAAAAGTCCTTAGATAAATTCCCCATATTCCTACTGATTCTCAAAAGAAAACAAATGCTTTTTTCCTGCGGACTAAACTGTGTGATAAGCATGAGTCTGCTGGCCATAATCACCTATACCATGATAGCTGACACCTAAATGTACAATGTGAGGCAGTGCCTTGCTCCATATGGTGTCCCTGTTGTGTGAGCAGATGCCCCTGTGTTCAGTGAAGTTGGGCTGAAAGTCTTTGCAGAGTGCCTTCCTGCTTACAGAAGACCTCATCATCCCGGCAGACTTCAAACAGACTCTGCCAGCAGCCTACTGTTGGCTGGAAAGCAGCAGTGGTCTATTAGGGTAATAATCCTCCTGTTTGAGTGAAGCAAAGACAAGACACCACTTGATTTAATTTGTTGTCTCAATGAACCTATTACAGCAAATACCTTTTACCCAGCTACTCAAACAGGAAAAAAAATGTTACCTTAGTGTGCTGAAGAAGGTACTACTCTCCAGTTGTTTTTTGTGGAAGTCCAGTGATGTAACTGAGTTCCTATTCCATGGCATTTTGCTGCTTAGCCTCAGCAATTACAATAAAAAGCATTGACTGAAAAGCACACGTTTAAGCCATAACATTAAGATAGCTCAAGCATATGTATACATATATCTCAGATCCAAAGTCCTCCACCTGGCACTTCCCTATTTGTCCTGTCATTCTGCTTCCTCCCTCCTAGTGCACTCATTCACCATGCCTCCTAAGCTGTGGGTGAGTCACCAAAAGGGGCAACTCTTGCCAGCATAAAACCTAAACAGTCCTCCTCTTGTTCGCTAGACCACTGCAGAAAACTGGAGAAGGCAAGAATTAAATTTGCTGGCCTGCACACTCCTGTAGCTCATCGTCCAATTAAACACACCAGAAATTATGCAGAACAGTATTTTAAACTCTTCTCTATAAGTCACTGCAATTAAACGGTATTTGTTCTCCCTAAGTAAAAGCTATGACACTTTGTAGGCTATAAACTACCCTATGTATACATGAAAATATTAAATAAGAAGTAAAATAACCCTTTTTATTACCTTAGAGAAATACCAAAGTGGCACATAGAAAGATTTTGTGTACAGTAAGAACTTTCTTCTAGAAATTTTTTTAAATGAGATTTTTCGTCTTAAAGACCTGAACAATTACTGAATATTAAACATAACATGTCAAATTATTACTCAAAATTAATACTTATAATGTTGAAATATCATAGGCAGAATCTGTAGTAAAGAAGTCATCTTAGTAATGAGATGTGATTAATTAATATAGAACTTTTGTCATGACTATTAATTTTACAAATATGAAAAACTGTGTACTTCCTTTTATTTGGAAATAGTAGGATTTTTTTTCTGCCATGTTGGGAATTAAACCTAGGGCCTTCCACATGCTAGCTAAGCAGTCTACCCCTGAGCTGCATCCCAGCCCTTGCAAGTAATTTATTTTTTTGTAGAAATAATCCAACAAAATGAAATTACTAGTGTGTTTATTAGGAAAGAAGAAAGGGGACTTAGAAATAAATTAGAAACTTTTTAATCCAAGCCATTTCCTTCCATCCTCTAGTTGATAAGCATCAATTTAATTTAGCTCCCTCTCCTTGCAGCAATACTGAAGAAAGCAGCCATAATGGCACAGCCTTGTGTAGCAGCTGTCAAACAGTGTCAGTCCTTTGAAGAGCTGTGGGCTCAGTAACTGTCCCACTGTTTACTCGGACCCAGTGTCATCTGTCATTCCATTCATCCTCATCCCTCTCTTTGCCCTTGTTGGAAAGCTTTTATCTGCTTGAATGTCAGCAGTCTTGGTCCTGTAATCGTGTTCATCTTAGCAGCATGGTTCCTTTTATCAGTGAAGTAATGTGTTCCTTCTCCTTTTCTGCAGTTCCAGATTACCAGGAACAGGACATCTTCCTCTGGAGAAAAGAGACAGGATTTGGATTTAGAATCCTAGGTGGAAATGAGCCGGGGGAACCAGTGAGTGTTTGCTTCTCTTTGGAGTGCTGTCTGCTAAGACTTCAAAGCAAATTGGCGGGAGTGGCTGGTCATCGGGATCGGAGCACTGCCAAGATCTGGCACTGGCTCTTTATCCTGAGTCATGTGGACTTGCTGGGCTGGGGGGGCGGGCTCCTTCTGTCTGCAGGAAGGAGGGACAAGATTCTTTCTAAAGTGTGTGTTAATGTTTATGGAACACAGCAGCTATGGCATCTGGAGACCAGCACTAAGGAAGAGGGAAACAGGGAGCCAAATGGAGGCAGCAGGAACGGTCTCAGTCTAAGCCAGGCAGCGCTGCTGGGCCTGCACACAGGCAGTGGGCCCAGTGTGTTGGACAGCCGTCGCTCAGACTGCCTCACTGGGCACATGGGAGAGGAGATCGCAGGATCTGCTCTTCACAGAAGTAGGGGATGAACTTGCACAGGGGTTGGGGGACAAGCAACCTCCCTGGGCCTCAGTTTCCTGAGCTTTAGCATAAATTCAGCATAACATGACAGGATTCCACTGAAAGGAGCAGAAAGAACTAAATGTAAGTGTTGCTGATTCCTTTGTGATATTAATAGCTGTTATTCATTGACATTGACCACTGAATATGTGCCAGGCATTGTGCTAAAGACTTAACAGACATTCTCTCATTTATCAAATCTATGAATTTATATCATTTTTAATTCAGAAAGACACAAAAAGGATAATTAACCTGCCCAAGATTACAGAACCTAGTAAAAGGAAGGATTTATAGCCCAAGTCCAGATGCCTGTCATTAGCCACTGTTTTCCCTAAGTTTCTTGTGAATGCTAAATATTTCACTGTAGTATTATTATTTACTGAGAAGGCAAGGCAACACAAATATTGTAGGTCAAGTTTAGTCACTGGGAAATATAGCAGAAGTCACTATAAAAATTCTGCTTTCAGGTGCAAAAAGACTGCAGAAATGGGGATGTCATACTAGATTTTTCTTAATTAATTCATCTAACAATATTTAATGGTCCTGTCCTATTGCTAGGCATACTGCTGGACTCTTAAAGAAAAGTAACATTACTATTATAATTAGCAGAGTTTTATCAAAGGAGGGTTCTTAGGTAAAGATGAAAGGAGAAACATTTTTATAAATGAGGGAATAAAGTGATGTATGTCTACAAGGGGGAAAAGGAAGAATGAGTCATTACTAGAACACAGATAAACATCAAGGAGCCCAGTAAGACACACTACTGTTTTAAAAATGGCCACAGCACCTAGTGCAATGCTTTGTATGCAGTGGGTGCTTACTACATGTCTGTGGTGTGCATGCAGACTAGAATGAATGACGGAGGTATTCTGGGAGATGCGGAGGGCATCAGTACAAGAGTAATCCAAAAGAGCAACGTGTCATCCATCATCCAATTACTCCACAGATTTATATTGGTCACATTGTACCACTGGGTGCTGCAGATACGGATGGCCGCCTGAGGTCCGGCGATGAGTTGATCTGTGTGGATGGGACACCAGTAATTGGGAAATCGCACCAGCTCGTGGTCCAGCTTATGCAACAAGCGGCCAAGCAAGGCCATGTGAACCTCACAGTGCGGCGTAAAGCAGTGTTCGCTGGTATGTTTTCCTTCATCCTCAGACAGTGCACTGTCACTTTTATGTCTGCCCCTCAAGCTTCTCTTCTAGCAAACGTTTGCAAATGTGATCAAGCTCAGAATTTCCAGATGGTTTGCTCCTCTCCAACCCTGCAAAACTGCTGTCAGTCAAAAGTACTTTAATGTGCAATTTGCATATGTTCAGGAAAGGCTTCTAGAAGGCTGTGGAATATATATTGTCTACCTCCCATCCAACCAGAACTCAGTCACCGTCTTATGTTATGATAATTCTCAACAAAAGAGGTCATTAGAGACATCTGAAAAGTGGTAGCTTCAAATTAAGTGAAAAAAAATAGGTTTGCACTATTAAAAAAAACTCATAAAGAAGTTGTGTTGTACCTGCTGTTCATGTTACATATCTGAAAACCAAGCTTTTCTTTTTATCCTCACGAAAAGCTAGGGAGCAGTCAATGTTCAGTCATCTCCCATTCCTTCCTTCTGTCTGTGAGCTTCCAACCTACTTCTCAGGACACTGCACACCCTTTCAGGTGAGGCTCATGGGGACCTTCCTCCTGCCAGAATCCCCTCCTTCTATCTGCTCCCTTCGATTGTAACATTTCATGCCATTCTTGGGGCTCATGGTTTCCTTCTGTATCAGAGTCCCGGCGTTTGAGAAAACTAATTGTGTAAATGTCTGTCCTTTCCACTGACTTCCCAGTTTCCTAAAAGCATGTCACTGAACTGTGCAAATTTATATGCAGCCCCACCCCAAAGTCTGTAAGACAGAACATATCAGTTGAAGTACTAAAGAAATAGGACAGGAAATATGAACTCTCCATAATGTTAACATTAGTGTGATGAATACCTATCAGATATAATTAATTGATAACTTATTAAAAATAACTAATATAAAGCCTGTTTTAAGTGATGTATAATTTATTATAGAATTAACCTGTTAAATAGCAGTGTGAGCACCCTACCTACTGCAGCCATGGAAAACAATGCCAGTCAACCATATCTTGCATCCCTAGAGTTCACTGATAGCCTCAAAATCCCTTAATGTAATATTTCTGCAGCCAATGGCAGTAAGCTAAAATAGGATTTTGAGATGAGTTGAAAATTAATTTGACTTCCAGGACCCAAATAAAAATAGTAAGGCAATGCGGTTTCTTATTTTAAGCCCATTTTAAAATCTTAAAGTCTTCCAGTTTTTGGCTGAAAGTAAAGGGCATACTAAATCTAAGAGACACTTACTACACTAAGTGAAGTAAACCAAAGGCTGACTCCTGCAGGACTCCCCTTCTCCAGGTACCTGGAGTAGTCATATTCACAGAGACAGACAGAGCCCTGGTGGTGCCAGGGGCCTGTGGAGGAGGAAATGGGAGTTGGTGTTGGATGGGGCGGAGTTTCAGCTGGAAAAGATGCAGAGCTCTGGGAATGAGTGGTGACGGTGGTTGCAGAACAGTGAATGTACTTGTGCCACTGAACTGTACAGGTAAAATGTTTAAAATGGTAAAATTTACGTTATTCATATTTTCCCACAATAGAAAAAATCACAAAAGGAGAAGCTTTAGGAAATAAATACAGCATTATTGACAACCTGGACATAACACACATCTTGATTTTGGCATGGTTGTTTCCACTTACTCTGCTGGCTATTGGGTACATTATGAATTCAGGTGACAAAGCAGTAAGCCTGGAGTGGTGACTAAATTGCAAGGAGGCCTGTGCCTGTAGCTCTGTGATCAGAGCAGATACTGCCCTGCACCTCCCCCAGGTGTGGCCATGCACTGCATGTGCTAAAGGTGAAGGTGCAGTCCACTCAGCAGTGCAGCAGCACCTGAGCAGCA
Organism: Dinomys branickii; assembly: GCA_004027595.1. Lineage (NCBI taxonomy): Eukaryota > Metazoa > Chordata > Mammalia > Rodentia > Dinomyidae > Dinomys > Dinomys branickii. The sequence continues at coordinate 268,050 of PVLD010000188.1, forward strand.
GGGCTGGCTCTGCAAGTGTGTGGCTGAGCCCGAGTTTGTGAAGCTAAGGCAGTGGCTGTCACCAGTGCAGCCTACATTGGTGCTGGGTAAACCGTTTCCTTTTCACAATGGGGAACTATGTCAGTGCGGGCTGGTCCTGCTGAACCCCTGAACCTGAGTGTCCCTGTTGGCAGATGGTCTCCCTGTAAATGCTACACACCTTGAGTGCCCTCTCTGGTGTGTACATGGGACCAGCAGTCCTGGACAGTGGACACTGAATTGTCAAGAGAAGCAGGTGTGGTTCCCACCTGTAACCCCAGCACTCTGGGAGGCTAAGGCAGGAGGAATGTTAAGTTCATGCCGAGCCTGTACAACTGAGTGAGACCCTGTCTGAAAATTTTAAAATTTTAATAAGGGCCCAGGACGCTGCCAGTCCCCAGCCTCATCACAGTGGCTGTGGGGACTCGCGTCCCATGGGCCCAGCCTCCTCCGAGCCACCTCTGTTGCAGCGCCCAAGCCCGCAGAACCCGAGGTGCCGTCGCCCGCGTCCTCACACCACAGTGGCACACAGCCGGCCTCACTGGCCGAGGGCAAGCGCACGCCGCAGGGCAGCCAGAACTCGCTGAGCACCGTGAGCTCGGGCAGCGGCAGCACTAGCGGCATCGGCAGCGGCGGCGGCGGCGGCAGCGGCGTGGTGAGCACCGCTGTGCAGCCCTACGACGTGGAAATCCGGCGCGGCGACAGCGAGGGCTTCGGCTTCGTCATCGTGTCCTCGGTGAGCAGGCCCGAGGCGGGCACGGCCTTTGGTGAGTGCCGGCGGGCGCGGGTGACAGTCTTACTTGGGTCCAGTTTACCTGGCAGCCTTTCCCTTCTGACAGTTGGGGACCATTCAGCCCTTCTGGCCTTCGACTAAATGACTGTGCACATAACTTCAAGCACTGGGGAGACTTGTGTAAAACTTGATTAGCAACCCCTTGACAACATGAAGTATCTGAAATTTTTGCAAGAGAAAGATTTTGGAAAGGTTGTGAGTAATACATCATTCATAGGAACGCCCTCAGAAGGTCTTAAGAGTTTTTAAATAGAGCAGCAGAAGGTGTAAAAATGCCTAGGCATCAGAGGGTGTAAGGGATGAAGTGTGACATGGAGTCCTTTGCCCACCTTGTCTGTACTCTCTCTTACCCTAGCAAATGGTTTTAAATTTTTAAAGATTATTTTTACTGTTGCCTAAGAATCTGTTTGAAATCAGAGTTCACAGTCAAATGATTGTAGGCCTCATCCAGATGTTAAGGTTTCAGCAAATATGGAGAAACACAGTTGCCACCCTCTTTGAAATTTAACCCAGCTGGTTACACAAGCACAGAGAAGTAATAATCTAGATGGCTCAAAACCACTCGTCTGTCACTCTTTCTCATTACAGTGAGTTATAAATGTGTACTCCAACAGTTATCCACCTTCCTGGTTAGGTTTTTTTAGAAAGTCCTTTGTCGTCTCCCAAGCACATTTGTTTAACTACTATGGAATGGGATGGAAGAGGAAAAGGGCTCTTGCAGGCTTTGACATTGACCCCAGATGACTTGACCACATCATCTCATGACCAGTGGCATTGGTCACTTCCTGGCTAAAATTGCTCGCTGCTACATCCCTGTAGAGTTCTGATACAGTAAAGCTCATTTGCCTCCTTTAACCTTGGTAAGTTGCTTCCTGCGAAAGCTATGCCTCCACCCCGGTCCTGTGTTTAGAAGGGGACACTCAGCCAGGGTTGCACATGTGTGGCTGCAGTAATGAACTCCCAGAACTAATAGTGCTTCTGTGAACTACACTAATAAAGTTATCACAGCATGGCATGACCAGGCAAGAGTTTTTGTTTTGTTTTTTAAATTAATTTTGGAAACTTCTGCTTGCTTAATAAGAGAGTGACTAGGACAAGAAATCCCAGATTTTTTCTTTAAATCTAGAATTTAACTGTCCCTATACCCTGTGATGTTCTTAATACTTCAGAATTCTCCCTTTCAGTCTTTAGGAAGAAAGAGCAGGTGTGTCGGGTGCCAAGCTGTGTGTTCTGTATGAATATGTAATGTTTCACTCACAATTTGGTCCTTGATTGTTTTCTTTTGGTTTTTACAATCAACAAATCAAACTTCCCCTAACACCTTGCATGAGACTTCAGATCTTTCCTCATACCTGTGGTTTCATCCCTTACTCGTGCCAGTTGTGCTTGGAAATGAACTAAGCTTAATCAAGAACTTAAATGCCTACTGCACCTACTTGTTGAGTCCTGTGGACAATTTTTCCTTTTTGGTTCTTTGCACCCAATGCCACAAATTCAGGCAAATCTGCCAGAATGCAAAGGAGTTCCAGTGCCTTTCTGCACATGTTACCCTTCAGGGCTAACTCACTCAGTTCCATTGTCTCCCATGTTAACTTCATAACCCTCTCCAAAGGTCCTCAGCTGCATAACTCTCTTCATCGTTCCCCGCAAGTCCTCAGTAGATCAGTGTAAGTAAGAAACATAGAAACAGTTACCTAGAAACCCCATGTCAGGGCCGAGTGTGCAGAGGCCCTATAAGGAAAACTATGTGTCCAGGTTAGGTGCTTTCTTGGCTGATCTTTTACAATTATACCCTTTTTCTAAATGATTTGTAAATTTTACATAGAAGGCATAAAGCGTTGGCTCATTAGATGATTTCAGATTGATTTTCTGCTGCCAGCAGACTCTTAGGTCTTACCAGAAATAATGATTGTTTTTCTAAATTGAGAAAGAACAAAACATTAGTAGAAGCTCAAACAACAGCTGGCAAAAATGAAGTGACATAAACACAAAGTGAGTAAAACATCCGTCCCACGCTGGGTTTGAAATGTATAGCCCTCAAATAAACCAAGAACAAGTTATTTTGGGGCTCATAAGACTCTTTGAAGTTGCCAGATATTCCAGATTTTATAACTGTTTTAAGGAGGAAAGCTGGATTTCCCCCTCATTTTGAATCAGAAAAGCACCACAGCCATGAGTTCCAGTTTCAGGGAAGTAGCTTCTTAGAATGTGAGGATTGCCAGTGTTTTGACAGTGAGCACAGAGCTCTCCTTGAATAACATTTGCTTAATGCTTTAATTAATTAACACTTAACCTTCTCTTTCCCTTTTCAACCCTTTTTCTCCTCCCTTCACTATATCCCTACATAACTTTAAAAAAATTAAAACTCAATATCAAAGCAGGCAATGCATGTGTGGCTATGCCTCACAAAATAGGTCGGATTATTGAGGGGAGCCCTGCTGACCGCTGTGGCAAGCTGAAAGTAGGAGACCGGATCTTGGCAGTAAATGGATGTTCCATCACCAACAAATCCCATTCAGACATTGTCAACCTAATCAAGGAAGCAGGAAACACAGTTACCCTGCGCATCATTCCTGGGGACGGTAAAGTATATTTGTTTTCCCTTTCTGTCTCCCACTCTCACTTTCTCTCTTTCTCCTTTGTTAGTGTTCCTGTAAGTTAATAATGTTGATATAAAGACAGCTTTGTCATCCCTAACTGAACAGTGCATCAAGCCAGCATCAGCCATAGTTACTAAACCATATCTCACCCTCTTACCTGATTAATCCTCTAGCCTACAACCTTGTCTTGCTGCAGATATAAAAATACCAGAAAATATTCAACTTTCCCATTTTGTTTGTTTTTGTTTTTTGTGTGTGTCCTTGTATTCAAAAGTGTAGCACAGTTGTGATATAGCTCATAAAGATCCCTGATATCCTATCAAGAAATCATTTGTGATTATTTTCAATCATTGCTGTCACTATGTTGACATCACAAACCTCCCTACTAAGGGTAGCCCATGCTACTTTTTTTTTTTTTTAAAACAAGTGAGTTTATCAAAATTTTTATTTCGTGGTAAAGTTTTGGGGTTTACGCCTACCTGATTTTGTTCCTAATTTTTAGATGTGTGTGAAGAAAGAATTAAATGTCCAAATTAGTGATAGATTATCCTACATTAAACTAGGCCTATTCTTATATGCATTTGCTTAGCTGGTTAAACTCAGGTCTTTAGTTCCTGATAGCAGGGCAGTTCTACCCTCAGGACACTTGGCAGTATCTGCCAGGGGTGCTGATTAGCATGGAGTAGGTGGAGGCCAGGAATGCTCCCAAGCACCCTATATTACACAGAACAGCCCCATACAATAAAGTTTCCTACTGCTAAATTTCAACATTCATTTTAGTGTTCAAATTTTGCAAATTTAAAGTTAATATACCAACATAACTTGTTTAGAGACTTAAATTGCAAAAATTGGTTACATTGTGAGTTACCTTTTCCCCGGGAGATACGTTAGCTTTCCACCATTGGGACAAAATCCCTGAGAAAACAAAAGGTGTACTCTGGCTGCTGTTTCCGAGGCCTCAGTCCATGGTCGGGACCCCACTGTGTGCGACCACACTGGCCCCTCTCTGCCATTTACATATTGAGAGGCAAGCAGGAGGTAAGGCAAGGGCAACCTTTTGTTCTTTGAGACATGTGCAAGGGATAGTAAACACAGAATAGCAGCAAAGAGGGCATACCGAATAGCTGACTGTGCTGAATCTGAATTTGAACTCTGATAAGTCAAACTAGACTTGGGCTCTGTCAATGTCCTCGCATTGTAGGTGAAATAAGGCTTTTATCAGACAGAGTAGAACTGGACTGAGCTAGGCTAACTTGGAATCGGGTTCAAGACAGTGAAAGTATTTATCAGCTTAGAATACATATTACTTAAGTTGCAGTTTTAAAATTGACCTTGTAGCTGGGAAGATAGCTCAGTGGCACAAGTGCCTGCCTGGCAAGCACAAAGACCTGAATTTGATTCCTGGTAGCAATAAAAAAGAATGTACTCTTATTAAAATAAATAAATAAATTTGACCTTCCGTTGACTCTGAATCAAAGTATTTGCTTCTATAGGAGGTGGAACTTGGCAACAAGATACCATTTTTTCTTGGCAAAGGCATCTCCCCTCACTTTTCACACATTTATGATGTTGCCATAAATTTTCACATTTTCCAATGTTGCCTTCAGATATTTACTACATATATGTTCACATGTTAAAATATTTATTTAAAAAATGATTGTGTCCTTTGTGGATGTGTTTGGCTTTTCAATGTGGACTCCATAAATGAGGGTAGAACTGGGATCCCAAAGCCAAGGGTAGAAGAAAATGTTGGAAGAGCACGTGCCCTGATTCAGCACAGCCCCGTGACAATCCCTTGAGAACCAAGATTTACTTTTCTTGGTACATGATTGCTAGAGAATGTGTATTAATATCCATTTTCATTCCTCTGGGAGAGCTACACAGATGTAAACATTGTTTCATAGAAGATATGGAGTATTTTCTGGAATTTGTCTAAAAATGTTCAGCCTGTCCATCTGCCTTGGAGTTCTAAAAGTCAAGTATGTTGATGCCCTTTGTAATATTGCTGCTGGAATAGAGGAGACTCAGACTCATTTTAGGCTTGTCTTTTACACTATATTTTTTCTGTTACACAGGGCAAGTTTTGCCTTTGGGATAGAACTACAATTTTTTTTACGATGGGCTTCATCTCTATATTTCTAGAAAACAGCATTTAAAGCAGATACAATCTCAGTTCAATGCCAAATGAAGACTTAAAAGTTTATGAAAATAAGTATAACTTTATTGATATTATAAAAGCATAGGGGCTGGGGATATAGCTCAGTGGAATAAGCGCTTGCCTAGCAAGCGCAGGGTCCTGAGTGCGATCCCCAGTACCGCAAAAAAAAAAAAAAAGAAAGAAAATGACTACTTCTCTAAGGTATCATCCCATTGTAGCTGGTTTGGGGCTGGGGATATAGCTCAGTGGAATAAGCGCCTGCCTAGCAAGCGCAGGGTCCTGAGTTCAATCCCCAGTACCGCCAAAAAAAAAAAAAAAAAAGCATACTGGAAACCAAGGGCATGCTAAACATTATCTTGGTACTCTGAAAGTGGCCCGTGAAATCCTGTAGTCAAACTGAGTATTTTGTATTTTAATTAATCTTTGATAATGCTTAGTGCAGTTGCTGATGTTTAGCAGTAAAAGAAAAACAGGGCTATTTGAAAAGAATGTACCAATTAGGTACGATTTGTTTGATACCAGCACATTATGCCCATACAAAGGGAAATAAAACCCTGTCAGTAAGTGCTGAGCTGGATTCCCTTTACCAGCACGTGCTTTTGAGATGGCCTTGGACAAGTTACCTACCTCTTATTTGCCTCAATCTCTGTCTAAACTGGAACAGTAATTGCACCTGTTTGTTGAGTGGTGAGAATCAGTTTAGGCAGTGTGAGTGATGATTCCTTAGCACAGTGCTACATGGCTCGCTGGAGATCATGAGTAAATGGTAGCTGTTTGCAGACGCAGAAAACAATAGCATGAGAAAAATTCAGAGCTCAAATAGATGTTTGCTTATGAAATGTTAATTTTTAAAGATGAATAAAGTTAAGGTTCAATCTCAAATAGATTTACATGTACATGTTATTGGAGAAAATAGCAAAAGAAAGGAGGAAAATTTATAATAAAGGCATTCTGTTTATCTAGGTATTGAGTGATTATCTGTTATATTTCATCAAATCATGAAAGCAGCACAAATATATAAATTGTTTGAAAATAGGATTTGATCTGCTTTGAAAATTCCAGTTATCTGCTTAGAAAATTCCAGTTATAAAAACACACAAGAACTCTAAAGAGAAATCTTTACACAACCCAGTAACTATAATCACTATAATTACAAGGAAACATTCTTTTTGGTGTCCTGATTATGATTTCCCCATGGTCCAGACAATCTTGTGATTTCCCAGAGAGTCTCCATAAAATTAATTACAACAAGTAATATAAAGTTTGTTTTATGAATGTTCTGACAAGTCACAGTGATAGTCTGTGCTGTCATCTGTCCTGGATGGTGAATAATGTGCTTTTAATATAATAATAGATATTAAAACAATGTTAATTACTTTTTAGAATTATTAATTCCCAGGTGCTATCTTACTTTCTTCTTGGACAGTCTTTGTACCAATTCCTTAGATTCTTTTGTCATTGTCCTTATGCAGATAAGGCAACTGAGGCACTGAAAATTAGGGAACTTTGCATAAGTTCTACCTGTCTAGTAAATTGCAGAGCTGAGGATGGAAAGCAGAATGATTCAGACCACAAGCTCACCCCAAAACCACTGGGTGAACCCACTCCCCAATTAGCTTGAGGAGCAGTGCTTCCCCAAATCAGAGGATCACAAGGCACACCAGCCCAGGAAGTTCTCCACAAATTCTACAGGAACATGAAACAGACACCCATGGGAACCTGTCCCTTTGTCATCTAGAACTTCTCAATCTTAATTAACCATAGTTTCTTTTCCTTCAGAATTTATAGAAATATTTGGTGACATATTGTGGGGAACATTGTCCTAAAACATGAATAGAATTCATACAGCAATTCTCTTGATCTAGCTATATTTTTTTGTTAATCCTGTGCCTTGGCTATAGAGAAAATGAGCTTTTATCCCTTCAGTAGAAATTGTTAAAATTCTATTTAAATTTTTCATTGCATAGAGATCTTAAAGTTAAGTTCCCTTAGAAATAAACCAAAAAGCGTCTGTGGCAGCAAGGCCCATACCTGCAGTAAATATGGACTGGGTGCTCGCTGCATTTCCAGCTCCACACTAAATATTTCCTACCTTTTCATCCATGAGAAGGGAATTATTGTCGTCATCCTCTTTTATGATATGAGAACAATAAGGCATCTAGCTAATGAGTAGGGGAGAGGAGGGTTTGAATCCAGGCTTGCATCTCAAATCCATGTATGTAATGACAATAAAATAACAGAAAGCCTGACTCAAGTGGAGTTAACATCCTTTTTTAAATTTATTTTAAAAACCAAAGAAGGATGAAGTATTAACAAACGGACATCCATTTACAAAATAGCATAAGAACAATACAAGCAGTACTGAATTACAGACAAAATGGTAGGAAATTAACAATGGTTGTTGTATTACATATTGATACCTTCAAAATGGCTTCTCAGGAAAACAAATAGAGACATGCAAGATTGATTGAATAATATTAATCATTAACTGTTCCTTTCAGTAAAGCAGTAGAAGTCAATAGTACAACTATGTTAGCTATCTTGTATATACATACATACATACATAATTTCCCCTTTCTTTGCTCTTTTCCCTCATCCCAGTTGCTCTTTACTTTTGAGAAGTTTCCTTTCATTTTGCAGTGTCTATCATACCTCCTAATTTTTATTCACTCTTTCAGGTTCTTACACTAGTGAGACAATATGTTGCTTATACATGGAGGTCTGGTTTATTTCACTTATGAGTATGGTCTCTAGTTGTGACCATTTACCTGTAAAAGCCTCAAGTTTATCTTTCTTTATATCTGAGTAATACTCCATTATATAAAGGTAGAGTTAGCATCCTTAAGAAATTATAAAGGAAGGTGGACCACAGGCAGTCAGGTATATGGGATGTCTCTTGTTCCAGGACTGCATTGGAGAGAAAGATATTCCAGGTTTCCCACTCTGAATACTTAAAATGTTTTCTCATAGAAAACTTGTTTTTTGGGGGGAATGGGTAGATATTTGTATTAAACAACATTAAACTATTACTATGAATCATAAGAAACTTGTAGACTTCTAGGTAGGTGCCCAGTGAATTAAATGAGCACTTGCACCCAACCACTGCAGTTAGCATTTTGTTGATTAGAAAATGTACACCAAGTTCCAAAGAGGCAATTTCAATATTACAAGTGGAACTTGTTTATACCTGCCTTGATCTTAATGGAGAAATAGTTAGCAAATGAATGTTTTAATACATGAATGTGGTGTGCAGTCTAGTTATACATCTGAGTATTTTCACATTCCATGTCTCCAAATTTAGAGGTTAATGAGGTGCTGACGAATGTGATTAGCGAAGAAGAAAGTCAGTCTGCATAGGCATATACTCATGCATTACATCAAGGCAGCTTTGTGATTTATGTAACATATTTACAAACTCTTGTTTTTCTAATGCACATTTTAAAATTAATCTTTCCTGAATGATACTAGACGAGATCTGTCAAGAGTTCCATATTTTCACTTGTGCTTCATTAAAAGCAGAGGAGAGTAAAGTGGGTGATGCCTGTGTATCTTTAACAAGATGTTAGCATACTTCTGATCTTAATACAATATTCACATGAGGAAATTAAGCCAATTCACTAAGTGCTCCTGGCAAATTACAGAGGTTAATGGAGACATTTATTATCAGCCTGTAAAATTCTGGAATGTGACTCCAGTGTGGTGTCCTGTGAGGGTGGGATGCCATCTGCCCTTGCCCTCATGCTGGCTGCCATTCTAGAGCAGCACAGTCTTTGGCAAACTGTGTTACCTTTGGGGGATGTCTAGTTGGGAGGAGGCCAGGGGCACACACAGCCTGCATCGGCAAAGATGGAGTGGTTCAGTATTCTGTTTTAGATCTAGGGCTTCTGCACACCTCCCAGTTGGAGAGCATCTCCTCTGAGACCTTCATTTCTCTGTGTTCCATCCTGCAGAGTCCTCGAACGCTACCTTGCTGACCAATGCAGAAAAGATTGCTACCATCACCACTACCCATGCCCCTTCTCAGCAGGGCTCTCAGGAGACCAGGTCAGGCTGGCTTTGGTTTCTTTGTGAGGTGAAAGGGAAAAAGTGACTCTGAGCATGACCGTACACCTCTGTGATTCTTTCCCAGTACCCCTTTGGGTTGCTGTTACTTATTTTTCTCTCTCTTTTTTTTTTTTTTGGCAGGAATACCACCAAACCAAAACCAGAATCTCAGTTTGAGTTCAAAGCACCCCAGGTCACACAGGTGAGGGCCATTTCTCCTCTTCTGTTTTCTGTTTCTGTACTTTATTCATTTTCTTCCAATTTTCTGAGGCTAGTAGAAGATAGATTTAAAGACATCCCTAACTTAAAATAAGTAATCTTTTTGCAATGATACCAAATGTGTACTCACATTTAACTGTCTAGGAAATGACATTTCATTTTACTGCCTTTGTAAAATATTTCTAAATATCTTTCCTAGGGTAAAGACAAAATGCAATGCTGTCACAAGGACCAGAGACGAGAGAAAAAGCTAATCTGATAATGTCTATCTACTTATAGTTTTCAAGAATGTATTCCCGTTAGATGTGGTAGCACATGTTTGTAATCCCAGCACTCAGGAAGCTGAGGGAGGAGAATCACATAGTGAGTTCCAGGCCAGTGTGAAACCAGTCTCAAAAAAAACAAAAACAAAAATGTGTTTCTTGCAAGAAAACATCTCTTTTGATAAGGTGTTTCTCAGGCTTGTGAACTACAGATGAGACACACAGAACAAGACACCTGTCCCCCAGTATAGCAATAGATGATAGCAAGTGAAACAAACCTGGGAAATACTAGGTGATGCAACGTCTTAAGTGAGTTACTTATCTACTCTCTTCTTTGGAGCCTTTGGTAGTGCACTCATGCTTCTCCCACAGGAGATGGAAGCCACTCCCGGACTACAGAACTGGTGCTGCCAGCCTAGGATGGATTAGCATCTAGCAGGCATGGTTAGGAAACAGAAAGCCCCGGAGCAAGTGGATGGTGTTGTGTAAGCACAGGTCCACCTGTGCACAGTCTAGGTAGCTCGTGAACACTTCCAAACTGTAGATCACCAACCTCTGAGATTAACACAGACTAATGAGGGTGATTAATAACTGATTAAAAGTTACCAAGAGGGGGCTGGAGAGTGTGCCTTTTTTGCCAAATTCATATAACAGAGAATGTTTGGGAAGAGGTGAAGAAAAATGTGTGTGGACATAAATTCTCCTAGAATTATCGCATTTAATTTTTTTTAAATAGGAGCAAGATTTTTACACTGTGGAACTGGAAAGGGGAGCCAAGGGATTTGGCTTTAGTCTCCGAGGAGGTCGAGAATATAACATGGACCTGTATGTTTTGCGCCTAGCAGAAGATGGGCCTGCGGAAAGATGTGGAAAGATGAGGGTAAGTCGAGAAAGGAGGTTGGGGTACATGTAAGTAACCATGGCAACAACTTCTTCACACACAGAACATTCACATTCCTGAGAATTACATTTTCTACAGTGCTTTACGATACTCCCACCCTGCCCTACTAGGTATCTCTTTTTGAAGTATTGTTAGTTGTAGATGCTAAATTTGTGTGAATCTTTGAAAAGATTGAAATCACTAGCAAACGTGTTAAAGTAGGTATTCTCTGAATGCCATCTCCATAGTTCTCACACTTGCTTGAGGTAGGCATCACTTCACAAGAATTCCTCAGTACTCGGGTACTCAGGCAGCAGAAAAACCCTATGGTCTGTGGATTCTGGGATGAGCTCTAGTCTTTCTCTAGCCAGTCCCCAGCTGTCTTCCTAGAATCAGAGACAGCAAAAGGACAACTTCACAGCACTGATATTCAGAGTTCTGTGTAATCGAAGCTGCAAATTTTAAATACACAAATGCTAGAAGTTCAGCCTGCTCTGTTGAGCTGTGTAGTATCAGTTGCTATGTGTCATTCTCCTGGGAAAATTAGATGATTAGGGAAAGATAAATTGTCTCCTTGTTATAGATAAGTCACCTAGATGGAGACATATGCATGGGAAGCCATTCGCAACCCATTAAAAGAAATAAAGTCAGTTGGGTCAAGAAAGGAATAAAAGTGAATTAAATTGGGCTGAACAGAAAGAAGAAAAAACTGACCAAGAGAGAGGAAGTCAGTATTGTATTGTATTTGTACTTAAGGCACAACTTTGGTCTTTAACTTTCTTCAGACTGGATTTTTAACAGTGTTTTTCTTAACTGAGGGACTCCAAGTATAGCATGTTCCAAACAGGAGGCAGTGAAAGGTAGTGCACACATGTAAAATGCAGCCTCCAGGTTGACACAGTTTGTGTGTTCTGCCAGTTTGCATATACATGGGGAAGATATTCAGTTTTATATATATATATATATGTTCCTTTTGCTTGAATTTTAAGCACATGGTATGTGCGTTCCCTGGTCTTCAGTCATTCTTAAGTTTCTGATCGGCTGGAATGAAATCATGGTATTGTACATAATGGTGTGCAGCCTCCAGGAGACACTTACTAGGTGACCCTTGCAGCACAGCAAGACCAGTGTGGCTTTGGCCCCTCCCACAGATGAGGAAGTGGACTCCTGGAAGTTGAAGGTTCTGAGCTAACAAGATATGAGATTCACACTCACAGCTGTATACTCCAAAACCAGTGCTTTGCCTCTTTTTCCTTCCAGGACATAAAAGCTCCATGTGAGCAGCAGTCTGGCCTGTTTTGTTCATTTGCTTTGTGCAGCACCTACAGCAGTGGCTGACCCAGTAAGCACTATGTTCACTGTGTGAGCCAGAGCTGTAGTCTCCTGAAGGTGGCCAGGCTATTGGCCAGAGCCCCAACTCATATCTTGTCTTGAGGCTCTAGGGTAGTGTTAGTTTTTATCATAGGACAAAATACCTAAGAAAGTAAACTCCACAGGAAGAAAGGTTTATTTATAATCATCTCAGAGGTTTCAGTCCACTGTCCACAGGCCACACTGTTTGGAGGCCTGTGGTGAGAGACTCTCGAGAGTGGGTGAAAGAGCAAAGCTGCTCATATCATGGCAGCTGGGATGCAAAAGAGAGAGAAGTGGGTGGGTTCTCAGGATCCTCTTTAGGGCCATGTCCTCAAGACCTAACTTCTTAACGCCCCACATCCTGAGGCTGCTACCCTCTGCTCCATGGGCTGAGGACCAAGCAATCAGCACAAAGGCCTTTGGGGCACACTCTCAAGCCATAGCAGGCAGCTGACCACACACATCAGAGTAAGCAAGAGAGAGCAAAGTGAACAAACACACAGAAGCCCATGCTGTTTTGTAACCTAGTCTTCCAGCTGATGTCTTAGAACACTGACTACATTCTGTGGGTTGGAAGGGAGCCGATGAGCAGATGTGACTCCTGGAGGCAGGATCCCTGATGCCATTTGCACGGGGTCCTCCCCTTAGCAGCTCTCACTCCCCTTTACTGCCTTGCTTTCTTCCTTTAGCACATAACATTATTTAGCATATGTGTATTTTTCTAATTACTAATTGTGCTTCCCTCATTATAATCTAATCTCTATGAGGACAGGGATTTCTGTTTGTATTTTTCAGTGCTGCATCCTAAGCAATAAGAAATTTTCTGGACTGTGCCTAATATTTGGTAAATAAATCAGTAAAAGAATTTTTAAATCAAATGGACCTCTAGCTGCAACCCTGTCCTTCTGTTCTCTCTTACCCTGGCAGATTGGTGATGAAATTCTGGAGATCAATGGAGAGACCACCAAAAACATGAAGCATTCTCGGGCTATAGAACTGATTAAGAATGGTGGCCGACGAGTTCGTCTATTTCTGAGGCGGGGAGATGGCTCAGTCCCAGAATATGGTGGGTCAAACTATGAAAACATTCCTTCCTTCCCTGGCATGACTCCATGAATTTGTCTCCAGAACGGCAGCAGAAAAGTCCTTTTTGTTCCCCCTAATCACCAGTGTCTTACCAGCCTCTTGCACCATGTGATTATTTGCCTCGCTTGTTCTGAAATCTCTACACATTTCATCCTTTTGCTTGCTTACATGGACTGGGGCATGGCCTAAGACAAGATCCTGGTAGCCCCCTTTCTGATAACCAGAGAGAACATGTTGTCTAGTTCGACCGAGAGCGAAGCAATGTTTGAACTGTGCCAAACTGTTTCTCAGATCCAATTGTTAGCACAAAACGACTATATACTCCTTTTAAGAAGCAGGAAAGCAGGTTTCCTGAGTGATATGTTGAGGCACAATATATATTTTTTCTTTTTTGATTACTTGATATATTTATTTAAGAGACGTGAAATTTCAAGATGATTTGGGGCTCATTCACCCCTGTATGCTCTGGATACAATGATTCTCTACCCCACGACTGGTCTCTTGTCCCAGTCAGATGACTTGAGCCCACTACTATCAAACAAACGAACACAAATGGTTGATATATTAGCCATATAGATTCCCAGTGCTCACCATGAGGGAAACATGTTACTATACCTTTCCTGTGAGGAAAGCCAGGTTATACATAGAGTTCCTTTATCATCTCTTTAGACATGATTTGAGTAGACAGAAATGATCTTTACATAGCTTAGTGTTCTGATGGCAAACTATTGTATATTGTAATAATTATGTCCTATTAAGATTCTTGTTTAAAATTTTAAGAATAAAAAGGAAAAAGAAAACTATGCCCTAGATGTAGGGCTTTTTTTCCCCAACCAAAGGTCTACAAAAGTTTCTATAGAAACTGTGATCGAATGGCCCCCATGTACGTTGGTCCCCTTTATTAGGGATTTATCTGTTATCACCCTCTTTTCTGAAAGTCATTCTGCGCAATTCCCAGTTGCATTTTGGACTTGATGAGGTGCTTAATGTAGATGCAGCTTAAGGAAAATAGCTCCTTTGAAAGGCACCCTTCCAGGTGTCTGACACTGGTCCAGGTGCACAGAACGAGGGTCCCGGTTCAAGGGAGAGGGTATCAGAGGAGACACTGCAGATGCAGCTAAGCCTGGAATGAAGTGGCAGCGTACTGCTGCCGTGGCCGTGTACTGTGCTCCACCCGATCACTGGGGTATCGATGCCACTGAAACTGTAACTGTGTCTCCCCTTTCTGTCTTCGCTATGCTTCTGTCAGATGTGAGATTTCATTTGAGAGTCATCGTCAATAGCCTGTGTACCTTCTCCAGACCTGTGTCTGTTGCACTGAGGATGAAAAATCCAACACTAACAAATGTTCTTTGGGCTAAAAATAAAGATCATTCACACGGTTTCCCAAGAAGGGTTTAACACGCCGGGGTTGCTCTGCTGTAATGTTTCCATGTGTCCTTTGGACTAAATCTCATTCCATTGATTAGAGTCACAAATGGGTTACTATATGTTAAGTTCCAATATTTTTCTGACTTGACTGGAACCTGCTTCTCTGTGAGGCTATTTTTGTAATGAGTTTTTGTACTTAATTTAACTGCGACAGGGTTGGGGTGGGGGGGCCTCAGGGAGGGGACTTTGTTCTTTTGTGTTTATTGTTAATGCTCTCCTATGCCAGCCTGTCATTGTTCCAGTTGTTTGAAAAAAAAAGGACGCATCAGTTGTCTGGGTTCTCGAGCCTCCTATACTGTCCGAAACGTCACGTCCCAATCACGGTCTCTGCAGCCTTACTTCTAGTGTTGCCTTAGACTGTCTGACTGGACAAATAAACTCTCTTTGCCCTATGTTAACAAATGCAGATTTTATTTTTTCTTTCTTCTTTGTTATAGGGAATCTAAACGTTCAACTTTCTCTCTCTCTCTCTCTCTCTCCTTCTCTGACTGTTCTTGGTGCTGGGCCCTCCCCTCCACAGCGATGATGCCTCCTAACATCGCTGCATGTATGAGAAATGAAAAGCGCGGGGAGGCTTGCTTCTACCTTATGGGCCATAATCAAACTACGGTTTGTAGCTCACTCGATACTAGGTGTTTCTGTGCTGTGGCCTAATTTCCTCATTGCTTCTGCTTAGCTCTATTTTGATATGTTTGGCAATTCATTCTGCGCACTCTGCATTCTCTGAATTGTAAGTACACCATTGACCTTGTGCAAGTGTTGCTGTCCCTTGTCTTAAACATAAGAGCTCCAGTTAGATTCGTAATAATGAGAAGGACCTTTTCCTCACCCAATGTCAAATGAGTTTGTCTCCATTCTAGAAAGAGTAAACCTTACATCACAGAGCTCACCTGTGTCCATAGGACTCTGAGTACATCCCCGGGGCCAATATTGTCCACAGCCACTTTCTTTTAATAAAGTTTTCTTGGCACAGTCATGCCCACATCCTTCCTGTGCTGCCTATGGTTCCACAGGGTAAGGCAACTGGAGACTATGTGATCCATAGTATTTTCTACCTGGCCTGTCAGAAAAATTTTGCTGACCCCAGTTCTAAACTACATTCTTGCCACCTTGTTAAAAGTCATCCTGGGTTTGGGAGATCCTTCATGAAACGTATTAATTGGTTACTAGAGACCTTGTTGCCTTTTGAAAGGTCTTTCAAGCCTCCCAGGGATTCCTGCCTTCGTCACACCCCTCTGCCCTCTACCCTGGGGCTTGGAGTTTGAGCACCTGTAACTTCCTGAGTTTACTTTGAATGAAATGTCCCTGCTTTAAAGAGATTTCTCATAAACTCCAGATGCTGCTGAAGCCTCTCCTGTGTGACTTCAGATCATTCCGTAATAATGTCTAGGTGCTGCCATGGGAGGCCTTGCCTTCAATTTGCAGATACCTTGATGGTGTAAGAAGCAGTTCAGTGACTCCATAGTGCCTAGAGATCATTATGGCTGCTTTACATATCATCCAGAAAAAAGTATCTTTAAGCCTAAAAATACTGTGCTCCCTGGCTAATTCAAATATGCACCTAACAAGCTTTTTATTGACCAGCAGGCTTTGCATTTTAAAAACTGTTCCCTTTTTTTGATTGGCACAAAAGTACCTAACGTTCGTAGGTGAATAACACCCACAAAGGTAGACAGAATACTTTTAATGACCCCAGAGTATGGGTCCCATTTATCAGTCAGCATCTGGCCAAAATGTTGCCTCCATTTGTTTAATGTAGAAGTTGGGCCAGGCTTGGTGGCCCACACCTGTAATCCCAGCACTCTGGAGGCCAGGCAGAAGGACAGTGGCAAGTTCAAGCCCAGCCTGAACTACATAGTGAGAGTCTGCCCCCCCAGAAAACAAGTAGATTTTGTAAATGACAAAATACATCCCACGTGTAAGGTGCAGCAGATTCTTCACCTCTAAATGCCCTGCAAGTCACCACTGTAGGACACGTGATTTCTGTCCCCGCTCCTCCAAGTCAATGTCCTTTCAGCTTTAGCAGATGTTTTGGTGGGTGCAGAGGGAGAACAGTGAGGTGGGGGGCAATGCTCACAGACAGCTGGGATGAGTTGTGTTCTTGGTTCTCCAAGCTCTTCCATGACCTGTGACTTGAGTCTGGAGAACAGTTGGCTAGATGCTGCAGGCCAGGAGTCCAGTTTCTCGCCTCCCTAGTGGCAGTGACACTGGCCAGGCTCCTGGTTGTGCCCGGGCTGTAACAGCTGTCTGTCCGTGACTAACAGGGGGCGGGCGGGCGCAGCCCCCGGCGTGCATACCGAGTGTCCTCTGTCTCCGCAGACCCCGGCAGCGAGCGCGGCGGCCCCACCGGGGCCCCGCCAGTGAGGCCAGGCCGCAGGCCCACGCCGCTGGAGCCCGGCCGCGCCCCCGACCGCCGCCAGCCCTCGCAGCACGCGGAGAAGCGGGCGCACGCGCCGGACGCCCGGGGCGGCAGGGAGCGCCGGGCACCACCGCATGAGCACCACACCTGGAACGGGACGCCGCGCCAGCCTATTGGCGGCCAGGAGCGGCCCCCAGAGCGCGCCGCCCGCCGCCGGTCCCCCGAGGGCCGCAGGGAGGGCACACGCAGCGCCGACACCACGCTGGAGCGCAGGGAACCGCGCGACGGCGCCCCGAGGCCCGCGGGCTCCCCTGAGCGGCGGCGAAGGCGCTCCCTGGAGCGGCCCCCGGGCCCGCGCGCGCCCGAGCGCAGGGCCAAGTCATCAGAGCGCAGGCGGGAGCGCTCCCTGGACCCCCGGGGCCGCGAGGACAGAGGCGGCGCCCGTGAGCGGGAGCAGGCAGACGCTGTGCAGGAAGCCGGGCAGGAAGCCGGAAGAAGCTCCCGGAACCCCCCGGAGCAGCGGCGGAGACCTTACCGAGAATGTAGCACCGACCTAAGCATCTGAGACTCCGCAGATTGCAGCCTTCGCCGTCTGAGTTTCTGGAGGAAGGTTGCAAACCCGAGATAATCTAGTACTTACCCAAGGGAGCACCAGACACCTGATGGTCCCATGAATAGGGACGTTTTATGCATTTGAAGTCTTATAAGAAAAAAATATGAAAAGTGTTGTGCCTGATGTATATTAAAGAAAGTATTTTTAAATGCATACTTTTTTGGGAAGTCATTTGCCAAATACTGGCCCAAAGGGATATAAATTTTGTTTTTAAGTAAACTGTAGAATTGTTTAGAAGTGTTCCCCTTTTGGGGCAGTCTTTTCCCTGCTGGTGGAATGGGGCTGTTGGTCATTTTCTCAAAGTAAGGGAAACTTATGTTTAAGTAACTCGATGCAGACTTTTATGTAGTGACACAGTGTTATACTGTAGACAGGAGAAGGCAAACTTCTGTTTGTAAAAGCTGAGGACCTTTTGGAACGGATAGGATTGCCAGTGACCATGAAATTAAGCAAACTGTATGACGAGACTACTATTACAAATGAAGGATATTTATAGCTAAACTGCACAGCCGAAGGAAGTTGACATTCTTGAGTTATAATTGGTTCAAACCAGCTTGTACTCTCCCTGGCCCGAGAGGGTATGGACTCGAGAAGGCTCACCATCATTAGCCACGTGCAGCCTAGGCCCAGGTTGCAGAGTCCTCAGCGTCCCCACCTGTAAGAGCGCAGCATGGCAGTGCCTCTGCAGCTCTGCTCGGCTACTGGGAGGAACAGACCATCGCACCTGTGTCCTGAGGTCTCATTTGAAGCCAAAAACTAGGAGGATTGTAGGACAGTGTGCTGGGTATAAGGGAGACTCGACCTCCCCAACACAAAAAGCCCCCTACCTTTAGCATAGGCCCCCGGTTATGCTGAGGTGCCAGACGGGGAACAGGGAACGAATGAACTTTCCTGGAAGGAACCTCTTCTCTCTTGGTGGTTAGGAGGTGAGTGCTGGGTCTGCTTATTCCCAGAAGTTGAGGTTGATTAGCAAGGCAGGAAGGACAAGATCCCTATGGCTCCAAGCCTGTTTGGGAAACTTCTGCTGTCATGACCCTGTCCTTTGTGACTGGATAGCAGAACAAAACGTAATGATTTTTCTTTGTAAAGAAACCCTTTCTTTTCTGACCCCTCAGGAGGTGTGGTTGGGTTGGTAGCCCAGGATGTGCTTTAGATGGATTACTGCCTAGCTGAGCCAAATGTTTGCTTGTTCCTGTTGGACCACTACAGCAAACCACTGCTTACAGCGCGTTATGTATTTCTATAGTACTGTGTCCCACCGTCCACATGGACACAGACCTTTGCAAGTCAATCACTGTTGTTCCCATGGTACTGTATTTTTAAAAAAAAGAAAAAGAAATGAATAAAACCAGCCAATCGTTGTGTATACAGAGTTAAAAATTGTAATTAATAGAGCCTGTTTAAAAAAACAACTGTTGCCTTTTTTCTTGTATAAAAGAGAATTTATGAAACAATTTAGCTGTGAGGAATGTGATATGTGTTTATATTTCTGAATATGAGCAAACTGATTTATGGGGATATATTTTAATGTAAACTAAATCAGGTATGTAAAGTTGTTTAAAACAGGAGACTGTGTAAGTAACTCTCGACAGCTTCAGTTGGTTCGGGTGTCGTCGCTCCTCCATGGTGAGCCTGCTTGTGAATTACTGAGCACTTGTTCGCATTTTCTGTTCTTCACCCGTTTGCTTCTTGCAGTGTGCTATGGACTTCATGCTCTTTCTGTATTGGTGAAAAGCAGTATGTGGGCCAATCTTTTTATAAAACACTATGCATATATAAATATTACCTTGTTCACAGCTTTATTTGACTTATGGGTTTATAGATTACATTAGAATAAATAGCTGTAGTTGTGTAGACCCTTATAGAACAAGTTCCTTTCCTGAAGCGGACACAATGTTCATTCTGTAGCTTAAAAGGCGGGAAAGACTGTGTGCTACTTTTATTTTCAGTTTTCCACAGAGAGTATACACTGAGCTATCATAGTAAGGAGAGGAAGAATACAGCTGAATAACAGTTCTTTTCACCAGTTTCCTAAGAGCCACCTTGGAGATTTTATTCCTGAAATCCCACTGCTAGAGTTTCCCTGAGTGCTCATAGTGCAGTCTGGGCCGCCAAACTGGCGCTCTCAATTTCGGTCCAGGGTTTTAACCAAGTGAAGTCAAGGTGGGTTTTCAAATGCGTCCAGGAGTCAATATTTTGATGTCTTTCTTGTTGTAAGAGATGATAATTGACATTTTTAACCTGCTCACTCCACTTGAGCATGCCTCAGTTCATGAGGACTTTTGGTGTGGCAATTTCTTCTTAATTCCATGCATTAGATTTGCTTTGGAAATACTGTACTGTACAGGGACTATGCAGTAAGCAGAAAAATACAATTTTCTTTAAAGTACTGTAACTTTAAATTAGAAACTAATTCTTGTGAGCCTACTTTCCCTAATCTCCACTTCATGTAAATGTGTTGATAAATGATGATGGATGAGTATTTTTTATGATTAAATCAAACCATTTAGGAATTTTCCTTCCATTTCACAGTTCATGCCTGAAAGAATGTAGGGGTGGGGGACTCAACACCCTACTTGTATTTTTTAAGTTTCTTTTGTGAAAGATTTTTAATGCATTTTTATTGTAAAATACATGGAAATGTATGCATTCCATAACCACTATTGCTTCTGGATTGATGACTTCCTTGTCTCCATGTTGTCTCAAACATATCAACATCAAGTGATCAGTTGAGGGCACCTCATAGCAACTCCAAAATACCACTCTGTTGGACCAGAGTGAACTGTGCCTGTGCGGCAAAGTGCCCTGCAACTTGCAGCATGGGTCAGAGCACAGCTCCCTCCTCATCACCGGGAGCTTGTTAGCAACACAGATTCTCAGAGCCCACCCAGACTGATGATGTTGAAGTGAGACTTTGACAAGATTCTCAGCTTATCTGCACACCTGAACATTCGAGCAGCATAATGCAGCATAGGACACTGGGAATAAAACACGTTCTGCCAAGCCAAGCGCTTCCTCACTTCCTAACCATGCAGCACTTGGCGGGTTCTCAGCCTCTTCATACCTCTGCTTGCCTGTGCAGGGGCAAACCTCACAGACAAGCAGGTGAGGTGCTTGGCAAGCCTCCATCCTCAGAAGGTCTCCAACAGAGGACACAAACTTTTGAGGGTTTTCCACACAGCAGTGAGTAACCTACTCTTTTCCTTGCCCTGGTTTATTTTCCAGTCAAAATGAAGAAATACATTTTCTCTGTTAAAACAGAGAAGAAAGCCTTTGATTTTAACTATGAAATTAATAAATAGTATGGCTTCTGGTACCTTACAGGTATCATTATATTCACCATTGTTTTGAAAGATAGAACCAAAATGCTATGCTCAAAAAGTGAGACCTAAACAGTCTCAGAATATAATTTTTGACAATATGTATATATTCTATTTCATCATACTAGATGAAAAAGCAGCCACCCATTAGCATACCATGATTTAACATGTGTCCAGGTGGATTGTGTAGCTCCAGGTAACTTTCCACATCCCTTCACACCATTTGCAATTGTTCTGTGAATGCTTAGTGTTTGAGATGCTCTACAGAACCTAAGCCTTGGCACTCAAGGATATTGTGTGTAATAATATGTCTTCCTACAGTTCATCTGTTTTGCTGAATTTTATTTTGCCACCAATATGGTAATTGTGGACCCTGGTCACATTGTTAGTATCTCTTTTGTTAAAGATAGCATCTAGGAACAGTCCCTAGCTTAACCAACAATTAAAGCTATTTGTAAATCATTTCATGTCATAAAAGTTCTTTACCTGTTGTAAATAGCTACACTGAAGAGAATTTGCTAAGAATCAATTATAGCTGCCAAGATTTTCCCTGCTGATGGGCAAGCTGAAACCACCTTTGATGGTGTGCATTAATCTTCTAAAGAAGAGCCCTTTCTAATGGTTCCAGGTGACTCTTGTTATGTAGCAACACCATCAGTGCTGTGCATATTCAGAACTGTAAGATCTGACCACTTCTGCAATACCTGTTCCAAGCCTGCAAGAAGGGAAAGGACAGAGCTCAGGCCTCTCCAACACAATGGTTTGGGATATATTTTGCAGGGGTGGGTGTTCTGTAAAAGCTTTGACCTGTTCCCTCCAGTGACAGTTGTATGCATCATGGTCATAGACATTAGGTGTACACCATATCCAAGGCACATAGGGTTCTTTTGAAAGTATGGATTTAAGTGGTGTGGTACTAACTTGCACTGCATGGTCAATACTCAGGCACTGTTTGTAACTGCTGCCTTTACTGCATTGAACTGAAAAGTACATTGTGTGCCTCTGGAGAAGGTAAGAAGGGCATGGTCCACACAGTCTGCAGCTCCAAACACCTTGCCAGTAAGCACTGGTTTTTATGCCCTTCAGAGAATAACTTCTCTTCAATCTCGTAGAATCCTAGAACTGAAGAAGGAAAAGACTGGTGATCCGTTTATGTGTAATACCCAAGGCATGTTCCCCTATGACTCACTTTCTATATACATTTATTGAACACCAGTTCTGCCACATACCTTGTATGGCCAGGAACACCTGCAGTTTGGTGTAGAAAGATGATAGTTGATTGGGAAAAGAAATTAAGTACTGTGTATGGACACCACACCGAGCCGAGGCCCTGGGCCCTGTGACCCTTATAGGGGGTTTTGCCAAGTTGAGAAATGTTACCATTCAGCTGAGACAGAATGGAAAGAAGAATGAACTGGTGATGAGAGCCCAGGACAGGCTGACGCTGGAGGCACAGAGGCAAGAGGATGGCCTAAATCCCAAGAGCCCAGCGGCCTCGCTCCAGCTCTTAGAACGGTGGGTGACAAAGGGCAGCTTTCTTGGAGCCTCTGGGGAGCTGTGTGTGTGCTGAGCAAGGTGACCAGATCAGGTGTGAATTAGAGCTGGCCAGCTGGGGGAGGGCCAGGCAAGTAGTCACGGGTGCTTTCCTGGCAGCAACCCTTACTGTGAAAGCCCGTCTGAGTTCTGTTGGGAAGAGCCCTGGCCCAGGCTGCCCATCCTCTTACCAAAATAACTCATTGTCTTTCCAGTCAGTAGCCTACTTTCTACCCTACCCTTGTCAGTCCATGCAGAACCCTTTGTACCCAATTTCTTCTGTTAAAGTCAGTAATTTACTGTTCTATCTGCTTTTCTCTAGGTTAACAGATTCTCATCTACTAACTACTCTTTTTTTTATATCTGGTTGACAGAAGCTTTCTTGAGCTGCAGAGCCTGTTTAAGGATTGTCGAGGCCCTGCCAGACATCCCCCTCGATGTTATGAGAGGACCTGCCTCTATGATGCCCCATGTTGAAAAGCACCTTTATTTAATTTAGAAAACTAATGATACTTGTGCTACAATAGTCAACATTTGGGAGAATACAAAAATCAGAGGTGGCATTCTTCTCACCGTCAGTCAGTCCCAGTCTACAGAAATAACTGCTATGAACAGCGGGGTACGTAACATTCCTAATCTTTATCTGCACACACGTGAAGATATCTGTATAAAGGTATTTTAAATGGACATTGATTTTTCTTGGCCATTTCCTTACATACCAAGGATAGTTTTTACATCAGGAACACACGTGTACACACACACACCCTAAAATAAGACCTCAGATACCTCATCTGTTCCCATGCCCCGCCTTCTGGCAGCCTCCTCCTCGAGGTGCTGCTGCGGCTTCCTCACTGTCTCCCACCTTTGCCCTGGCCTGTCTATCTTCATTACCAAGTAAAAGGCCACTCTCCCTGCCATGGCAGAGACCCCCTGTAACACAGGCCGCCCTTCCAGTCTGACTCTCCCTCACCCACTCCGCTCTAGCCACACCCCACCACATAGCCAGGCTTGAGGGCTTTGTCCTGGCCAGCCCCCACCTGGTTGTTTCACAGATAGCTGTGCCTGACTCCCTTACTTTATTTAAATCTTTGCCCAGATCTCATTCTTCCAATGCACCCTTCCCTGGCCACCCTGCATTTTAAAATTCCAGTGGAATTTTTCTGTTCTCTGTTTCCTCCATAGCACTTTGTGCCTCTAGCCAGCTATAACTGATGTGCCATCCTATCATCTCTAGTGCGGACCACCTGTTCCACTCTGAAATCAAGGCCAGCTTTTGGGATATGCAACCTGTCAACCATGCAGGGCCATGGGCAGAGATGTCCTTATGCATCATGGACTTAATTCTCTCTGCCATAGTCTTAAGTTTTTAGTAACTTTTGAACAAGGAAACTCTTATTTTCAGTTTTCACTGGTTCTTGCAAATTTTGTTGCTGACGTTGTCTAGAAAGTAAGCGTCCCAAGGCTGGAGTCTTAATGTAAGTTTCCAGAGGGCAGAGATCTTTGTTCAGATCTTTGATGAATCACGAATTCCGGCAACAAGACTTATCCCATAGTTGGTGCTGGGTTAGTGCTGCTCTCAATAGCTCCATATTCTGCAGTCAGCACCAATGTAACAGTTGCTATTACAAAAACGTTACGCTGCAGTGAACAACCTTTCACTTAAAACTCAGGACCCTTGAGTGGTTAAATACTTTGAAGGGATAAATAGTAACTCCCAGTTCATTTTTATTTCTGGTGATATTGGTATTATTGAGAATTTGCATGCTTTCATTGAGAACAGCTGGTGTGTGCGTGCGTGCGTGCGTGTGTGTGTGTGTGTGTGTGTTTCAGTGAAGTGCTTGCAGGCTGTGGGGTTATTTCGCATCACATGGGGGCTTCCCAGCACTGCATAATGGCTAAACCAAAGGTTCATAGCCACAGTGCAGTGGTACCACCTGGGGGCTTTGAAAGCCTCCCAGAGGTTCTGATGTAATGGGTCTGGCTGGAGACCAGCTTTGTAAAAGGTCCCCTGTGATTCTCAGAGGTAGCCATTAAATTCTCCATCTTTAACATCCTGGACCAAAAGGAACTCAGGAAACTGTTTTGCTGCTTTCTTGTTTCTCCATGCTTTTACCTTTTAGAGTCTGCAGTAGGGCAGGGGCTCCAAGGAACGATAGTTCAAGATTATTTTCCCAAATTCCCAAGTGCAAGAGGCTATGAGTCCAATACAAACCTAACAGGCATGTATGTGTCAATTGTGGGTCACCTTATATTCTTGTCACCTCTGAGTTTATTCATTACTAAGGACAATGGAGAGGTCCCCACCTTCTCTAAAAGAGGTCGGAAGCACATAATTGTACCAAGATTTAGTTGGAACACTTCTTTCCCCAAATTCCTTTTAGAAATATTTTAATACTCATTTAAATGGAACATGTGGTATGTGAAAAACTTAACGAGAAAGAGAACATTGAATAATGAGCAATTAGCAGTCAGGAGGAGGCAAGAGAGTTTTCCACAAGTTCTTAGCTTCCAGAGTATTTCTGATGCCTTCCCCCACTACTACTTTTAGCATACAGAGCTGGGCTGAAAAATGTGCTGTTACTGAATGAGTAGATTGTGGCATTCCTATGAACAAAATAGCATTCAAGCTTTAAAATTTGAGAAGAAAAGTATCCTTGGGAAGGGGCTGCTGATAGTAAATCCCACTGATCTAGAAACTCTGATATTAACAGGAGAAACTCTTACATGGGTCTAGGAAGGTAGCTCAGAATCCACCACTGACATGTGGGGCCCTAACTCAGGACCAAGGGGGCCTAAAAATACATCTGAAATGGTATTGAAATCTGGAACTAAGTAGTGGCCTTTTTAACTTGCTGCACAAGGTGGCAGAACTAGTGAGATTTTTACCGATCTCTCCCAAACCGTCATTTGACAGTCACTTCCTCCAGGAGCAATTTTATGAGGCAGCTTCTCCACTGATCCCCTGGAAATTATAGCTTAGATGATCCAACTGCTTCTATTGGCTTAGTCCAAATCAGTTTGTTAGCAAGTACGTACTGAGTAGCTACTCTTTTACAGGCAGGTCCTGGGCACTCATGTCAAACAAAGCTATGAAACCCCCACCTCTCTGTGGTTTCAGAATTTGGCAGGAGAGCCAGACATTAGGTAATTAAGTTGTCTCATGGTAAGAGCTCTAGAGGTGTATGTGGTCCTTTGAGTGTGTGTAGCAGGGGACTCCTGCATGATGCAGAAAAAGGGAAACAGCGAGGGAGAAGAGCTTTCCAAGAAGAAAGGGGGATGTGGGCAAAGGCCTCGTCTTGGGGGAGTTGCTTGTTCCTGTTGTCCATAGCGGGCCTTGAACTGCAGACCTAGCAGAGTGAGGGAGGAAACAGTCAAGACAAAAACCTTGTCTGTGAGCCTCAGGGAGAAAGACTTGCTGCCTCTTCCCAGAACGGGAGAAGAGAGAACAAAGGAGTGGTTCACAGGGGCCAAGCAGCTTCCCCAGACCTTTGCTAAAATAAACCCCACAACACAGAGCAGCATGGGCAGCCCACGTCCAACGTCTGGGTGAGCCTAAAGCCTACAGAGTAACTGCAAATGTTTTCTTTGTCCTTCCTACAAGAGCCAATATGTGGGTTCTAGGAAGCAGGCTTGGGTTGGAAGCATCTTTGCTGGCATTAGCTAGTCTTCTTGAAAACTTGTGACCTGGGCACACTTTCCTGAGATGGGCTGAATTACTAAGCATTAATGAGTGCTTTGAAATCACTGGGTCTGTCTTATGCAGTTTTCCCCCTCAACCTACTTGTTTTATTTTAGAAATATATTTCACAGGTTGCATTTTTATTACTGTGGTACATTTTGCCTGGATTGTTTTCTTGTTTCATTCTTCATTTTTGTTAAGAATTTATTTCCTTTCTCTTCCTGCTTCCATGGAAATGGATGAGAAATTCCAAGGTACATGCCTAGCTCATGAAAGTGTCTTCTATTTCCTATTATTGAAATTGAATTTGGATTCTGAGGAACATGTTCTTCCTTTGCATCCCTCACTTTATTCCAATATGTTATCAGTGGTTATGCTCAAATGCAGAGAAATGGCCTAGCACATTTTTAGAATTTAGAGCAGAAAGAGCTGTATATTCTCCTTGACTTCACGCTACTTTTGGGGGTGCTGGATGAGTCATTGCTGAGAATGTGACCCAAGCTTTGAGAAAACAGCTGTTGAGAGGAAACAAAAAACCTTAATTTTTGTTATATGATACAGATAATACATAGTACATTAGCTACATTAAAACAAACAAAACAAAAACAGGCCACAAGGATCACAAGTTCAAGGCCAGCCTGAGCAACTTAGTGATACCCTGTCTCAAAAAATAAATAAGTCAAAGGAGGTTGAGGTGGCTGTCATTTGGTGGTACAGTGGCCCTGACTTTGATCCTCAGGACTGAAAAAAAATGCATACAATAAAAACCCCTTGACCCATCTTCTCCCAGAACACTGTTATCAAGTGGTCAGGCCGGAGCTCTTCTCCTAGACAGAGGCTGTGTGCAATGCTCAGAGCACTGTTAGACGTGTTTGTAGTGTGAACATAATTGTGTCTGTAGGGTATTAAAATGATTCACACACAATAATGTACCTGTGGGTAGTATTTTCTTTTGCTCTCTCCTACCTGTAATCTTGCCTAATTTACCAGACCAGTGGTATTCTGGTATTCTCATGCCTGATTTTGGGTTGGTTTTGTTTTATTTTGTTAACTGCTGATTGGTATTTCTGTGGTGTAGTATATTGCTCCATCAACAGACTGTCACAGCTAGGAGGCTTTAACAATAGACTTTAGTGTTCCCACCATTCTGGGGGCCAGGCATCCTACATCAAGGAACCAGTGCTGGTTCTGGTGAAGCCTGTGGCCCTTGCTTGCAGGGTGTGTCTCCTCATGTCCTCACCTGTGGCCCTTGTTTGTAGAGTGTGTCTCCTCATGTCCTCATGTCCTCATGTGGCTGTTACATTCCTGGTGGCTCTTTCTTGAGGACAGTGGTCCTATCAGATTAGGACCCCTCTTTATGTTATTTAACCTTAGTTATGTTCTTAAAGGTCTTAAAAGGGATTCATTGAACACATGAATTTTATAGTCTGGATATCCTATACTTTATTAATCTCTTTAATGTCATCTGGTATAGAGTAAATTCCTCTACTTCTTAAACACAGCATAGTTTCCCCTCTTGGTATAAAAGCAACCAAGATTTCCTTTGTCTCTGGGGTGGATGGACAGGGGAAGAAGGGATGAAGATGGGGAGAGATAGAAGGGCAAGGGACTGATTTTTTTTAAAGAGACACCCAATTATTCATTCTCAGTAGCCCACAGAGTTTTTAGCTTCTCTCCCTCTAAGCAACAAAGTGGGAGAAATTGGCAGTTGAGGATGGAGAGCGAGAGGAGGCAGGCAAGGCCAGAAATGTCCTGTGTGGGCTGCAAGTTTTCCTTCAAAATTAGCACTGCCAGTGGGGAACCTGGTGTTAGGTTTCTCTCTAATCTAGATGTCCCCCAAGCCTCATGCACTCATAGGTGGGGCTTGGGAGGTGACTTAGTTGTGGGTGTGTGATACGGGATTACTCCCCTGATGGGTTTATAGTTTGGAGGGGAGGCTTGCTCGGAAGAGGTAGGTCAGTGTGAGTGTGGTCTAAGGGTATATCTCCCTCCTCCTGCCTTAATGGCTCCCAGCTTGCTGCCTGCTTCACCATGAACTGTTTCTCCTCTACCAAGCCACTTTGCCTTGGAGCAATGTGACTGTGGACTAAAACCTCTACGCCTTTAACTTGTGGGTTTTGGGTATTTTGTCTCAGCAACAAGAAAGTAACTAAGATACCTGAAGAACTTAGAAAGCTCCAGGCAACAGGCAGACTCTCCCAGCTGTTTCCAGACATACCTAACCAGACTTCACTGGTGTCCAGTGACCAAAATGACATCTTCCCCTTCTGCACATCTTCCAAGGAGCTTCATGTGCATGCTCACCAAAGTTCCCTTTGCCAGGGGAAGAGCTGGACTTCGTCACTTGGATAAAAAAGGAATGATTCAGGAAAGAAAAAAAATTTTTTTCTACCAATAAATCTGCAAGAATCTTTCGTCATAAGCAGTGCTGGAGAGAAACAGTTTGACATAAAGTCAGTTGTTCTCATGTACAGGCAATTGTGATGACCAGGGAGCAGTCAGCAATTTCTAGACACAGTTTGGTTGTTGTTTGGGAAGAGGAGTTGTAGGCCACTGGCATCTGTGGGGTTGATGCCAGGGATGCTGTTGAACTTCCAGCATTGCACAGGACAGTGCTTTAACAATAAATTATCCAGCCCAAAAAGTTAGCACTGCTAAAGTTCAGAGACTTATCTCTCAGTCAGATGACAGAGATTTACTAGGGCCTGGCAATTGCAGAAATAATTTCAAAGAATACTGACATCTTAATGTTACAGAAGATGAAATTTTAGCTTGCATTCCTCCAAGTTGTTGATGTGAATGTTTCTTTGAAACAGTGGTATCTCAGGAATCAATTGCCTTTTTTACATTTTTCAGATGCATAATGAAAGATGCTGCTAAATTTCTCAGTGATAACACACAGAGTTGTGAGGCAAAGGCAAGCAGAAACACCAAAATAACACCCAGGATTTGGAGACAGATTTATTTAATGTCAGAAGGGCACTGACAGAGAATCAATTGTCCCTCAAAATGTCAGGCCCCAAAGACCCAGGGAGGGAGGTTTTAATGGAGTTGAAAGGGAAGTACAGAGGAAGAGAACTTGGCTGTCTTTGACTGATTCTTACAATATGCATCATAGTGACCAGCTGTGCATCACAGGGACCAGCTGTTTCTAGGAGACAGAACTGACAGGAATTGTAACAGGAACTGTTACCTGGGTAACTAACAGACTGGCTAGAAGGCATTTTCTGCTTTAGTGGCAGGCCAGTTTGTGATTACACAGCCACCCTAAGTGTGATACACATCCATGTGGATTACTTCCACTGTCAAGTTGCTTTATTTAAATTTCAGTCCTGAACTGAAAATTCACCTTGAGTTAGATCAAAATGTATGTGGCCCAAGGTGTTGAGGATTAATTAGTAACTCTGGTAAGATAACAAGTCCACTTAGAGTTTTAACTAGTATAATTAGGCAAATTAGGCCCTTTTAGCCATTAGGAGTAGCTTTGATCCTGCCTGTCTTCTCACATGCGAGAGCAGCAGGCTGGGAGGAAGGGTAGAGAGTGGGACAGTAGTGGCCAGCACCAGAAAAATGCAAATCTCATTTGTGATGGCTATTTTCAGATTTTTTTTTAATGGTGAGATGAGAAAAACATCCCAAGGGAAATTAAAATCCCTTAGTAGGGATGGAAGACCTCAAGTCATTACTTCTGAAACACCAATAAGTAAATTAGAAAACTGCTATGTTCTCTCATTTATATTCATGTATGCATTGTCTGTCCTCCCTCCCCTTGCAAAGGGGAAGCATGATTATGAGACTCTCCTGAAGCTCTCTCAAGGAACCATACTTTATATTTGAGAAATCTATTTTCCACACATACTCTTGATTTCTTTGGAGCTGGCTTCCTTCTTTTTAACCACCACCACAGTCATGGTCATCATCATCTTGGGTTTGCACAACCTTTCGCTGTTCAGCAATAAAGTGGAAACTACAGGGCACCTGTATGTGCTGGGCACAGTACTGGGACCCCCCATCTATGATTGTCCTCAAGTTTTCAGAAGCTGATGGATGTTCCTGAGGCTGTTCTTCTGATTGTGGTGTGGGAAATGAAGACACGGGAGATGTTATATTCTCTCCAAAACTTTACACTAGAACCAAGTTTTCACTGGGTGTAGTTGCAAACAACTGTAATTCCAAGTACTTAGCAGAATCAAAAGTTCAAGGCCAGCCTGAGCAACTTTGTGAGAACTTTTCTCAAATTTAAAGAGGGTGGGGGTGTACATGACTGGTACAGAGTTTGTCTGGCATGGGAAAGTCCCTGGGTTTAGGAGAGAGTGAGTGGGGAGGAGAGAGAGGAAGGAGGGAAACTATCTGCATCATGGTTCACTGTGGCTTTTGTCCCCCAGGAGATCAGGATATGTGTCTGTTTTTCAGATACAGGAACTCAAACATTTGCTTGCAGACACCACTACTGTTGTTAGTTGGTGCCTGACCTTGACACCTATGATGTGCACATTTCACTTCCTGTTGACCCAAGGGCCCCTGAGCCCCAGCAGGCACTTCTCCTCACAGACTGGCCCAGTGTTGCTTTCCCATCTTCCCTCTCTGCATTACTGGATGCAGCCCCCTACACCACTGGTCTGGCTTTCTGTGCTCCTTTCTGACCTCCAACAAGTACTCTCCACCCTCTTTCTGTCTCCTTGCCCCTGTGCACCTGGCAAACAGAGGGCTTCCCAGAGACCCAGCATGGCATTCTTCACTGTAGTGATTTCATTTATTCCTCTGGCTTAGATCAGTGGTTCCTAAACCTCATTGCATATCAGAATCACATGAGAGAGCTTTGAAACTTCCTAAACTGCACTATGGATTAATTAGCTCAGATTCTCTGATAATCAGGGTTTTTTAACCCCCAAAAGTTCTGTAGGTGATTCCAAAATGCAGTTACAAGAACCAGATGCAGGACTCAACACCTGTACATTATTCTTGATAAGAGACCCATCTCTCCACCTGCTCAGCTACCTGCACACATTTCACACCGAGCATGTCCAAGGATGTGTGAACACACTGGGGCCCAATTACCTTTGTGATTCCCATCAGACATACCTGAGAAACTGCTGCTATGTTCAACACCTGGCCTACTGCATTGTTTCTGACAACACCACCCAGGAGAAGACGGCCTCTCTGGGCATCGCCTCTGCCTGCTCCCCTAGCTCAGAGCAGAGCTACACATCCTCCTGTGAAGCCAGGAGTAATCCTGAGTGACTTTGGCTGTCTCTGCTTCTCCCATACCCACGCCACACCCCTCTCCCTCCTCACTCATTTGCTTGTGATGGTGCCTTGAATCTAGCCCCCTTTTCTCCAGCTCACAGGCAATATGAACTTGGTAAGGGGTTCCTTTGTGTCTACACTCTACATTTGTTCCCTTGACAATCCAGCTTCCATGATTTGCCAAAATAACCTTATAAAACAGACCAGGTCATGGCTTTTTCTCTGTAAAACTGTCCACTTATTGCTGAAGGCCAAGGCAGCCTGCATCTCTCTGGGTCAGTCCTGGCAGGTTTTTCAGGGGTCGTCCCACTGAACTCCCTACGGCCAGAACCATGAGCTCTCTGGCCAGCGCAGGCAGCTCTTCCGTGTAAGCAGCAGGCTGGCCTGGGTGCTGAACATGCTCAGTAACAGATAAGTGTTGGCGTCAGGGTCTACACTGTTTCCTGGAGCTCCCAACAGGATTAACTGCAGATGCACGTGGTGGTGATTTGCTTGTTAACTCTCCAGTCACTGGGTCCTTCCTTCTCATCCCTTTTCCGTCAGTAACGCAATATCCACCCAAATAAGAAACTTTCTTTAGACTATTAAGTTGGGATCAGCTGCTAGGGTCCTTCAAACAAGGAAATTTATGATGTTGCAGTGGTGTTTTCTTGGAGTGTCAGATCAGCAGCACAAATGTGCCCGACAAATTGGAAAACATGGAGAAATGAAGGACTGCACAAATCAAAAGTCTGAGTAAAGGCTAGTTCATAATCTTGCAAGGTTCATCTTTGTATTTCCTCCTTCTTATTGAAACACTTGCCTAAATCTAGGGAGAATTTTCTTTTCCCTCCCTCCCTCCTTTTCTCTTCCTTTCTCTCCCCTTTTCTTAAGTGCTGGGAATTGAACCCAGGGCCTAGTGTGTGGCAGACAAGCACTGTACCATTGAATTACATCCCATCCCCAACAGCCCTTTGTCAGTGTGTTTATGCAACACCCAGAAACTGCTTATGTGACCCCCTTTGCCCATGAAGAAGAGCCCCAGAAACCATGTTTATGGTCTCTAACCTTCACCATAATCCATACCCGCAGGAATATGGGTTTAGGATTTAGATACCTGGATTCAGTCAGTAAGAAAAAACAAAACATAGAAGCCATGGGGCAGCCATTTTCCAGCACACGTTTTCTATCTTGTGGACCAAGTAATGGAAGAAGCACATCTGTAGAGACACAGAGAAACACAGAAGGCCAAGATGAGGGAACAGAGTGCTGCTCTGGTCAGTGCCTCAAAGCCTCTCCCTACACTCAGTGGCTTCTCTGCCCAGGCCTTCGGAGCCCCTCTGCATCCTTCTGATGCAGACTTTCCTGTAAGTGCCTTGCTAGTTTAAGTTGGTTCTGTTACTTAAAACCAAAGAGTTCTAAAGAATACAGTTTTCATGGAACCTGCTACAAATGAAAACAAACCTCTTTCATGTGTTTTCCTGGTGGAATGTTTTGTGCAAACCACTCAGGTGCTGACAGTAAGTATCCAATGCCCCAAGTGGGGATGTTGGGGAAAGGCGGGAGTTCAGGGCTCTGTGGCTTTGTGTCCTAACAGGCTTTCATTTTTTTTTTTTCTTTCTTTAGTCCATTCAAACAGCTGCAATATTTTGGTGCTGCTCCACTTCTTAGAAAATCTTGTCTCTGATAAGTCTTAACTTTAGGGTATAAGTATATCCTGTGGCAATCACCTTTGAAATTCTGAGCACTTCTCTTAAGCACTGTATAATAGAGGAAAAGGGGCAGCAGTGCCATCTTGCAGCTATTCTAGAAACTCAGTATGTTGGAACATAAGTTTTCAAAGAATCTGACTTAATCCACTGATGTCTGTATCCTCCCCCACTTCACCCATGCTCCCATCCAGGAAGGCCTGCCGTGATGAGCGCTGGAGTGGCTGCAGCGGCAGACTAAGTGAACTGATGGCCCTAATCAGCTGCTTCTCTGTACGCATTCCCTCTAGTCTTTGTCTCCTGTTACAATACTTTTCTGGGCTAGCTTTGTGACTTGCTTTAGCCAAAAGAACTTAGTGGAAATCACAGCGTGAGAGCCCTGAGCACAAGTCTCAAGAGAGCTTGCACAACTCACCTGCTATCCTGCAGAGCTGCCCTTGCTCACCCTGGGACTCCAGCGACAACGAGAAGGAGCCCCTGCTAGAGTGCTGGGGTGGGACGCAAGTGACCAAGGAGCGGAACCAGGGGGCTCTATTCAGGGCCACCTGAGAGCAGCCAGCCGGAGAAACTGCCACATGGGCAAGGCCAGTCACCATCAACAAATGACCTTCACATCAGTGGAACTATCCAGAGAGTCTTCAGACTTCAAAGATAAATGGTTCTTAAAGCCTCCAAGTTCTGGGGTGATTTGTTGTAGAAGCTTAGTTGATCTATAGGGCTGATACACTTCTGAATCTTTCTTCACTTAGACTTATAAAGGCGTAAGTCCTTAGCATGCAGCTTCAAAGGAAATGATACAGTTCTGTCTATGTGTGTTATTGTAGATTCCCAAAAGACGAGGCTACATTCCAAATGATTACATAAAGTCATATCTTAGTACTGGACTGCTTTGAAACTTGTGGAATTTGGTATTCTAAACATTTTGACAAAAAAAAAAATTTGTCCCAGTACTTGTCATTTGTTTGGTGCTCAACACACAAGCTAGAACTTGTCAGTGTCACGTCTCATGAATTGAAAATTCTTTTCTCTGGCCAAAAGAATTTCCTCTGTTCTCTTGGTTTTACTCATCATGCCTCCCAGAACCAATTAAGGGCAAGTACTGAGGTAACACAGCACAGGCTATACTGTGTACATGGAACTCTCTCTTCAGGGACTGAGGTGCTGCTTGAGAGAAATTAATCCTCCAGAGCAGAGATCAGCCAAATCCCACCCATGCTCAGTTTCTGCAAATAGTCTTGTTACATTACAGTCACATTCACTGTTTAATATCGCCTGTGGTTGGCTTTTCACTGCAACAGCACAGCTGAGTAACTGTGACAGGGACAGCAGGGCCTGCAAAGTCTCATCTCACTCTCCAGTCCTTTGTACAAAATGTTTGCCAATCCCTGCTATAGAGAATCTAAATTAAGCTTCCATGTGCTAATAACTGGAAGCAACATGACATGTAAATTTGGATTGCCAGGGTGGAAAACAAGTGTTTCAATTTAGAAGCAAAACCCTGGAGTTGCCACAGTAGACAATCCAAACAGCAGCCAGCACTTGGGCTGGAGAGGCTCTGCTCACAGACCTGGGCAAGCTGCGTGCTCCACAGGAAACTGCAGGGGTTCCTTAATTAATGACCAAGAGCAACTTCCCTCCTCAATAACAGGAAGCCCAGCTTATTCTAAATCTAAGCATTACCCCTAAGCCCCTCAGAACCACTTCCCACTACAGTCTGCAGCTCAGTCTGTAACCCTTCTCTCAGGAGTACAACTTTTTTTGGAAGGTGAAAAAAAAAAAAACACAGAAAAATATTGCAACAAGATTGATTCCAATTAACTCTGCCACTGATTTACTGTCTAATAAATAACCAGAGAAATAATCAGGAAGATTAGCCAAGCTTCTCATGGATGATGGATCCCAGATACTCAAATAATTTCTCCTCTAAGCTCCCCCAATGTAATGTGAAAATATCAGGGGAAAAAGGTATGAATGAGTGGCATAGAATTTTCCATTCCATTGCTGGGACAAAATACTCACAGTTTAAAGGAGGATAGTTTGATTTTTAGCTGTTTCAGAAGTGTTAGTCCATGGTTAGCTGGCTCAAACACAGAAAGGCATGCTGGTAGACCTGACTTGGAGAAGAGCTGGTCTCATCACGACAGCCGGGAAGCAGAAAGAGAAGGGAGGGAGGGAGATACTCCCTTCCAAGTCAGGCCCCAGGAGCCTGCCTCTTCAGACCAGGCCCCACCTGCTAATGGCATGCTCAGCTGCCGAACTCATTAGTGGATAGACCCAATGATGAACATAGCCCACCTATGAGCCAATCACATCCCAAAAGCTCCACCTCTGAGGCATGAGAATTGGGGCAGACATTCTAGACAGTATGACTTTGTAATATGAGTATCTTAATGCTGTGACTATCAGGATGTGTCTGCTTCCCCTCTTCTTGCCCCATTGGTTGAACCCTACTGTGTCAGGCACGGAACAAGGCTCACTGAGTGCTGGAGTGTGCCCTGTCAGCGTGTTCCTGAGATGTGTGGGCTCCTTTGCCTTGCAAGTGTTTCTGCCCAGCCTTCCCCAGCCCTATTGGTGGCAGCCACCCCACCTGGTTGTTTACAATCCAATCTTGGCAGTTCCACAGCCTCTGTACTAATTCCTTCAGATTCTTTCAAGTTATCCACTGAAATCTAACCCACATCTGAGAACTTCTCTGAACACTCCCACCATCACCTGTCCGGGGCCCAGCACCTCCTCCTCCAAAGCCTGGATAAGCGTCTGTAATGATCTTGCTGCTTCTTTTTGCTGCTCTCTGGCCAGCTGTCCCCATAGCAAACAGAGCCGCCTTTTCAAGATGTAAACAGGTGAAATCTGTACAAATCTTCCAGTAGCCTCTCTTACCTTTCTCCCTACGCCTCTTACTGCCCTTTACAGGACCCCACACAACCAGCCAGCTCACCAACTCTCTGAACTCACCTTTGGCAGTTTTCTCCTTCCCTGCCTCTGTAGACTCATCAGTGCGCACTTCTTCCCGTGCCTCAGGACCATCTGGGTCCTTCCTATCTCTGGGCCTTTGCACTCCCCGACCTGGAAGTTTCCTGACACTCCAAGTTAAGCAGCCCTGTCCTTTGCCTGACTCCAGCCTCTCTCAGACGTTACAGACACCAGGGCTGTAACCTCCCGGGATATCACACAGGACAGCTGCCCATAGCAAGAGGTCTCCTGGCCCTAGGTCAGTGGAGCCAAGGTCCTGAAACTCTCCCCGCCTTAGGTTCTCTTTCCAGATATCTTCTCCTGACAGAAAAATCTTTCCAAAGAGTTTTCCCCACACCTCTCAGTTCATACCCCGCTTGGGACTCCCTGGGGTAAGAGTGTCTGGCTTTTGTCTCAGATCCCTGCTTGAATGTGGGCTCCAAGAGGCAGGTGCCCTATCTGCTTCCTCGCTTCCTCCATGTCTGGGCACTGTGTGGTGCAGAGCGGGCCTTCGGAGGATGCGGAGGTCGCTGAGGTCACCATGCCCATGGGCCAGGAAAAGCTCTGTGCTTGCTTCACAAATGCCGCTTTAAGACAGTTTTCCTAGCTTTCAACTTCGCATTTTCCATGGTCTGACCATGCCCCCTTGCTATTCCTTTCCGGGTAGAAATTCTAGATCCATTTAAACCCAGGTCCTCTGGCCCCCGTGATGGACGTTGCCCCTCTGCCTGCTCTTCCTCAGCCAAAATGGCGGCTCTGTCGAGCGGCGCGGTGCAGTGTGGTCCTCAGCAGCCTCTCCCCACCACTCCACCATCAGTGTCAGACTAATTGTTTGCTTAACCTGGAGTTTTCTGCAGCATTTCTCTCACAGACAAAATTACCAGTCTCCTCAGCACCAACCTGGCAATAACAGTGGAAGCCTTGAAATGATTATCCCAATTTAAAGACAGTATGAATTCCTAGCTCTTTTTTATGCACATAAAACTGTGAATGTCCTTTGTTCTTGCAAAAGCCACGGGCCTTTAAAACATTTATTTTGCAGTCTTGACGTTTCTGTACCTTAAAATGACTTTGGATTTTATTTTTCAAAGGTTTGGAATGTGTGTATTTTAGCATGGAATGTTGAACCTTGGGCATTGCCCTTTTCTATAGATTTTACTACGTTTCTCCTTACTCCCCCTGCCCACACTACATACTTCTCTGTCATGCTGAATAACCACAGAGACAGTCCTAGTGGGAGGTGGCTGGTGGCTGGAGGGAGCCCCCACCTGGGACCTCCAATGTTGCAACATGGATGTGCCTCCCTTTGCTGGGAGGAAGGGCTCATACTTCTGGCTGTGGCCTGACTCTCTGCCACAAGCATCTCTCACTGCCCTGAAGCCTGAAGTCTGTTCCTCACTGGAACAATTTCTTGGCAGCCCTCCTGGTGTGCAGCTGAGCACTTCAGTTTCTCCTGTGGGATTTCCTGTCAGCCTTGACCTTTCACATCTCTCACTGGGAAGGCAGCCTGCAGATAAGCCTGATTCCAGGCTTACACAAGTGTGAATTACTCAGGAGACAGCTGCCTTGTTCCTGTTCCCAATCCCTCTGAGCTTCGCAACTCTTGAGAGAAGCCTGCAAGCTCTTGCAGTCACAATGGAGGAATAGTCGTTTTGGCTGCAAAATTAAAACCATCCAAGCCCAGGAGAGGTTGACTAGGGCAATTATGTTTTAAGAAAGCATTGTATAGTGACCATGAGGCAGGAAGTCACAGAATGAAAGAAGCCACACTTGAGGACAAGGCCTTGGTTCAAATTCTATTCTATTTCTTAGACCTCTGTGACCCATGGTCGATCACTGAACCTCTCTGGCCTTCAGTTACCTCCCTTTCCACATGAAATTTGTACTATCTACCTTTTTGGGTGTCAGGGTAGACTCAGAATAGGGTGTATATATCCTAATAAAATGTCTGACACACATTAGGGGGCATATGTATTTTCTTACTGAACTCTTACCT
Source organism: Dinomys branickii (assembly GCA_004027595.1). Classification (NCBI taxonomy): domain Eukaryota; kingdom Metazoa; phylum Chordata; class Mammalia; order Rodentia; family Dinomyidae; genus Dinomys; species Dinomys branickii. Next base: position 306,282 of record PVLD010000188.1, read on the forward strand.
ATGGAATATTTCTTCTCTGAAGTCCCAAGCCTAGCACAGTGATTCCATATAAATACTGTACCCTTCACAGCTGATTTCCAGGGGTTCTACCTCCACAGCCTGGCTGTGTAACTATGGGCCTCACCCTCTCAGTGAGACTGGATTGCTCCTTTTAGGGCCCTAAGATGACAACACTAATGTGGTTCTTAACCAAGGTGCGGCCTGGTGCAGCCTTTATTTGAGTGATTGACCGAGTTTCTCTCTTAATTCTCTGAACACTGAGGTCTTCAGTGTTGCTTTGGCCAGGATGTGGTTTGTCCTGCCAAAACTCATGTCAAAGTCTGATTCCTTGGGTAACCCTGTCCGGAGGTGGTGAGAGCTTTCAGAGGTAATTAGGTCATAGGACTCCACCCTCACAAATGTGTTCAAGTCTTTCTTGAGAGACAGGGACCAACTCCTGTGAGTGAGTAGGTATCCTGGACTGGACTATCACTGTGCGAGCAGGCTGTGAGGAGAGAGAGCTACTCCTGGTGTTTTGCCTCTTCTGGACACATCTGCTTCTAAGTGATGCCATCCAACATGAGTACTCAGCAGAAGCCAACGGGTGCTCTTGGACACCCAGAAGTGCGAGCTAAATAAACCTCTTTTGTTTATAAGTCATTGCCGTCTCTAGTATTTGTTTATAGCAACAAAGGACTAAGGCACATGTGTCTGAGTTGTCTCAGCCCATCATCCTGGCCTTTGGATTAAGAGTGAAAAATGGCAGCGCTTGTATCCCTGTTGGGTTTTAAATTTACAGAGTTACATGACAGTGTTTCATTTCTAAATCACACAGTCCAGGAAAGCACATACGATAACTGTGTGCCCATTTATGGATACGGAAACTGAGCCCCACAGGGATTTTGTGTTAGGATGATGTAGGGGATTCAGGCCAGTTTTCCGACTCTCACCATCCTCTCACTAGTGGTCTCACTGTAGACTGAGAGGTGCTGGGGCTCCCGAGCTTTGTAGGTGGACACTGTGTGGACCCTCGGCCCCAGGACACCTGCTGCCAGCTGGTAGTTGATGTCCCTTCACCCCAGAGGGCTTTGCGTGGGGCCTGTTGCCTTTGCAGTCAGTGATGCCTTTTTCCTGAGGACCTGAGGTCTTTTGACAGAGTGTGAATGGACAATCATGTTGGTGGTGATGAGAATCGTAGCAGATAACGTTTATTCAGGGTTCTCAAGAGCACAGGGGTAAGTGCTACACAGAAGTAACTTAACTAACTCTCATTTACTGAGCTTCCAAAAGAAGAAGACTTTATAGGCAGAAGTTCATACATCTACCCCATGGGGCAGGAGAGGAAACCAAGGCTCAAGAGGCAGGGTAACCTGTTCAATCCATGTGGAAGATGTGTGGAAGGACGAGATTTAAACTCAGATTCCAGAGCCCATATGCTTAACAGTTTGATGACGTCCTTGCAGAGGAAGAGCAGTAGAGCCCAATTTGCAGGCTGCTATCCATGTGCCAGGAAACCAGGAGGCAAAGGAAGGAAGATTTTGAGACACACGAGAGAATCTGTGGATGTGGAGTCAGTCAGAGAAGAGGGCGATGTGGACGCATGTCGCTCGCTTGGCCAGAATGGGTAGGTTCTCATTCATAGCCACCAAGGCAGCAAGAATGAGAGAAGCAGGAGGCTCAAGAGGAAATGCTACATCTGTCTTTGGTTTCATGATATTCAGATGGAGATGTCCAAAGGCATCTGAGTCTGAAGCTCCAGAGAGAAATCTTGTCAGTGGCCCCAGCCTGGGAGCCAATTCCCCCCAGATTCCCAGCAGCCGTGTTGATACTGTCCACTCCCTGTCCTTCCTTAGTAGCCCAAGTTTGCCTTCCCCACCCCAGTGAACACTTTACAGGACCGTGAGTGGATGCTACTGGCAAGAATGTCAACTGTGCTAAGGCTGAGAAGCCATCTCTAGGGGGAGAGATGTCTGGCCCTGGTCAGGCCAGTCAGCACTTCCTCTCACAGGATGCCACAGCCCAGTGGGGCACTCACAGATGGGCTCCAGGTGCAGCCCAATCAACTCTGACAATGCCCAGAAAGGAAGCCTGCCCCAGCTTGCTCTCACTTGGTTCTTGTGCCCTTTGCCCATCATAGTTTTCTAGGACCTTCCTGCTAGATGCATTTTGTACGTGCTCTAATTTGGATCTAGAACCTTCCCTTCCAAGGCTCTCCAGCCTTTGGTGCTATTTGGAAGTAGTGGAACCTTTGAAAGGTTGAGCCTAGGTTTAGGTCATAGAGAAAATGCCTCTGAGGGGCTGTGGGACCATGCTCTTTCTCTCTGTCTCTGGCTTCCTCTGCCACATGCTCCCACTGAGACAGTCTGCCTTAGGGTAGACCCAGAGCAGTGAGGCCAACTGCTCATGGACTGAAACCTCTCAAACGGCAAGCCAAAATGAACCTTTTTCGAGTTAATTTATCTGAGGTATTGGTTATAGTCATGGAGGGCTGGCTAATACACTGCTCACATTGTGCTTTGTTTAGTGCAAGTTTGCTTCTAACAAAAACACTTAAATTAGTGCTTTGGGTTGCTAAAGATAGAATTCTATTTCAAGATAGTAAAAGTTTAAAAAATAATCTATTGGTTCAGGGAAGTTTGGATCTTTGCTGCTTTTGGACATTCCAATACAGATTCTTGAAGGAAGGCACTGGGGATTGGTCTTGCTCTCACCTTATGAGGGTCAGCTGGCCTCCAATTGACAGGCCATGCTGAATGAGCAGTCTATGGCTGCTGCTTTGTCTTGTCAGGCAAAGGAACCATGGCAATGGTTATAAAGCACTGTTGAAATTTAGAGCTAAAAGAAACATTACAGAACTGCTATTGTGGAGGCTGAGGCAGGAGGATTGTTGTAAGTTCAAGACCAGGCTGGGCTACAAAGTGAGCTCAAGGCCAGCCTGAACTGCATAGTGAGACCCTGTTTCAAAAAAGACGGGGAGAGAGAGAGAGAGAGAGAGAGAAAGAGAGAGAGAACTGGTATTGCAAGGTTAATTCTACCCTAAACACATGCTGCCGACTGGCCCGTGGCCCTCAGCATTGATGAACACTGTGGAGCACACCCAGCTCTTGTTGCGTCATTCGACGTTCACCAGGAGACTCAGACTTGCCATGTCCATGCTGTAAAGACAACCCAGGCCTCTCTTTTGACTCAGGGGAGCTGAGTTACTTTATGACAGCCAGTCTGTAGCTGGATCAAGAAGTCAAGCTCTTGAATCAAACTCAGGGCTCCCATGAAAGAGACTGTGCACAAGCATGCATTTCTTCTTCCTCGCCTTGAGGACTGTGGGACCACCAGCGAGTGCTCTAGCCCAGGATATATATAGGCAGAAGCCATGAACCTCACTCTGACTCTGGCCCAGGAGTCCCCCCGACAGTGGTCTATCTGTGTTTCCCACCATCAGGGTCAAGTAAAGACAACTTCCAGACAGCCATGGTCTTCCTGTGCCGATGATGGAGAGGCTCCCCCAGCCTGGCTCCCCAGATGCCGGGATCAGGGGGCCCCTCCCGGCCTGCTCACTTCCCCCCTCTGTGATGTGAGCAGAAGCAGGGTGGGTGTCTAGGGCTTGCGTGTTGCAGTGCTAGCCTGTGCTTAGCGCTCACTGAGTTCACTGCTCCATGCTCACTGTTACATAGATTCATGTGGAATGACAAGTAATGCTTTTCTAAACACAAAACAGAGCCATGTGGACTCCATGGTAGTCATAGTTGTAAACAGCTCTCACACTGTTCATTTTCCCACTCAGTTTCCACTGCGAGGTTGACTTGCCCTGATTACAAAGAAAACTAAGGGCAAAACATCATTTATTCAAGATCCTTAGCAACATACAGAGAAATTTACATTGGAAGCAACTTAAAAGTCCTCACAATAGCATTTCTCTTTCCTCAGTAATGCTCCAGTCCCAGAACCACTGAACTTAGGGTTAGTAGTACACTCTGTTTTCTCAGAAGAATGAATTTTCCCCTTCGGTGGTTCAGAGTCTCTTGTGATGGAAAGGGAGGAAGGCTTGCTTCTCAGCCCTCAGCTGAAGAGAGCTGGCCACCCAGGAAGGATTTGTGGGAGACCGCTGTGTAGCAACACCACAGCCCCAGCTATTGTCACTGCTGCTGCTTGTCAAACTCTTGTGCCAGCATGTATGTGATGACACTATGTCATTTAGTCACCACAGTAATCTTAGAACAGGTGTTACCTGCTTTAGAGATGAGAAAACAGGCTCGCTGAGGCAGAATAGCCTGTCCCATCAGGTAGCAGCCCCGAAGCCTCCAGGTGCCCACTTGCCTGACTCTGAGCAGTTTCCCTCGCCACCAGTGTGCAGGGGCGGGCAAAGGAGCAGCTGCATTCCCCAGGTTGGGAAATCTGTTGGAAGAGGATATAGGAGAAGGGAGGCTTTTAAGGGAGAAGGAAAACACGACACGGTATAAGGTAGAAGGGTAGGGCACTTGCTGGTGGAGAGAGGAGCTGTGCTGCGTCATGGGGCCGTATAAGGAGGCATGGATGCCACTGGCCCAACATCTGACCCGGGCATGTGCCAGGGTTACTTGGTCTGGTAACTCCCATGAGAAACTTCCTCCTATTTGTGGGGTCTTGGGCTGTGCTCCCAGAGGTGGACCAAGAACCACATACCTGAGAGCAAGCTGTTTATTTAAAAGGTGATTACATGAAGCATGGGAAAGGCGAGAGGAAGGGAGGCAGTGGGGAAGGAGCCACGCGAGAGAATGTGGCCAAAGACACTGACCCTGGGTGCATGAGGGACCCCGGCAGCCAAGCGGAGTGGAGCAAGGAGACATCTGCAGAAGAGGGGCTTTCTGTGACATGTGGCTGTGACCTGTGGCTGGGCCTGAGAGGCTGCTCCAGTGGGCAAGGAAAGGAGAGCAGAGTCTGGGAAGGGGCAGGGCTGAGTTCTAGCCAGAAAGTAGTGTGGCGTTGGGGCAGAAGCCAGCCCAGAAGAGCAGAACTTCTTTCTAATCCCAGTTCTGCCTTTGCCCAGATGGATGAGCTTGGCAGAGACTTCCCATCTCTGCCTAGTTTTCTCATCTCTATAGAAAGGACTTGGGGGAAATGACCCAGGAGCTTCCTGCCAGCTCAGAGTCTACAAAATCCTGTGATGGATTTGAACAGGTTGGTGTTCTCCCTCAGCATCTTACCCAAAAGGATGAAGTATCATAAATACTTGCTATTGAACAGTTCCTTACTATCAGTCTGAAGAGCTGAACGGGTACTTTATTTCATCTTTATAGCAGCACTATGAAAACAGTCTCTACTTTGTAAAGCAGCAAAGTGAGGCCAACTAATTTGTTCACACTGCATAGAATACAAACAATAGAGATGGGGTTTGAGCTTGGGCCAGTCTGAGTCACAGGCTCTATATTCTGCTGCCTCTCGCTTTCGTGGTGATGTCACAGTGTCTGTAACTTGGAATCGTCTCTCATGTGGTATGTATATGGAGTGCAACAAACCCCTTGACAGATGTCTGTGTATAAGCTGTGTCCTAGGACAGGAATCTGTGACTGAAAGAGCTTCCCCAGGATCATCACTGTTCTATTATTATCACACAACTCATCATCTTATGACAACGTACTACGCGCCTGCTGCATTCTTCATGCTCTGCACTTCTTGGTGCGTTCAGTCCCTGTGACACCGGTGCGATGATTATCTCCCTCTCGCATCTGAAAGCCCTAATGCAGAGGAGCTGAGTACCTTGGCTGGATCCACATGGCCAAGGTGTAGCAGACCATCTCTGTTCCCAAGCCTCTAAGCCTATCCTTCCAGAGTCTCAGACTCAGCCACACGGGTGCTTCCATTCATACAGTATCCTGTGAAGGTACAGCGTGGACATCATCTCACTGCATTACCTAGAAACAAACAGAGAGGGGACAGAGAGCCCCTTCACTCAAGGCAGCAGATGCTGGAATGTGCTTTAAAGGGAGCACACCCAGATCTACCCCTTACAAATGCTTTTTATCTGAAAGTTGGGTAAAATCCAAAGCAATATTTGAAAATCCATTCAGGAACATGGCACCCTTGATCCTTGTGCTGGCTTAAAAGCTAAGCTGCAGCCCAGCATCCTCATGGTCTCCTTCACCTCACTTCTGAGAGGGTTTCTGCCAGTTGTGCCATGTGTCCTTTGTCTCTAAGGAAAGAGAGTTCTGGGTTAAGGAGGCCACTTTTATGTGATAAGCTGGTTCACTTATTGGTAGGTGATCTTTCTAGTGAATCCACCATGATGGAACATCAGCAAGAAGGCAAAGACCCTGAAGGAAAGAGCAGCGGGCAGAAAACCCAGTGCAGACTCCCATGAGACATTCACCAGGCCTTGACTGGCGGTCAGTTTGCCCTGGTCCTTTCTGGGCTGGATAAGCTTGTTTAGTTGTCTCTCAGACAGTGTATTAGGTACAATGGCTGCTTTGGGATGGTAAGAACAAATGTACCCCAGGCCTGGCCAACAGCACACTCTGCGGTGGTACACGTGCTGTCTCTCTGTGCTTCCCAGCACAGCGTGGCCTGCCACATGTGGCTGCTGAGTACTGGAAATCCAGCTAATTAATCTTATTTATCTTAAACTTAAGTCTAGCTGGTCACAGACAACTAGTGACTCTCATGCAGGGCAGTGAAACTCTAGACTGGCCCATTTACCCATGCATTATTGGATGAGGTCATTTAGAGGACGGACAAAGAGGCTCTAAAACGGCAGCCATTCCTTAGCATTTCTGGCTTAGAACCCTTGTCACTTATTTATCTAGTCTTCCACTTCTTAAATATTTACTAAGCAACTCCCACGTGCCTGCACTGGATGCTGGGGTTATGCCAGTGGACAGAATGGGTAGAGACCCTTAGGAGAAAGCTACCACTAATACACAAATAAATAATGCACACACACAGGAGCTTAGCTGATCACACAAGCCAAGGAAGGGGTAGGGAGAAAGAAGGAGGTGGAGTTGCCACTGTGCACAGGAAGGCCAGGGGAGGCCTCACTGCTGAGGTGAAGAAAGGGAAGGGTTTGTCCTGAGTTACCTGGGGGAAGAGTGAGAAGGACCTGGCACCAAAGTGCCCTGGGCTCCTTGCAGGGTCAGAGGACAGCAGAGTGGCAGAAAGAAAAGAGCAGGAGATGGACACACATTCCATGCCTCCAACCAGGCTGAGCCGGTCTCCATGAATGGTAGTCATGGCTGACAGTGTAAGAGTAGAAGATGAACCCAGGATGACTCCAGGGATTTGGCCACACATATGAAATGATGGAGGTGTCTTTATTGAGCTGGTGGACCATATTTATAGTGTAATCTGGACCTAAAAAGAGGTGGGCAGTACTTGGAAGTAGATCCAGGCAAACATGGACTTGAACGCAGCCTAACAATCCTTCACACAGCAGTCCTGGAAGCTGATGAGTGGCCACCTTGGCCCCTGAAATGAAAAGGTCCATCTTGCACCAGCCAGTGGCTTCATTTTTCTAGACTTGCTGGTGTTGATGTGTTTTAGTTCTTGGATGTGCCTTCTTCTGGGTTGACATCAAGAAGAGCTTCACAGAGCTGAGCAACACTACCCTTGGTGCCCGAGAGGCAAAGCCTTCACTGTGGTGAAGCTCATGTGTCCTGCGCTGTCTGACCTCACTCCATGAGATCTCTGCAGGAGCTGTTGCCATCCACAGTCACCTCCCTGGACATGATCGATAAATGTTGGTTATAAGTTAAACATTTAGAATTAGCAAAAGATTTGTCTTTCAGGTGACTGCACTACATTAAATAACACAATGAAGCCTTTTTAAAGTACCTGCTGGGTGTTGGGCAGCAGAGGCCTGGTAGTGCCATCCATGAGAACAGTATAGGTCAGTGGTAGCAAACCTATGGTGTGCCACCATAGGCGCACAAAGCCTCTCTGTTGGCACATAAGCCAAGTCACCCCAGCAGCAGAGTGTCAGAGAATGGAGTTTAATTGCAGTGTCGGCACTTTGCAGTAGATAAGTGGGCTTTGGGTTGTAGTTTGGATGCTCAGTCTCTAAAAGGGTTAGTGATGTTTAATCAACATTAAGCCAAAGTTTATTAAGAAACTTTTCTATGTACAAAGCTGGGCTAGATGCTGACACATAGAGCTGCATAAGATTCAGTTTTTACCATCAGGGAAGCTCAGAGATACAGACCCTCCCATCCCAGTGATATGTTTTCACTGGGTATCTCTGTCACCTGAGCATGGGTTTTGGACAGAGACTGCAAAGAATCACACTGTTTCACTTTTTAACCTGAGTTTGTCTCATTATCCCCACCTGCTACAAAAACAACTGAGAGTCAAATGCTCACTGCCAGAGCCTTTGTAGAAATCATTCTCAAGAAGTATACCATTGCCCTTCCAAGGACATTTAGTAATGTCTGGAGAAAATTTTGGAGTTACAGATGAGAAGATGCTGCTGGCAATTAATGAATCATAGGACAGGAATGCTGCTACATACTCTACAAGGAAAAATCATCCAGCCCAAAGTGAAGAGCTCAAGACTGAGGGAAGAATGTCAGCTCTCCAGGACCTTGGCACAGGCCAAGAGCACCAAATACACAGATGCCCTGCATGCGTCAACAGAAGCTCTTCTTCCAGGCCTCTGGACTTCATTTTGAAGAGTACTTGTGTGCTTAGTCAAATGAGGTGGTGTTTGTTCAGAGGAAAGTCAGGAAGCTTGCTCAGAAAAAGGAAAAGAGAAAAGCTCTTTCTTTCGCTTGCAGTGCTGGGATGCAGTGCAGGGCCTCACACACCCTAGGCAAGCCCTCTACACCTGAGCCACATCCCTAGCTCATTTGTGTTTTCATTGGTAACTTGCTGTTGACCTTACAGGTGAAGCCAGTGAGCGAAAATGGGCAAAAGCTTTGTTTGAGCAGAGAGGGCTCATGCTCCAAACTGTCACAACCTGATGCTTTGTAAGGTTTCAGTACTTTGAATCAGACTGAACAAAAACTTAGGAAATTGAAGACAATGGTAAGAGCCAGAAACTATTTCACCAAGACTTTGGTCCCACATGATGTGCTTAGGTCTCGAGGCTTCGGGACACAATGAACATGAAACAGCAGAATCCTCCTAGTGGTCTTGAGGTCTTGCCACCCTCTGCCCTGCTTCCCTCTCATTCCTGTTGCCCATGCTCATGCCCCAGGGCCATCTGCCTGTCCCCTGAGTGCACTAGACATGATCCTGACTCAGGGCCTTTGCACTTGCTGCTTCCTTGGCTTGGATCCCTCCCCCCATTTCTACATGCTTTGCTCCCTCTCTTTCCCAAGTCTCCATCCACAGATGTCTTCTTCAACCTTCACTCTCCAACAGCTTTTGTAACTCTCTCACCATGGCTGTCAGCTGATCTAATTTATACTGCTTGGCTTGTCCATTTCCTCCATTCAGTATTCAAGCTGGTGAGTCTTCAGTTCACGCTACCTCTCAGCGCTCAGCCCAGTGTCAGGAGCATTGCAGACATTCAGTGAATGTTTGTTGGCAGAACACAGGTGGCCAGATCAAGGATTTCAGCTCACACACACAGGCAGATGGAAGGCACTGTGTAGCAGCATAGAAATACTGGAAATGTTACACATATCTGTGTTCTGCCCTGTGGCAGCTATAAAGCTGAGGAGCAGAGAGTGACTCCTGATGTAAGACCTATGTAATCTCCTCCCAAGTGAGGGGCGCACCTTTTATGACTTGCTTTAAGGCATAAAATGTCATAAAAGTGATGGGGCTAGCACCCTCACAAGCAGGTCTTCACAGCTATAGTATTTGCAGCTGTACACTGTGTGCACAGACAACTGTAGACTGGTCTGTCAAGACCAGACTGGTCTGTCAGGAGCCAACTGCAAGTTTTGCCTGGAGAACACAACCCACCTCTTTGGTATTTATTACAGAAAAGTGCTCAGTTAAATGTGCTATTTTTTCAGCAAAATATTAACTGACCCAAATTCAGTGTGGTATTATACAATACATGCAGCCTCGTGTAGATTTAGACAAGTAGATTTATACTCTTACAGTGATGAATGCCCACCCCTGAGATATTATCTCATTATGCAAAAATAGCATGTCTTTCATGACTATTTGATAAAAGATTAAAACACATCTGATAGGGTTCATATTTCAGGAAGCAAGGATGACAGTAAAGCTGAGCCTACACAGTCTGCATGAATCTGGAAGCTTATCTGAAAGAAGGAAACATCCGTTCCCTTTTTTTTTTTTTTTTTTCCGGGACCGGGAATCAAACTCAGGGCCTTAGTGCTTAGCGGCAAGCACTTAGCCCACTGAGCTATACCTCCAGCCCTGGAAGCTTATCTGAAACCTGCCTCTTACAAAGCAATAGAGTGCAGACAATTGAACTGTACTTTTTAGAAAAAACTTCATTGCCATTAAAGTACAAATTATAAGGTTGCCAAAAAACAACAAACAAGACAAAGCAAACAAAGGGGACACGGCTGACAGGGCTTTCCAATAAGGCCTGTATGGGGGTCGCTGTCCTTCTGAGGGGTCAGGGCCTGAGGAGCTGAGCAGGGCTCTGGCCACAGCCAGGGAGGAATGGAGAACTTCGCTTGGATGGCCCAAGAGGAATCCAGTTGTGCTCACAGCATGCGTGAGCTTTGAGCGAGCTCCTACGGGGGTGCTCTGAGGTGAGATTAGAGCCCGGTAGCCCGGTCCTGTAGCACTATCACCCTGGTGACAAAGTGACCCAGAAAGTCATTGTGTCCAGATCTCTGACCCAGGTCTCTGCAAGGTTTAATGTCATTGTGAGCTGTTGAAGCACTGATGTAGAAACAAGATGTGGAGGCACTGGAGAAAGTCGTGCTCAGAGGCCTGAGCATACCTGCAAGGGAGCCCAGTGTCAGGAATGCTGTCCCTGAACTCTCCAAAAGTCATGTGCATTGGTGTCATCTTGTAAAACCAAACTTCCCAGCACAACTGAAGTTCAGTGAAGGTGCAGAACAACTGCATCTCCAGAGTCCATCTCCTTGCCCTTGGAGGGCCACACCTATTTCCCTCCTGCCTCACTTCCTCCCTGAATCCTGGCAACCACAAACATATTCTCTAGTTTTTTAATTTTTAGATTTTAGAAATACGTAAATGGTACCTTGCAGTAGGCAATCTTTTGAGAATGATTCTGCTTATTCAGCATGGTTCTCTGGGGACTCATTCAAGTTCTGGAATGGATCAACATGCTTTTTCATCACTGCATACTGTTCTTTTGTATGGACGTACCACAGTTTGGTTAACCTCTCCATCCATTGAACATATTTTAAGTATTTCCAGCTTTTGGCCACTACAAATGTCATAAACACTTGTGGATAGGTTCATTTTTTCTGGTCCTTCAGCTCTAAACCTTGGGTGTACAAAGCAGAAAACAAAACTCAGGGCATCTAGCTGGTCTGCCTTCTTCTTTCCTCATTTCTGAGTTTTTGTTTGTTTTATATGCTGTTTATGGGCTTTTAGTTATACATATCAGGAGGAAAAGGGAAGAGTATGTCTAGTCTCTCTTCTCAGAGGTGGAAGTAGAGAAGCCCCTGCTTTCCTCTTGGTTGCTCATGTGTGGTAGGCACTGCAGATTGCCCTCAGAGAGGCTTTCCCACTTCATTGTCCCCATCCCGCTACAGCACCATGTTCTGGGCCCTGAGAGCTGGCTCTGTGCTCATCTGTTGTCAGGTGCAGGTGATACAGTGGGCCCTGTGTCGTGGCCTGGAGGTGCACTCAGGCCTGGGTACATCTTTCTGTGCCTCTGAGTGCTGAGTTTTTGCAGTGCTGACCAGAAGCTTGAGGGAAGGCTGGCCTCATAGCCGCCGACTCCCACTGCTGCCAGTGAGGCCTTGCTGGGCTGAGCATTTCTGACAGACAGGATGACTCGGAATCACACCCTTAGAAATTCTCTGAGGCTTGTGCCCGTGAACTATGATGGTATTTAGTTTGCTGGGAAGTTAGCATGAGTTCAGAACAGGAAGAACCCAGCTACCAGCCTGGAGGTGGTGATCTACTAAGGCCAGGAAGTTGGAGGCATCACCTTTGTGGAAGAGAAGACAAAGGAAGTATGGTGAACCTTGGTCAGGTCCTGAGGAAATGATCAGACACAGGGAGTGGATAATGTAAGTACACACATGAAGGCATGACTACCTGTGTGGAGGCATGCAGAGATCCCTCTGAGACATCAGGGTCCAGAATTACGATGGAAGAGCAAGGTACTGGGAAGAGGATGACCATTCAACTGCCAGGGAGACCCTTGGATAAAGTATCAGCTTCTATAAAGATGAAGAACAGATCCTGGATCAGATTCTTGACAAAAGGCAGAATTTCAAAGGGAGGAGTTGATGTTCCAGAAAGATAGTGCAGTGCTAGCTTCGTCTGTGTAAGCTTAGCAGCTAAACAGCACACACTCATTACCTTGTGGTTTCTGAAGGTCAGATCCTACCAGTCCATGGTCGGGAGCTGGCCCGTGCTGAGTCCGCAGGACTTGCTAACAGGCCTTGCCATCTGTCTTAGTTACTTTTCTCTCATTGCTGAGACAAAATACCTAATGCCCAGCGTTAAGGAAGGACAGGTTTATTTTCCTCTCATCTTGTGGAGGTTTTAGTCCATACCTGACTGGCTTCAAGGCAGGTTGACACATGGCAGAGGGCAACAATTTGTGGCAGTAGGAAAACAGCAAAAATAGGAAGAGTAAAAAAGGGAAAGAGAAGCAGAGAGCAAGGCTCTTTCCCTCCCTTACATTGGATGCAGGCTACCCTCCCTGGGGCGGGTATAGGACTCACATCCATAATCCCAGCACTGGGCCATGAGTAAATTAAAAACTGTAGAAGCCACCCCACGACTGCATGAGGCTTTGGGGGGATATCCAGACACAAACCACAACACCTCCCATGGCTGCGTACAGTTCCTTGAGGCTAACATTTTTGCTAAGAAATCCATTTTGCTTTCTCTTTATTGGTCAAGCAATCATTCCTTTCAAAAAGTGTTTCAGAAGTGAGATGATGATCGTGCCTAATGCAGAGTCCTATATGGAACTAACCTGGACCATTTTCTACAGTTTCACTATTTGGTGGGTTACTGAAGCTGAACATACAGACTCCCGCACTGAGAAGGAAAACAACAGACAACCTTGCAGCCTGACTCCGCCGCAGCTGCCCTGTACTGCTGAAGGCACAGAATGAACTACCTGCTAGAGGTGCTGTCTCCATCCTCTCCTGGGAGCGCCCATTTAAGGAACTGCGTTACAAAATAAAGTATTACCGTAGAAATATTCAGGAAGGCAAAATGCACAGAGGTGGGCCTCTATTGGACTATGTTAGGAATAATTGGCCAATGTCATAGAAAAGATTGAAAAGTAGTGGCAGTGCCAAATAAAATTGCTCTCTTTAGGCAGAATTTATCAGCTTCTAAGATGGTGACTGTCAAAATGCTTTGTGAGCTGTAAAGTACGTGGTGTACGACTATGCCTCCTTGGTTGTTAAAGTGTGCATTGGCCATCATATTTTGACTTAAGTGCCCCAAATGCTTGTGTGTTTAGAGTCTGAGCTTTGTGCAGGTGACTGGATCCAGGGCCTCTGGCTGTACCAGTGGACTAATGCAGTGATGAGAGCATCATTCGATTGCATTGTGGGAGGTTCTTGAGGTAGGTGGTTGGGTCTAGTTGAAGCAAGAGAATTACAGGGACATGGCCGTATTTCCCTCAGAGTCTGTCCCTCCCTCACTGCTTCCCTGTTGCAGGGAAGTGAGCAGTTTCCTCACCCTCCATCCTCCCTCCAGCCAGGATGTCCCACCTCTCCACAGGCCCACAGCAACAGGACCAGCTGGCCGTGGCTGAGACCTCAGACACCGGGAGCCATAACTGACCTCATCTCTTTCGAGCCGCTTGTGCCAGGCATTTGGTTCTAGCAACAAGAAGCTAATTAACGTGCTGATCAAGAGTAAAACATTTACAGAGAATTTATAATTTCTTGAAGATGACAACCACATTGTGTGTGTATGATACATGATGCACCACATCTGTTATCTGAGGGAGGGAAAGAGAGAGGGGAGAGAGAATGAATAGAGGAGATGACACAAAGGTGGAGGGAGGGAGAGGCACAGAGAGAGAGAGAGAGCTTGCAGAGACGGATGTGCAAACACAGAGCAGCGGAGACAGATGCCCGCTGTAACAACAGAGAAGCAGAGTTAAAGCTGGGGGAGGAACAGAGATGGAGACAAACAGACACGCAGATGCCCTTAGTCTGCACTGTGCTTGGAATGTTTGCATCTGCCAAGAATGCCAACACCCAGCCTACGCTGACATCCAATCCTCAGGGTCAGGAGGCGGGGCCTTCAGAAGATGACGGGTCACAAGATTAATGGGCTAGTGTGCTTACAGATGAAGGTCCACGGGAGCTCGTTTGCCCTGCAGTAAGCTGAAGGTGCAGATAGAAGCTGCCACCTCTGAGGAATGGCCTTCACCAGATACCAATTGGCTCATACCTTGATCTTGGACTTCCCAGTTTTCAGACCCGTGAGTCATAAGTTTCCGTTTGTAAATTACCCATTCATAAGTATCTTGTCATAGCACCCTGAATAGACTGAGACAGGTAGGTTGTTCGGAAGGTGATCAGACAAGTCACAGGCAGGCAGCGTGAGAGGCAGAGAATTTTAAAGACAAGGAGCACCTACGGATCTCTCCTCTGTGGCCTGCAGTGAGCCCAGAAGTGTGAAATCACTGTGGCAAGGTCCTAAAGGGATGGCCAGGGCTTAAGCGAAGATGAGTGCCCTGCCCGGTCAATACTTTCTGGGTAAAAATATAGAGCTGCACCACTATTTGGCGAACTGTTGTCTGGGACAATGTTGCTGCACTGGAGGAAGCTGATGGCCCTCAGCTTTCCAGGAATTTCTTTCTGTCGAATGTTTGAAAAGTTTTGCTGAAATTTCAAAAATGTGTTTATCACATCTCTCTATGCTGGATAGGATGAACAGTTAAAACAAAATACATTTTCATCTCTTCCAAGAAACTCATTAAGGCTTTCTAAATATCTGGTATGTGAATGCTACATAAAGCAGAAAAGCGCACTCAAAAATACATCACACAAGTCCTTCAAGAGGGATCAGCTAAGGCCAGCATCAATGTCTGGGCAGACAGGGAAAATTTGAAGGCAGCATTTTGATGCACAAAGAATCACCCACTGGTTCCCCACACACGACACAGACACATTTCATAAAGTAAATGTCCAGGCCCTTTAATGTCTCATAACATGAAAGTGCTTGAAGTTTAAAATCTTTCTTGGAAAAAACAACTCATAGGTCAGAGCCTATTGCCCGGATAAACATGTACTTGGAGCAGATACCCAATCTTTCCTCTCCATTGACATGATAAAAACTCAAGAAGGGGCTTGAAAGCCTCCTTTTTATGGGTTATCATTACACTGCATTAGTACCTCACTCATCCCTCAGTAGTGACTTACTGTTTAATCAGACCCAGACGGGAGCAGCTTTCCACCCACCGGTATTAAACATCGATACTTCTCCCTCACATGTCACTGTGTAGCAGATTCACTGTGAGACCTGGGAACTTGAGAAACAGTGAAGTACAGAACAGAGTGGAAATCAAAGTCATTTTGGCAAATGAAGACAGGAGCTTAGTAGGCAAAGAAGAAACGGAGCATCTTGAGGGAAGGGAGCGCTACGGCGATGGCCAGGAGCATGCAGTATGAAAGGCTGGGAAGATTTTGGGGATTACAAAGGGAACAATTGTCTTACTAAGGTTCCTGAGATCATAAACCTGTCTACTTTGGTGATATTACATAGTTTTCAACTCACAACAATACCTACCTCTTTGTAGATGCTGAAAAACTACGTTTAATAATGAACAAGTTAATAAAAGTATGTCATGTTAAAGAGAAAATGAATGAGTTAAAAGAAGGGCTTTGAAAATGTCCTTGAGCAGTAGGGTATTTCTCTATTACAAAGACAGTGAAATTAATGAGGGCCTTTAGACGACCAGGGACTGATAACACAAAACAGGCATCACTATTTTCATGACTAGCAAAACCATTTAAAGAATCACTTAATTCACTTTCTTAATATCCTCCCAGGCCTCACACTACTTACTTAAATAAAACAGTTTGCCTTGATGAGAACTGAGTCACTAGGGACAGTTCAGTGATTGTGACTATGTGGTAGGAGAAAAAGAAGTCATAAATTGAATCACACCTGTCACCTGCAAATCTCTTACATCACTGGCAGGGCTACTATTGTTTGGGTAATTGTCACCGTAGAAGTAGCTCCTTATCACAGTTTTGTTTGCTGTGCTCCGAGCACCTTACTGTATGCCTTACAAGCTAATCCTGTAACCATAGATCTGATTCTCTTGTTTTCCTTTATGAGGACAGTGAGCCTCACAGATGATCTGCAATTTGTCCAAGGCCACTCTGCTGGACTGGGAATGGAAGGACAAACAGAAGTACTTACATTCCATCCTCACAGGCCCTTATTTGTAAACAGGAACTTCTGCACTGACTGTATTTGTCAGTGATGTAGCTACTTCACTGTCTGGGAATGTCCTGGATCGATCCTTCTCTTCTGCACCATGAGGTATTTGCTTGTGTATTTGTGTTGATGAGAGATTATCAACTGTTCCAGAATAGAGCTGGCTTTTTAATCCTCTTTCCAAAGTGCCTAGCTTTGTGTCCCTAGAGTCTGACACTTAGAATGGATTCAATAATTTATCTAACAAATAAACTGAGTCATCAAGCATCAGATATAAATAAGGACCCCTCCTTTGAGCTCATGAAAGCAGTTCTAATGGGAAAATAAGTTTGTGTATTGCATGCACATCATACATGAATTCAAAGGTGTCAGAGAAAATGATCCAAGAGACCACTGAATTTCTCAGTATAGAGGCTCTCGGGCTGCTGATGAGCCCTATGATTTCCTTGGGGTCAGAATTTGGAGCCTGTAGTCTTGCCTTTCTCCAGGGCCAAGCACCAGAGATTTCAAGTTCCTGTGGGAGAAATCCTGAAGAATTCCTTGGGAATGGTACTAGCAGTGCTTTCTTCCCCATTCTTGAGACTTTTATAGTAGCTGTGCTTTGAGGGATAGTTAACATTTTAAGCCAGCAGAGCTTGATTTCCTTCACTATTCTTTACCCCCTTAAGAGCTATTTTCATGTTCTACTGCTTTCCCTGTGGGCCACCCCTCTGTGAAGTGGGAACAGGTGGAGGAACACTTCATTAGGAAGCTTCTTCCTGAAAGGAGGCCTTGTGTTGTCCCACACAGATGCTCATGAAGCATCTGGACTGTAGGGTCAGGCTCACCTGACTGTACTAGTGATGCTAATTCCATGTGCCAAAATGGAATGGGTCATGGAGTGCCCAGGTATTTGGGAAGATCTTGCTTTGATGGGCCTGGGAAGATGATTTTTAATGAGGTTAACATTTGATTCAGTGGGTTGAGTAAAGTAGATGGCCCTCCCCACTGTAGGTTGGCTTCATCCAATCAATTGAAAGCCTCTATAGAACAACAAGTAGACTTGCACATACAAAAGGCAGATCCCTGCTCAGCTGGGCTGGACTGTATTTTCTTGTCTTTAGACTCAAACTTAAGCACTAGCTCTTTTAGGATCTTCCAGACCAGCAGGCACACCATTGACACTTCTGATTTGCAGAGCTTGGCCTCAGACTAGACTTATTCCACTGTGGTCAGGGGTCTCTGGTGTGCCAGTGTCTAAGCCGCGACTTCCCAGCCTCCGTAAGTGCATAAACCAACACTTTCTGCTATGTGTCTCTGTACATCTATATCATGGCTTCTGGGTTCTTTTTCTCTGGAGAACCACATGCAATACAAAAATCCCATAAAACTTAAACAAGTAGGCAGTCTATTTGTCACACACATAGAAGGCGCCAGGAGGGTGCCGTGGTGGTGAGCACGGCAGTCCAGTGACAGAATGCAACTCTTTTTATCTTCCACCTACCACTATTTTTTGCTATCTTTTAAGAAATTTATTTTATTTTTTGACTTTTATTAGTACATATCGGCAGCACACAATATTATATTCACTGTAGTGAATTGGTACATGTACATAACACTTTCAGTTTCTGTTTATTTCCTTCTTTCCACCCCCTTTTATTTTGCCAACATCAGATTTTTCTTATTGATCTTCTAGGACCCTGGAAAGCTAACAACTTTTTCAGTAAGACGTTGTTCTCCTGTTCATGCAATGTTCACCTGCTTGTGGGAATTGTGTGTACTTTTCAGCAGGACAGAGACAAAGGTGAGGAAGCCCAGGACCTTGTTAGATGCCAGTGTGATGGCACACACTGCGCCACAGGGCCACCGCTCGCTCCTGTGGGTCTGGGAGGTAAATGATTAGCTCAGGGGATTAATGCAATAAATAAAACTGGGATTCTGTTAGGAAGAGTGGGGGATGGCGACTCAGAGCCATGCTAGCAGTACTCTCCATAGGTCATTAGCGAACCGCAGCCAAATCAAAGGGATAAACTATAGTATTTCATTACCTTTGAAGATTATGTAGATTTAAAATTAAACATTATTTGTAATTTTCTTCAGCTCCATGTATTAAAAATGACTTCACTTCCTGAGGTGAGCATACTTGTACTTCCTGAGCATCTACGATTCATCACACATGTCTATAGCTTTCTACATGGTGTCTCTTTTGAGTTTTAAAACCATAAGATGGCAGTCTGTTGTCCCTTTTGTTCTTTTTTTTTTTTGCCATGCTGGGGATGGAACCCAGGAGTTTGAGTACACTAGGCAAGCTCTCCACCACTGAGCCACAGCCTTGCCCTGTTTCAGAGTGTCTTAATTACTTTCTCATTGGTGGGACAAAATGCCCAACACCCACAAGTTAAAAGAAGGGGAGGTTTATTTTGGCTCATAGTTTGTAGAGGTTTCAGTCCACAGTTGGCTGACTCCAAGGCAGAGTGCACTGGAGAGGGGCCCGGCAGAGGAGAAAGGGTCCACACATGGCAGAAGGGAAGCAGCAAGTAGTGAGGCTCCTTCCCTTTTTATTCCATCAGGCTACCAGCCTTTTGGTCACTGCCACCCATGCCCAGAGTGGGTCTTCCCATATCCACACCCAGACCCCCTCCAAACCAATCAGTGGGCTGATTCAGTTACTGTATACCCGTAACCCATACTCTTACAACCCAAATCCAGCCACTCCCAAAGTCCCCACATGGGAGCACATGAGGCTTTGAGAGAACATCGACATAGAAGCCATAAAACTCAGAGGAAAATGAGTCTTAGACGGAGTCTGTGTGTCTTCTAAAGTTGTAAAGTGAGTAAATAGAATCAGGCTACAGTTGAGGTCCATTTTATCCTTACAATGCCCTGATTTTCATAATAAAACCCTTGTTCTCAAAACAAAACTCCCAACACACCTCATATATGATAAAATTTTTTTAAAAATTCTGATACTTAGCCTTGTACTTTGCAGGCAGTAAGCTCCCCTTACTGTCCGCTGATCAGATGTGCTTTTCTAGCTGAAGCTGCTGCATGTTATGCTCCTTTATGAGTGAGATGAGTGTCCCTCAGTTGTAAGGACAGCCATCCTCTGTTGCACACCTATAATGAACCAAGCACAGTTCCAGGACCAAAGCAGACAACACCAAACAGCTCAAACAAAGCCCTCTGTTCCTGAAGCATAACATTTTCTATAGGCAAAAGACAGGCACAACTCCAGAAAACAAATGAAGATGACAGTGGCAGATAATGATCAAGGTAGGAAGGAATAAACAGGCTGTAGACTGAGTGGTCTGGGAAGGCTTTCTCAAGAGACTGCATGAGAATGAGAAGGTTTGCTGGCCCCAGGCAGAAGCAGGAGAAGGTGCTTCTGACCAAGGAAAATCATGTGTGATCCTCAAGGGAGCACAGACCAGCATGTCTGAGCAACAGTCTGTGGTCTGATGGGTGGGGTGACCTTGAGAAATGGAAAGAGTCTTCTAGCATCCCAAAGGGCCATGCAGTGCATGGGGGGACATTCAGAGAGATGCATTCAGGCTAGGAATCTAAGCACTTCAAAGCGACACAACTGCTTTGCAGGTAACAACTTGTGCATCTTTCTTCACTTACTCCCTTTCTACTGAGAGCCTTATGAAAACAATAATTTCAGCATCCTGGTGGAAAGCTGATGTTATTAGTAAAAGGAAAATATACCCCAAAACAGAATTTAAGGTAACAAACATCAGCCGTCTCTCCAAAGTTACACATTTTAAAGCTGTTCTTTTTCTGTTGCAAAGTATTTCCCTGGTGCTTGGGAGGCACATGAATGGCCCTAGTCTCTGCATGAATTTAAAGGGTTGCTCTTCCTTTTACTTTATTTCGGGAATCTTAAGTGCAACTGTTCTCACATTTCCCGAGGGGCTTCAGAATTCTATGCACACTTTCTTTGCCCTTCTTTCCTGCTGGTGCATCTTCTATCAGGAAATATTTCTCTATTGTCTGAAGGCATGATTTAGAATCTATGAGCAGTCTTAATTTTTGTTTGTCTAAAAATGTTTTATTTCACCTGGTTCTCGAGGGATTTGAGAGGAGCTGATGACAGGACTCTAGGCTGGCAGTTATTGCTGTTTAGTAGATTAGGGATATGAATCTGCACTTTTCTTTCATTGTTACTGTGCAGCGATCAAGTATCCAACTAACTTCTGTAACTTTTTTCTTTTAAAATGTAACTTTGCTTTGAAACTTTAGTTTCCCACAGTGTTACTCTTGCTATGTCTTCTTTTGCTATATTTATTTCTGTATCTACAATGTCCTTTTTGGAATTAATTTAGCTTCTTAATTCTGTGGACTGATAACTCTCACCAGTTCTGGAAAACTCTTTGTTAGTGTTTCAAAGCATTGCCTTTGCCTCTTTCTTTTTCATCCATGTTAGTAAAATTTTTAAAATGCACCTCAAGCTTTTTCCCTCTGCCTCCCAACCACCCTTGTTCTGTGGGTGCCTCCTGGTGAAAGGTCTTCTATTTTCTCTTCTGGTTTATTTTCTCTTTCTTCATCTGATTTGCTGCCCAATCTTTAACAAGTTTAAAAGTTTTCTTTTTTATTTGAAAGAGAAAAAGACAATAACAAAATAACAACAATGAAGACAAAATCAAAACAACAGAAAAATAATAAAAATGATACAGAATTTCAAAACAAGATGATAGGAATTAGCAATAGTTGTTATATTACATATTGCTTCTTCAACAAAGTTGCTCAGATTACCAGATGTAAGAATGCAAGATTGATCAAACACTTAAGATAATAAAGAGTAATAAAGAAACATTAGAAACTATACATAGCTTCACTAAGCAAGATGGTAGGAATTCAACAATGGTTGCTGTATTGCATATTGTTGTCTCCAAATTAGTTGTTCAGATTAAAAATTCAATCAAGTTCTATTTCAAATCTCCTAGGACACTTTATCGAGTTTCCTGTATCCTGTATTTATTTCTAGGTTTATTTTTTATTTATTTGAACATAGAAACATAGCTTTCAGTGATGTATTTTCAAGTTACAATGTCTGGAATACGTAAGAGTCCCTTCCTACTTCTGGTTCGGACTCCAGGTTGTATTTCTCATGTACTTTGTTATCTTTTTGTTGTGTTTATTTCCCTTTAACAACAGTGCGTGTGTGTGTGTGTGTGTGTGTGTGTGTGCTCTTAATGGCTGCAGAACCATTGTTTAAAAAATTAATTTTATTGGTACATTTTACATGTACACAATGCTCACATTCATCATAAGGAATTTGCAGCTGTAGATAACGTATCTTGTTTCTTTTTATCCCTATCCTCCTCCCCTCCCTTCAGTCTTCCTTCCCCTCCTTGTTTACAAAAGCTCTGTCTCCATTTTTTCCTTCTATTCTCCTTTTTTTCCCCTTTTCCTGTCTCTCCTCCCTGGTTTCTCTTCTCGTTTGAACGTTTCCTTCCTCTTCCCCAATATCTATTACACGTTTTGGTCCTTACATACTCGTTCAGTTTCTCACACTGAAGAACCATTTTAAGGTAAAGTTCATTTGTAGGTTTTGTACCACACTGGGACTTCCTGACTGATGGTACTGTTGTAGGGAACTGAGTTAGATAGAAATATTATAGGCAGTCAGACAGGGCCGGGCCCTGGAAGATGCCTTGCAAATGTGGGAGAGATAGGAGCCTCCAGCTGTGGGCCAGACCTCAAGACAAAAGATAAAACAAAGCACCCACATACTTCCCTAAGGATAAACATCAGGGATTGATATTCTGAATAGGTCTCTATCACCTTGGAAAATCCAGGAAGAGTTTCTAACTCAACCCCTACAGGAAAAACCCCGGTTCTGTATTCTTGCCTGCTTGCTAAGTGACGAGCTTCCCTATTTGATCCTGATATAATCAGTTTTACCTAAACAGTTATGCTTGTCATCTTATTGGTTGACCATAGTTTGGTCCCACTTCATGCCCACCTTGTGAGATCCCATGATTCCCACCTTGGACCTGCCTCTTGTCATGGATTTGCCCTATAAAAATCTCTAGAAAAAACAGGTTCCTTGGCAATCCACTTGGGTCCCCTTCTTTCTCTCGGACAGAAGCTTTCTTTCCCTCAATAAATATATTCTGCTCTTAACTTCTATTATTCCTAAAATTCATTCTTTGATTTTCAGAGAACACGAACTCATAGCAGATATCTAGCAAACTGGGACTTTCCTTCTCTGTATAGATACCTTTCTCATGAAGCACATTCTCTCAGGGACAATTTTTCTTTTTCTTTTTCCTCCTTTTCTCTTTCCTTTCTGCTACCTTTCTCAGGGTCAAGATACCTCCTCCTGCAATCCACATGGCTGTGTGTGTGTGTGTGTGTGTGTGTGTGTGTGTGTGTGTGTGTATACCACTGGTTTAGCTTTCCTTGATGGCATGCACCCTTGAAGTCTCAGGTGAATGTATAGAGCTGATCTACCACACAACCTTGGATTGGTTCTCATTCAACTTTTGTTTCTACTATGTCACGGGATGTCAAAAACTTTTAGGTTAGTAAATGGCTTCAGAGATAATGAAACTCTGAGGTTGTTCCCTTGTATCTCTTCCTTTTGGTTCTTGTTTAGTATTTCCTTTTTACTGTGCTGAATTTTGATGCTGTTAAAAGGTTTAAAGATGTTTGACACATCTGCTTTGATTGTATTCTGTGCAGCAGTTTGTCCAAACAGACTGATCAGGTGCCATGGGCTCTGCAGCTTCTAGAAGAGTCACATTAATAACTGTTTCCTGTGATACAGTATTTCCTGACTGTAAAGTCAGGGAAAAAAACCTTAAGGCATTGGGGAATTCTTTTCTTCATTTCACTTATACCCCGTTTCTATTCTTTTTCTGTCTTTTACCTTTGAGATTATTTCTGATATCTTCAAATTTGTGTTCTTTTTCAATGGTGCCATCTATTTCAGAGCACTCAGGGGAAATGAAGTGAATAGATCAAAGTCATTGCAGAGAAATTGGCCTCAGCTCTTGTCCATCTAAGGTACAGGTTTGTGTACCTAACCACCACTTCTCTATAAAATTTTCCAGATTGGCTAATTTACATAATTTCCTTAACATGCTTGCAGAAAGTGGTTTGTGCTGGACTATGTAAAAAACCTGAGGTATTCATGGAATGGTAAACTGGGAAGGGAGGTATGAGTCACCCCATTCCATAAGAGGAATGCAAATCCAGACTGTGTACATTTTGCAGGTCTTAAACTCACCTCTGCATGCACGCTTTTCATTAAGCAAGAGTTGTATTTGTTTTATGCTCCATTGTTAACATTGGTACATTGTGTCAACTTGGGGAGTCCAGAGGTTTGGCTGAGTGATTCAGCAGGAAGCCAGGGTGCTCGCTTTGTACACATCCTGAGCCTGTGGAAGAGGAGGGCATGGACATTGTGTGAGAGCTATATGCCCCCTGGGTGGGGGTAGGCTGTTTACAACGTAAGGGAAGAAAAGAGGCTGCTTGCAGCCATTCCTCCCTTTTGCTCTTGTGGTTTTTTCTGTGCTCTGCTGCCATGAACACTTTGCCCTCTGCCATGTGCCATTCTGCCTCAGAACCAGCCAAGTATGGACTGAAACCTCCACAAACTGTAAGCTAAATAAACCTTCCCTTCCTTCATTTTGGGCATTGGGTATTTTGTCTCAGCAAGGAGAGAAAAGTAACCAAGACATCCATGAAATACACTTAAGTCCTTAGTTTTGTTATTATGGGAACATTACCTAAGATGCTCTATCTTCCTTTAGTGAGTTTTAAAGACTGACTTATTCCCTCCTGATTATAAATGTCTTTTTTTCTTTCTTTAAAGTTCCCTGTGGTTCTGTTTGTACTTTCATATTTGTTACTTATTTCCAATGTACTCAGTTTGCTTTGTTTTCTTTAATGGAAATAATTTTTAAATTTTTGTAATTGAGTGATTCTTCGCTGTAAAAAGTAGAAAACCAAAGCTCCCCTAAAGCACTTTCCCCAGATAACCTCTGTTCACAGTTCTGGTAGGTATCATTACAGACCTCTCATTCTCCCCCTCCAGACATGTGTGGGAGTTTGTGTTATGTGCATATTACAATTACATGTAGCACACATATACCACATGCATACATGTAATAATACATGCACGTGATAAAGTACATATATGTGTGTCCACATACATATTTGTCAAAGTGTGACACTGTTTGTGGGTGTGAGCAAAGCAAAACTGTTCTTTAATGATAAAAGATGTGGCCATATTTATCTTTTAAAGTTAAATTTATATTTTAACTGATATAAAAACATAAAAATCGTACTTCTTAGCTGGGTGTGGTGGTGCATGCCTGTAATTTCAGTACTCTGGGAGGTTGAGGCAGGGGGATAACAAGTTCGAGCTCAGCCTGGGCAATTTAGTGACTTAACAACACTGTCTCAAAATAAAAAAAGGGCTAGGGGTTTGGCCCACTTCAAAGGCCAGTTCAATCCGAAGTACCTATTAACGGAGTGCCATGTGATGCTTGAATAAATGCACAGGTTGTGTAATGTTTAAATCAGGCTAAAGTTAGTTAGCTGTTGAAACATTTATCTCTTAATAGTGAAGACTTCTAAGATTCTTCTAGCTTTCTGAAATGTGCTGTTGCTATAATCACCCCACTGAACAGTAACACGCTCCTTTCTAACCGTAACTTAGTACCCAGTACCCAACGCTTTCCCACCCCCATCACCCCAGTCTCCCAGCCTCTGTTAACTACTGCCCCACTCTCGACACCCGTGCTCCCAGCTTTTCTGTTCCATGTCTGAGCGGAGGCAGTGCTTGTCTTTCTATGTCTGCCTTACTTTACCTAGCGTAATGCTCTCCAGCTTCATTCAGGTCGTCAAAAATGATGAAATTTCATTCTTTTTGTGGTTGAACAATATTCCATTGTGCAAATGTATGACATGGTTTTTATTCATTGACAGCTAGTGGGAAATTAGGTTGTTTCCACTTCTTGGGTGTTGTGAATATTGAACATAGGAGTGCAGAGGTCTCTTAAACACATGACTAAGTTTTCTGGATAGACACCTAGTAGTGGAATTACTGGATCATATCTACCTGTATTTTTAATTTTCTGAGAAACCACCATACTTTTCTATTTGGCTATAATAACCTACACTCCCTCCAACAGTAAGAGTCGTCTATTCCTCACATCAGTGTTTCCACTTGCAGTCTTTGGTAGTCTTGATGATAGCCATTCTTAACTGTCTCATTGTAGTTTGAATAGCATTGCCCTAATAATTAGTGATTTTGAGAATTTTTTATGCATACTGTATGTTTGCCATCTGTATGTCTTTTTTTGAGAAAAGTTTATTTATACCTAGTGCCCATCCTTTAATTGATTTTGTTTCCATTAAGTTTCTGGTGTCTTAAATATATTTTGGGTATCAACTCCTTATTGGATTACAGCATACAAATATTTTTTCCTATAATACACATCGCACTTTTCATTCTGTTGGTTGTTCCCTTTTCTGTAGAAGGTTTTAGTTTTCCATTTATTTTTGCTTTTGTTTCCTATGTTTTTGGGTTTGTGTCAAAAAAAACTGTACCCACTCCAATGTCCTGAAACATTTCCCTTTGTCTTCTAGTGGGTGCACATTGCCAAGTATTAAATGTAATTCCTTAATCCCTTGGAGCTGGTGTTTTGTAACTGGTGAGAGACAAGGGCCTAGTTTCATTCTCCCACATGTAATATCTGATTTTCCTGACATCATTTATTGAGAAGACTGTCTTTTCTCCAGTGAGTGTTTTTATCACTTTTGTGGAAAATCACTTGATGGTAGAGGCATGGGTTTACTTATGTGCTCTCTCTTCTGTTCCAATGGCCTATGAAACCATTTTTATGCCATTATCATAGTGTCTTGATTATTATAGTTTTGAAGAATATTGTTAAGTAGTATAAAGCTTCCTCTTTCAGCTATTCAAGCTTTTTGTTTCATAGAAATTTTAGGATTTGTTTTAGTTCTGTGAAGAATGTGATTGGTATTTTGAGAAGGATGACATTGTATCTATAGACTATTTTGGATACTATGGACATTTTAACAATATTAATTCTCCCAATTCATGATATGGAATTTTTTCATTTTTGTGTGTCCTCTTCACTTTCTTTCTTTAGTGTTTTGTAATTTTTATTGTTGGGAAAATCTTAATGGATGAATTTATTTCTAAGCATATTTTGTATCTATTGTAAAAGGGATTGTTTTTTTGATTTCTATTTCAGATGATTTGGTGTCACATACAACAATGCTACTAACTTTCATATGTTGGTTTTACATTACTAAACATTGCTAAATTTATGTATTTGCTCATGTAGGGTTTTTTTTTTTTTGGTTGGGGAGGTCTTTGGGATTTTCTACTTATAACATTGTATCCTGTGTACACAGTGACAATCTGACTTCTTTTCCAATTTGAATGGTTTTTACTTACTTCTGTCTGATTGCTTTGGCTAGGACTTCCAACAGTATGTTGAAATGAAGTGATGAAGTAGGCACTTTTTATTTTGCTCCAGATCTTAGAGAAAGCTTTCAGCTTTTTCTCAAGTAAAATGTTAGCTGTTGACTTATTATAAATGGACTTTCTTATGCTGAGATACATTCCTTCTATATCTAACTTATTATGTTTTTATTCCAAATGGTTGTTGGATTTTTGAACAAGAGAGTTAAAAGTTTTATTTTCACATTTCACAATACAAATTAAAGTGGCATTTTCTGGGTCCCATTTTTCCCCTCCAAAATTTCTTCCTCTCTTTCATCCTCTTAGCAACTGAGCATCATTAGTAAGTTCCCACGGGCAGCTTCATTGCAGAAATAGGAAAACCCAGCACTGGCAGCCAGGGAAGGTCTCTCATGTTGGTGCTAGCATCCTACCAAGCGAAACTGAGGAGATTGGGGAGATGGGATCATCATGCCTGCAGGAGGAGCAGAGGATGGAGTACCTGGATTCTTTTCTTGTTGAGTTGTGGCCATTGTTTTGCCAATAAGACACTATCACTTTCCTACCCATTTCTGATCACAGTCTTTCACATTCACTTAGTGTGTTCTGCCACTGGAGTGTCCTTCTCAAAGATGAGGGCCTTAATTGGGGTATGTGTTACAGTTATCACAATAAAAGTTGGGTGAACCTCTGTGGGCTGTTGGCCACTCTGGTAGGGATATTGAATTTTATCAACTGCCTTTTCTACCAAGTTACCTTTGATTATTGTCTCTCATTTTGCTGATGTGCTATGTCACATTTATGGCTTTGCATATGCTGACCTCTTCTCGTATCCCTGAGATGAATCCTATTTGATCATGGGAATCAATCCATTTTGCCAGTATTTTGTTGAAGATTTTTGCATCCGTGTTCATCAGTGCTATATGTTTTCTTTTGCACTGTGTCTTTGTTTGGTTTTGATATCGGGGTTATGTTGGCCTCATAGAATGTGTTTGGCTGAATTTTTTTTTAACGTTTTTGGAATAACTTAGAGATAATTGGGTTTCTTAAATGCTTGGTTGAGCTCACTGTCTGGTATCAGAGTTTTCTTTGATGGGAGACTTTTATTACTGATTCAGTCCTGTTACTTGTCACTGGTTTGCTCAGATTTGCTCTTTCACCATGATTCAGTCTTTCTGTATGTCCAGAAAACTGTCTGTTTTTTTCTACATTGCCCAATTTGTTGGCACACAATTGTTCATAACAATCTCTAATGATCTTTGAATTTCTGTGGTGTTAGTTATAATTATCTCCCTGTGTAGGACCATGAGGACAACTTTCTTTGAAAGAAGACCATTTGTCTCCATGTTGGCTAAACTTTGCCCTAACTCTGTATATTAATATATACAGAGCTGGCTAGGATATTTCTTTATCCCCTCAGTTGGCTTTGAGTAATGCAAATGGGTCTAGCTGAGCCTTGGAAGCAATGCAACAGGTCAGTGGTGTCCCACCTATAACTCAACTACTAAGCCTGAGCTAGGCCAAGAGACCAGAGCTGTTGCTGTCGGCCACATGGAGGCTTGAGAAACAGCTGATGACCTCTCAAGGCAGAAGACCCAGACATTAAAGCTGATGCAACCAACCAAATACACAAGACGCTTCCTTAAACTATGTGACGCAGATTCCTCCAAATTTAGAGTCTACCTGTTACCAGATTTCTTCATGCCTCTTTCTGCACATTGCAGAGGTATGCCTCTTGCCTAGCCCAGCTCACAGTATTCACATGCTTCCCGCCATTCTCACAGTCCCTCAATTCTGAGCCACTCCCCTCTTCACGAACTAATAAAACCCAGGTTCAGCCCCGGGTGATGCCCTTTGTTCTGGTTAGCAATTGTTCTGACTAGACTAGAACCCCCTTGGCTCCCCACAACCACAAATATGTGTTTGTCTCTTTTCTCACTGTGGGTTGCACTGTAAGTGGTAGATTGGAGTTTACTTACTGGAATTTCAATAGCTTTTTCTGGGATTACACATGTGGGCTCTGCCAGACTGCAACGAGGCCTCAGCGGGCCTTCTCTGTCTCCCTTTTCACCTCTGCTTTCATTTATTTACTTTACTTTTTCTTGATTTTATAATTTACTAAAGATTCATCTAATTTGTTCTTTTAAAAAACCAGCTCTTTCATTGATATTTTGCATTTTTTTAGTTTTTATTTTATTCATCTCTGTCTTGATGCTTTTTATTTCTTTCCTTCTACTGCTTTTAGGTTTGGTTTGCTCTTATTTTTCAAATTCTATGACATACAAAAGAGATTTATTTGAGATCTTTATTCTTTTTTTGATGTAGGCATCGATTATTATAAACTTCCATGTTAGTACTTTTGCTGTTTCTCATAGATTTTGATGTGTTGTATGTCAATTTTCATTTGTTTCAAGAAAGTTTTACATTTTTTTCTTGATTTCTTCCTTGATTTATTGGTTGTTTAAGAGTAAATTGTTTAATTTCTATGTATTTATGTAGTTTCCAAAATTTCTCTTATTGTAGTTTTATTGTGTTATGGTGAGAAAAAGATACTGGAAATTATTTAAAAACTTTTGGGGGGTGTACTGGGAATCAAACTCAGAACCTCATATTTCCCAGGCAGACACTGTCACTGAACTAAATCCTCATCCCTAAAAACTTTTTAATAATACTTGGGATCAAAACCAGGACCTTAATACTGAGTTATAACTCCAAAATTTTACTTTTGCGATAGGGTTTTGTTAAGTTGCTAAACTGCCCAGGCTGGAGTTCAATTTGTAAATCTCTTGCCTCAGTCTACAGGGTGATGGGATATCAGGTGTGCACCACAATGCCTGGCATGATTTCACGTTTTAAAAAGTTTGTTGAGACTTGTTTGGAGAGCTATCATATGATTCATTCTGTAATATGCTTCATGAGCTGATGGGAAGAATGTGCATTGTGCAGCTGTGGGTATAATGCTCTGAAAATTATTAAGTTTATTAGATCCAGTTGGTCTAGAGTTGCAGTTTAACTCTGCTGTTCCTTGGTTGATTTCGTGTTCAGATCGACTGCCCATTGCTGAGTGTAGGTGTTAAAATCCCCAACTATTACTGTCTTGCAGTCTCTCCCCTCTTTTGGCTCTAGTAATATTTGCTTTATATATTTGGATGTGCTAATATTGTGTGTGTGTGTGTGTGTGTGTGTGTGTGTATATATATATATATATATATATAATTATTTTTTCCTCTGCCCAAATTTACCCTGTTATCATTATATAATGATCTACCTTGTCTGTCTTAACTGATTTTAAATTAATGTATGTTTTTATCTAAGTTGGCTACTCTTGCTTTCTTTCCATTTTGATTTTCATGGAATACCTGATTCCATTCCTTCATTATCAATCTGCATGTGTCTTTAGCAATGAAGTGAGTTTCTTGTAAGCAACATATAGTTGGGTCTTGTTTTTTTGGTGTATGTCTTTTTGTTGAAAATTGAAGCCATTACATCACATTCAAGATCATTATAGATAAAGTCATTTTATAGCTTATTTCTTAGTTTTATTGGTTTCATTTTCTTTCTCCCCTTCTTACATTCTTCCTTCTGGCTAAGTGATTTACTCTAGTAATGCGCTTCAATTCCTTGCTTATTATTATTATTTTTTATTTTTTAGGCCACAGGGCCTATAAAAAATCTTTTGATGTAAAAACTATTTACAATTATAGCACCATAAGATGATCATAAACAGCAGAAATAAAACAAAATAAAAACAAAACACATAGAAAATATACTAATAAGCAAACTCTAGTCTCATTTGCCATTCTTCCCCATGTTTCAATTTTTTGGCATTTCATTTTACATCTTTCTATACTACCTATCTTGTAACATATTAATGTAATTAAGTTAATTGCATTTTCAAGTCTTCATGCTTTGGTCTATGTAACATGCTACAATCTTAGTGCATTCTGAACCAGTTTCTATAATTACCCCTACCAGTGACTTCTGTACCTTCCCATGTTATATATCAAAGTTTCTCTCTTCCAGTTTGAAGAACTACCTTTAGCATTTCTCATAAGACAGGTTTGATTGAGACACATTCTTGCCGATTTTGTTTGCTCAGTAGTGTCTTTACCCTTCATTCCTTTCTGAAGGCTAACTTTCCTGGGTAGTTTTTTTTTAAGTGATGCTTTTACCTTTAGGACTGTGAAAATATCCTGCCACTCCCATAACCTGAAGGTTTCTTATGACAGTCTGTTGTGAGGCAAATTATGTTTTATTCCATTCTTTTTTCTGGCAGTCCTGAGCATCTTCATAATTTATCACTTTTAAGAGGTTGATTATAAGGTGTTTGGGGTACATTTGGTTGAATTGAATCTGACTGATTACCTTTGATCTTCCTTACCTGGACATTTCTATTCTTTTCTAGATTCAGAAAATTTTCTGTTATTATCTCTTTGAATAAGTTTTTTACCTCTTTGGCAATCTCCAGTCTTTCTTCAACCCAAAGAACCCAAACGTTTGTTTTTCCTGTAAGCCTTCTTTATTTCTTTTCATTCATTTTTTCCTCTGTTTTTAAAATAGCTTGTCTTTGAGCTCACCAGGTCTTCCTTTTGTTTCTTCTACCCTGCTATTGATGATTATATTGCCTTTTCATTTTGCTGAGTGAATTTTTCAACTTCAGTTTATGCCTGATTTTAAAGGCTGTCTTTCGTCTCTGTTAAATCTCTGTTAGAATGTTGAATTGTTCAACTGGGTTTTCTTCAAGCTTAATCAGTTTTCTTAAAAGAACTGTTTTAAATTCTCTAGCAGAGTTTTCTCATAATTACTATCTGGTCAGTTCTGATATCTTGTTTTGATTTTCATGGAATATCTGGGTGAGGTCATGTTTTCATGGAATATACTGTGAGAGATCATGTTTTCTTGAAAGCTCTTGATATTTGTTAGCATGTGATGTTTTCTGGTCATTATAATATCAGGTGTTTATTCCAGTCTTCTTAATCTGGTTTTGTTAGCAACTGACTTTCCAGAAGTTGGAAGCAGGCTGCTTCTTTTCTTTGAATGTATAGTCACTTCCACTATTTTAGCATTTGATGGCGCCCAGTTCCAGGTTTGCCAAGAATCCACCATTGATGTGTTGTCACTATTTCAGCACTAGAGGGCAATCCAAGCCCAGATTTATACCAAGTCCAACAGTTGTGTTCAGAATGATCAGGGGAAATACCTACCAATAGTCCATTCCCACAAGCATCTTCTTTGGTCTGGGGTAGGTCCAGGTGCCTTGTCCACAGTCACCAGCCTGTGGTCAGGCACTGCAGGATTCTGTATGGCTCTGGGCAAAGCTACATTGGATGGACTAGTTCCAGACTCCTATAGACACTAATGCCACCAAGGTGTGTCATACCTTGAGCTTATATCCTCCTGAGACCAGCACAGCACTTAGGTAGGACTACTGCCCATACTGGTATGGATTACCTATTGCTGAGGTAAACTTGTGGCCCAACACCTTTGTGGCTCAACACCACAGGTGATGCTGGCTGGAATAGAAGTCTGATAGACAAGGGACATGTGTCTCTCGATACTGGTGCTGTTCTAGAAGTTCCATCTGCATGGGGACTGGGGTTTGGGGTCCAAGAGTTCTTCCTAGTTGGTTTTAGGTTTCATCAACCTGGCACTAAATTTCAGGGCAAAGTCCTATGCTTATTACCTTGATTTGTGCCACCTCAGTCTCTTTGAGAACAGCAAAATTTCTTTATAAAAATTGGATCTTGTTCATTTAGCAAAACACATTTATCAATAAAATTATGGTCTTCATACAAATCCCTAAGGTGAAAAGTGGAGACAAACAGCAGAATTTTGTTGATAATGAACTATGTATTGGGAAAACTGTGGGAAGAGGCAGAGGGCCCTCTGGAGGCTGGAAGGCTGGCCAGCAAGTTGGCCAGCAGTGAACTGACGGCCAGCAGCAGGTGTAGAGTGGTTAAAAAACCAATAAACAGCAACCAAAAAATCATGGATGACAAAAAGCCAAGTCTTTGGTCAGTCGCTGTGAGACCAGTGCTGAGAGCCTCCTTCCCTGCCTGGCACTCTTCTTGAATCATCTGCAGAGGAGCTCACATGTGATCTTCTGCTTGGGTACCATGTATGGTAATGTACTGGGATGATATTTAGTGTGGCTTGATGTTCTCCAGAAAAGCACATGTAGGAAGCAGCAGGAGAACATTCAGTGTTAGGAAGAAACTGGAGTCAGAGTTGGTGAGAAGACCCAGGCTGGGACCCAAACTCAGATTCCTGTCACACAAAATTCTATGTTCTTAACCGCCAGGGTCCTGCATGTGGCAGCCCCCACTGCCACTGTCTAGGTGTGGTCCAGCACCATCATCTTTTCTCAGCTGGACTGCATCTCAACCCAGGTAGAGGTTTCCCAGCTCCATTTATTGCTGTAACGTAGTACCACGCACATTCCAGAATTCTGCAGTGTGCTTTGCATGGATTAAAAATAAATGCACATCTTACTTTTCATATCACACGAGGTAAGACTTTTTTTTTCAAGACAAAAGAATACAAATACAGATAAACAGTTCAGAAAATACAAAACTAAACAGACACTAGTAGGGAATCAGCACTGGATGTCATATCACATATTGTTATCTTCACATTAGTTAACACATAAACGTTAAAGGAAATTGAGAAGAATGTAGGGAATTCGTACTGGGTGCTATCTTCCATAAAGCTATCTTCATTTTTGTGATCACAAAAACGATTAAGGAAATACAAAATTATATAGAACACAGAAGGGAATAATCTCTGAATGCTATTTAACCTAAAATTGCCTTCCCTTTTGTTACTCTATTATACCGATGGTGGCTCGCTTGAAAATTCAAATTTATAACCTACATGGATGTATACAGACTATCATGCTTGGGGTAGAAAAGCACCTAAATACATTACAGACCGCCCATATCCTCTCCGCCATGGTGCTACAGGGTATAGGGGCAGAGGGAAGTGGTTTCAGTCCGCCTTCATTGACGCTGCATGGTGTCCTGAGGTGCGTGTCCCACCCACAGCAGCGTTTCCACGGGGCCACGCCCACAGCAGATGTTGTGGGGCAGGCTCACAGCAGACTTCAGGGGGCCACGCCCACAGCGGCAGCTGGTCACCTGGGGGCTCAAACTTGCCCCAAGACCCCGCCCTCTCCTCCTCCCTTCTGGGTTCCAGCTTCACTGTTTTCCCCCCCTTACAGCTGGACTTTAGGCGAACTTACAATGCTTGATACCAGGGCTTAAAGTCACCTTGGCGGTGTTCGCATTGAAGGTCCAGCTTGTGAACTGAGTTTAGAAATTAGTTCTAGAATAAAGTTGGAGGATAGAGTCTATTGCTGTTTTTGGACTCCCAGTCTGCCGCTTTTCATCTAACTTGTTGCTATGGGTTCATGCAAAGTTCATATGTGCAAGTTGTAAAGAGATCCTCTTCGTTTTATTAATAGTTTGGGGTGAGTCTGAAGTTCATATATTCTTCTGATTGCTGACAGGAGTGTGTGTTGATTGCATCCGCCTAGTTTCTATGTATGTGTTCACCATGAGATTTCAGGGTGGGAGCTAAAACCCAGCACCTCAGCTGCTGCTTCCTGCCTGGTCCCAGAGCACGAAGGGCATGGAACCACTCAATTCATCTTCCTATGTGGCTCCCACCTGTCGTCATGCTCCTTCCCTTGCTGTCTCCTCAGTTGACTCCTCTGAAGCTGCTGCTGCATCTGCAGCTGCGGCTTTGGGCTCCAGAGTTGCTGGAGTCACTCCCCACCGCTCCCTACTCACCCAGCAGAGAGGTGGGGGAGGGGATCGCCTCGGGGCAGATACAGAGCCGGGTGCGGTGAGCTGTGTGCTCAGTTGGACTTCGTCCAACCTGTTTCCTGGCACCGGTTAGGAAGATTGCTGCGTGTTCAGGTTTCTATTTCCGTGGGTGTTGTAATTTCTCATCCTCTCCCTGTATTCTACAGCTGCTCCCGTCTGCCATTGTCTCTTTTTCTGGGCGCGCACTCTCCTCTCCTCTCCTTGACCATCTCTCGGAACTCCTCCCTCCCCTGGCCGAGCCAGGAGGCTTCTGTGAGCGTAGGTCTCCGAAACTGAAGCTGCGATTACTGAAACTAGGGTGTGAGCTAAGGATATGTGTGTTTGCAGCTGTGGTATCTCTGATTCGCCTCCCTCCAACTGTGCCATGCAGTCCTCCATTCCTTTCAGCCAGAAGAGGTCTTGCTTAGACTTTCCGAAGGTTTCAGTTCCCCTTTCAGATCTTTCCTGGACTCAAGGTGCCCACCTCTCTCTTTTTTGTCCTTCTCATATTGCTGTATTTCTTAGTCTAAGTGGGATTTTTCCAAGAGGATCCTCCTCTGCTTCCTACCCAGTCACCATCTTAGTTGCTTCCCGAGGCAAAACTTTTTGAGTCACTCTTACCAATTCAAAAAGCAGCACTTGAGGAGAAGCTTGGGTTGATCACAGCCCTAAATGTTAGAAATGAGACTTTTTAAGGTAGCTGGTACACATGAGGCACTAAAAATACTAATTTTCTCTCTATTCTCTAATCATTCAACATGTTATTACTAAGGGCAGGAGTGATGAATAGGTGTGGAAATCACAGAGATTGGTTGGTAAAAAATGTGCAACTCTGAAAGCCCAGCTGTCCTGTTTTGCTCTGCTCACCCAATAGACTAAGTTCTATCTACCACTGAGAAGAAAGTGGATGTGTTTTCCTGGAGGAATCGAGCAGGAGAAGCAGCTTAGGGTGTCTTCACTTTACAGTGAAATGCTCCCATTTACCAATAACATTCTTCAGAAGTTTCTTATAGAACTTCTAATTGGATTCTTTTTAGTATCTCACTTTGGGTAGCAAAAGGAAAGAATCAACATGCATTAAAGGACAGCCTTCAACTTGAATGGCAGATATCTCCATCTTCCTGGAAGAAAGAGAGGCAAAGCAGGAATCAAAGAAAATGTAAAAATTGCAGTAGTAACAGCAAAACAAGTCGTTAATACTCGCAGAGGTATTAGATGATATGCATCTGTGACACAAGAGTAAGATGTTACTGAAACAGGAAAAAACAGACAGGTGTGGTGATGCACACCTGTAATCTCAGCACTCGGGAGGCTGAGGTAGGAGGATCATTGTGAGTTTGAGGCCAGCCTGAAACACATAGACCAAAAAGACCAAAAAAAAAAGGAAAAAACAAAAAGAGACATGATGTCATGATGTTAGAAAATAGCTTCATCCAAGGTGAAATGGACACTAAAGGTGAAATTAAAAGTTTAGTAGAAGGGCTGAGGATTTATCTCAGTACCACAATATCTATCTGGCAAGCACAAGGTCCTGAGTTAGATTCCCAGTACAAGAAAAAAATGTTTAGTAGAAAAATATAATGAAGAGATGGAAGGACAACATCGGTCAGTACATTCAGGGTGAGGCTGAAGTTTGTGTCTTGCTATGGCTTGAACCACTGGTGGTATACTCATGACTGTCCTGTGCCTGACTGTGCCACTTCTACCTGCAATGGTACAAGGCACTCAGTGGGACAGTCACACATGCACCACCACTGGTGGTTCAGGGCAGTGTGGATGTGTTAATCATGTAAAACTTCTGGAAATGAGAGAGGTGAGACTCTGGGAGCCGTGAACACTACTGCAGATTGTACGCTAAAATCTGTGTCAACCTAGATTGTCAGGATGTGATCCTATTTGGAAATATATTTGCATATGTAAGTAATTAAGGTAAGATGAGGTCATATTGTATTACAGCAGGGCCTAACTCCAGTGATAGTGTCCTTATAAGAAGGCCATACAAGGAACAAGGAGAGCACACAGGGAAGAAGTGTGTGTGTGTGTGTGTGTGTGTGTCTGGCAACTGAGACAGAAATTGGAGCAACAGTGAGACCACAAACCAAGCAATGGCAACAGCAAGAAGAAGCAGCCTGAAGAAAAGGACGGAAGAGGTCCCTCCCAGAGTCTCCATCTAGACTAGAAATATCAACAGAGGTTCCAGAATTGAGAGCAAATATATTTCGGCTGCTTTAAACTATGCAGCTTGTGGTGCTTGGTGAAGGCAGCTGCAGAAATGAACACAGGTGCCCTCCCTCTGCACGTAGCCAGACCCACATTCTTTAAAGCACAACATCATCATCGCAAGAAAGGACTTAGAGGAAGGAAAACCACAACTGATGTGTTTGAGTGAATGGAAAATGATATCCAGTGTTGTGGGGCAGAGATGTTGGAGTATCTGGAAAATATTTGTCATCTGTGTTCAGAAAATCAGACAATTAAAGAAAACCCAAGTCAATGATTGGCTGCAGAAAAAAATGAAGAATTGCCCAAGGAAGAAGACACGGTCAGAATACACATACTGGCTCAGAAATATCACAAAATGCATAGATAATATCTAACATTGGTAGGCTGAGAAAGAATTTTGTAGGCATATTATTTATAAATACAGAAACAAAACTAAGGAAAACAGGTGGAAGGGGTGAGGGTTTGTTGCCTATGAAGAAATGGCCTGAAGTATGCAGAAAGATTGGGCAGAGGAAGACTTACCATTATGTCATTAAACTGAATGTTTAGGACTTAATACATCAATAAAATTTTGATAAATATTAACCTTACTGTAAAAAGGCAGGATATGTTTTAATAGCATATTTTTAAAACTACATCTGGGCTTCAACTGAGAATATTTTGATAATCCGTTTTGAAAGCACTGAGAGATAGTCAAGTACATATTCTTGGTAAAGGGTGGCAATCTTGTCTGAAGATTGTCAAACACACAGTTGCTCTTAGTCTCCCTTTGAACTCAGGTGCAATATCTTAATAGTCAGGGCTGTCACCAATCAAGCTTTTAGCCCATGTCAATGCAGTTTTTGTTGGAATTGTTCGCTGAGACCTCTCTCACTTTTAATATAATTGCAACACAATTCATCCTCTTCATCGGCAATTAGGTCGTCAGGATTGATGTGTACTGTTTTTAAATCCTTTCCTGAATTCAACTCTTAAAACAGCTTGGAAAAATAAAAGAAGCCATAAAGTGGTCAACTGCATGCCCCAGTTTTTCAATTATTTCCAGCACGGTAAAGATTCTATCTGTAGTGGACTTGTGGATATTAAATCTCTAGCTTCATGATGTGGTATTTTGTGGTTCCAGAGAACACTTTCTGAGACTAAATGTTTCCTGCTATAATGACTTCCCCTAGGTTATGCTGCTCTTTCCTCTGCCTGCCCTTTATTTTTAAAAGGCAGGATAATTTTCTCCTCATAGTTCCTGTCTTTGATTTTCCATATCTATCCAAAAATGTCAATATGCTTCTCAGTTCCAGGATTATTGGTTTCTAAGAATTCTGTAGCTTTTTCAACTTAATAACTTTCAGTTTTTCAAATTATGTGTGTTTAGTTCATCTTCTGATAGTGCCCTTTAAGCTATAAGACCCGAAGTTGTGTGTGTGTGTGTGTGTGTGTGCGTGTGCATGTAATTCCAAACTGAAAGTAACTGGCTGTTGCTGGAGAAAACCGTACAGGTGCAAATATGAACCCTTCTTTGTTATGGTTTATGGTTTGTATCTGGATGTCCCTCCAAACCTCATGAGTACAGAGGTGGGGCTTTTGGAAGGTGACTGGATTAGGGGGGCTTCTAGCTGACTTGTGGTTAGGAGTCAGGGTGGGTCAGAAGAGGCAGGTCCCTGGGAACATGGTGTTGGGGGCAAAGCTGTCTGTACCTCGGGTATCTAGGACAAGGCCACTGTTTCTCATGAGTTTGGCAGGGGCCCATGAGAAGTGTGCAGAGCTCAGGGAGCTGATTCACATAGTGACTTGACCTTTGCTTGAGATAATATAGACACTTCCCCTCCCGTTCCCTGTGAAACCACCAAGGCATGCTATTCTGCTGAAGGTTAGATATTCCTCCTGTCCCAGATCCTAGCCTCCTCTTAGACTCTCTGTGAACTTATTCCTATGATGATTGTATGAATACACATGCTGCAGGTGCTGGGTAGTCCTTTCTCCCTTCAGGAGGGGGCTCCACTTGACCTCAGC
Organism: Dinomys branickii; assembly: GCA_004027595.1. NCBI lineage: Eukaryota > Metazoa > Chordata > Mammalia > Rodentia > Dinomyidae > Dinomys > Dinomys branickii. Next base: position 345,192 of record PVLD010000188.1, read on the forward strand.
TTTCTACACCTCGACTCTTCCTTTCATTTCTTCATCCTCCACCGTCTACGCTCCAGAGTTTCAAGAGCTGTTCTGGATGCAGTGATGTGGCCCGGGAGAGTGTGCCACCACCCCCCCCCCCAGCTTGCCCCTTCCTCTTTGCTTCCTGGAGACCGTGCCATGGGTTCCCCACCTCATGTCTCTGTCATGCTGTCCCAACTTGGAGGTCATGGGCCAAGACAGCTGTGAGCCAAGCTCTACCTTCCCTCCCTTTACGTGCAGATGTCAGGAGTGTGGTCCCAGAGATGAGAATACTGACTGAAGTATGCTCTCTGCATTTCTATCCACATAAGCAGGCCTAAGTCACCGGAGCTCTTCTTATCCCCCGTTTTTCTCAGCTGTCTAATAGTGACAGCAGCAACTACCTTGTAGATTGGGCACAAATAGGACGGCAGCCAAGGTGCACTGTAGTCTCACCTGCAGGTCGCATAATAAAACAGCTTTTCAGAAAGTGCGTCCACACAAAAGACCATATTTTGTGGGTCAACTCCATGTCCATCACCCAAACATAGAGTGTTGGCAGCAAATAGCTCAGCTCCATATACCTGCATTTCTTCATGCCCAAGGGCTGTAGGTGGGCACAAGCTTAGAACTTGAGAATGCTGGTGCCCTTTACTCTTTCTACTGCACCCTATCAACTGATAGCTTCAGTGGTGAAGAGGTTGCTTTAAAAGTATCTGATTTTCCTGGATTAATTTAAAAGCCTCCTGCATTATGTTTCCTTCAGATCGTTGGAGAAGAACTTCATTGTTTTTCAAGTCTGTCTTGTGCTTTTGTTAGCTCTTAAAATATTTTCCATTAGCGGGAAGATAGCGACCAGGTGAGCGGCAGAGGGAAACTCTCCCAGAGACCGATCCTTTGCGCGTGGGTGCTGGGTCCGTGGCTGCGAAATTCCAACTGAACGTGTTGTTCTATGCTGCCTGAGCATTAACGGGTTGGCTGGATACGCTGCAGCGAGAAGTGGGCGGGCCCTGAAAGCTGGGCACCCGAGGCGATGGGTGCTGCGCAGGCCGCACCTCAGTCAAGTCCAGCGAAACACCGAGTGCAATCGCGGCAGGACAGACCTTCCCATCTCCCAAACCGGAATGGCTCACAGGTGGTCACATCCAGGAATTTTTGGAGGCGGGGGAGTAGAGCAAACTCGGAGAACGTGCTCCTCGGGCAAACTGCACCAATCTGGGCAGCGGTCCAGGATCCTGCTCAGAGCCCCGCCCCCGCAGCCAGCGCCATCCTTGGCCGGAGAGTGGGAACTGCGGCAGCTGTGGTCGGCGGCTCCTGTGAAAATGCCGAGGAGGCAGAGAAGCGCCAGGGAGCGCCCGGATCTCCTGCCAGCACGGATCTCGGAAAGGGTGAGCCGAGTATGCACTGCAGCAGGATTTCTGAGTCGGGAAGAAGCTCAACCCAGGGAGATACATCTGAGCAGCATTCCTGCCTGCACGATCCCAGGGTGAGTTGATTGGGCGCCCTGACCAGTATTTTTGAGTCAGGGAGAAGCTCCGCCCAATGAGGGACATCCGAGCAGCTCTACTGACTGCACAGTCCCCGGGATGGAAGAGCTGGCTGGGAACCCGACGGGATTTTTGAGTGGTGGAGGAGCTCCACCCAAGGAGGAACACCTGAGCGGCCCCCTTCTCGCAAGGTCCCTGGAGTGGCGAGCAGTTTATGCGCCCCAGCCAGGTCTTGGGGTAGGGAAGAGAAGAGGAAATCTCAGCAGACAGCTTAAGGGACACTCTCGCAAAGAGAAGGAGTCATTGAAGCAGCCTCTGCAGCAGACCTTTGCCTGCTGAACTGCCTGGGGTATTTATAGCTCAACATTTTGAATCTGATACCCAAAAATGGGAAAACAGAGGAACAAAGCGCAGTCTCAGAACTCAACCCCATCCAGAACAAGTTCTGAATGAGAATACAGGGGAACCAGAAAGCCACATAACTGCAAGTTATGAAACAATTGCATCCGAAATGAAACAACTCCAACAGGCCATAAAAGAGCTTAAAGCAGAAATAAGCCACATACCTGCAATGATCTCTCAGACAAAAAACGAACTGAAAACAATAATGGAAGAAATGTTCCGTACACATAGAGAAGAAATAGATAAAACACTAGAAGAAAATAGGAAACAAATGGAAACGTTACAAGAGCAATTTAGGAATGAATTACCAAGAATGAAACAGGTTGAAAGAGAATGTCAGGATTTGAAAACTTACACTGAAAGCTTGCAAAACTGCTTAAATGAAACTGAAGATAGAATTTCAGAACTTGAAGACAGAATGGCAGCTTATGAGCGTGAAAGGAAGGATCTCATAATATCATCAAAGACACAAGAAAAATCAATCCAACAGCTCCAAGATGAGGCAAAACGTAATAATATTCAGGTAATAGGAGTGAGTGAAACAGCAGGAGACCACACAAACGATATAAAAAGAATATTTGCTGAAATAATAGCAGAAAATTTCCCAAACAAGGTAAAAGATACTGAAGTTCAGTTAATCGAGGCATATAGAACCCCAACGATCCATAACCCAGAGAAAAACACACACAGGCATATAATAGTCAAGATCCCAGATATCCAGCAAAAGAACACAATATTAAAAGCTGCCAGAGAAATGAAACAGATCACCTATAAAGGAAAGCCCATCAGAATCACAGCAGACTTCTCAACGGAAACCATGAAATCAAGAAGAGCTTGGAGCGAGATACTACAGATTCTGAGACAAAACAACTTCCAACCTAGAATGATGTATCCTGCAAAACTATCCCTCAAATTCAATGGAGAAATAAAATATTTCCACGACAAAGAACAACTGAAGAACTTCATGAGTGCCAAACCAGCATTGCAAACAGCACTAAAAGATATTCTAGACAGAGAAAAAAGAGACCGCAATTCCAAGAACAATAGAAATAACTCCCTAAACAGAACAAGCAAGTAAACAGTCAGCAAAAGAAGGAAAACAACAAGTAAATAACATGACTAGAGTAAGCCAACATATAACCATGATAACCATTAATGTAAATGACCTCAATTCAAAAGTCAGAAGGAAAAGATTGGAAGAGTGGATTAAGGAACACAATCCAATGATATGCTGTATACAGGAAACACATTTTACTCAAAAGGAAATCCACAGATTGAAAGTTAAAGGTTGGAAAACAATTTTCCATGCAACAGGTCCCCAGAAAAAAGCAAGGGTAGCTATTATGTTTGCAAACAATGTAAACTTCAAACCAAAAACAATCAAAAGAGATAAAGAAGGGCATCACATACTAGTTAGGGGAAAGCTGCAAGAGGAAGAGGTAACAATCCTAAACATTTATGCACCAAACCATGGAGCAACTAACTTTACAAGCCAAATCTTAACAGACGTAAAAAATCAAATAACTAATAACACTATTGTAATAGGGGACCTAAACACCCCTCTGATGCAAAGAGACAGGTCAACTGGACAGAAACTCAGCAAAGAAATAACAGACCTGAACCAAAAGTGTGAACAGATGGACTTAATAGATGTATACAGAGTGTTCCACCCCACAACATCAGAATACACATTTTTCTCAGCTGCACATGGGTCTTTCTCCAAAATAGACCACATTCTAGCCCATAGAGCATATCTACCTAAATGCAAAAGAATTGAAATTATCCCATGCATATTATCAGACCACAGTGCAATTAAATTGGAAATTAATGACAAAGAGAACTCCAAAAACCACATACACACGTGGAAATTAGACAACAACCTCCTGAATTACCAATGGGTCACACAAGAAGTTAAAGAAGAAATTAAAAATTACCTACAAATAAATGAAAATGCAAGTACAACCTACTGGAATGTGTGGGATGCAGTGAAAGCAGTCCTCAGAGCGAAATTTATAGCAATGAACTCATATACAAAGAAAATAGACAGAGAGCAAATAAATAACCTAATGATACACCTCAGACTCATAGAAAAAGAGCAACAAGCCAAACCAAGAGCCCAAAGAAGGGAGGAGATTATAAAACTCAGGGCAGAAATTAATGCAATTGAGATGAAGAAAACTCTACAAAAAATTAGTGAATCAAAGAGTTGGTTCTTTGAAAAAATAAATAAAATTGGTAAACCCCTAGCCAACCTTATCAAAAAAAGAAGGGAAAGATCTCAAATTCATGCAATAAAGAATGAAAAGGATGAAGTCACTACAGATCCAAAAGAAATACAAAAGATCATTAATACCTACTTTGAAAATCTGTATTCCCATGGGACAGAAAATACAGAAGAAATGGACAGATTCCTAGAAAGGTACAAATTGCCAAAATTGAATCAGGAAGACGTAAAAATCCTGAACAACCCAATATCAATTAATGAGATTGAAAACGTTATTAAAAACTTACCAACAAAGAAAAGCCCAGGCACTGATGGATTCACAGCAGAATTCTATAAGACATGTAGAGAAGATCTAATGCCAACACTCCTCAAACTCTTCAATGAAATAAAAAAGGAAGCAATTCTCCCCAACACATTTCTGGAGGCAAGTATTATACTGATACCAAAACCAGAGAGGGACCCAACCAAGAAAGAGAGCTATAGACCAATCTCTCTAATGAACATAGATGCAAAGATACTCAACAAAATATTGGCAAATAGATTACAGCAAATCATACGGAAAATTATACACCACGACCAGGTAGGATTCATTCCAGAAATGCAGCGATGGTTCAATATTCGCAAATCAATTAATGTAATACACTATATTAATACAGTCAAAGACAAAAAACACATGATCATCTCAATAGATGCAGAGAAGGCTTTCGATAAAATCCAACATACATTCATGTTAAATACCTTAGAAAAAATAGGAATAGATGGCCTCTACCTCAATCTGATCAAAGCCATCTATAACAAACCAACAGCCAACATCATACTAAACGGACACAAACTGAAAACTTTCACTTTAAAGTCAGGAACAAGACAAGGATGTCCATTGTCACCACTCCTATTCAACATAGTTCTGGAGGCACTAGCCAGAGCAATCAGACAAGGGAGAGAAATAAAAGGAATAAGGATAGGAAAGGAAGAAGTCAAACTATCACTATTTGCAGATGACATGATGCTATACATGGAAGACCCAAAAACTCCACAAGAAAATTCCTGGAATTAATTGACAAATTCGGCAGCGTAGCCAGATACAAAGTCACCACCCAAAAATGAATAGCGTTCCTATACACGAACAACAAACAGACTGAGAGAGAAATTGAGGAAACCATACCCTTTACAATAGCAACCAAGAAATTGAAATACTTAGGAATCAATGTAGCAAAGAATGTGAACGATTTATTCAGTGAAAACTACAGTACTCTGAAAAAGGAGATCGAAGAGGATTTCAATAAATGGAAAAACATACCCTGCTCATGGTTAGGAAGAACTAACATTGTAAAAATGGCCATACTACCAAAACTGTTGTACAGATTCAATGCAATTTCCATTAAACTACCGTTAGCATACCTCACAGATCTAGAGAAAATATGCCTCAAATTCATCTGGAACCAGAAGAGACCCAGAATAGCAAAAGCAATCCTGGGCAATAAGGACAAGTCAGGTGGAATCAGAATCCCTGACCTGAAATTATACTACAAAGCAACTGTAATAAAATCAACCTGGTACTGGCTAAATAACAGACCTGAGGATCAATGGAACAGACTGGAAGATGCAACCACAACAAAAAACCCACTCAGCTACCTAATATTTGACAAAGGGGTCAACCAAACCCACTGGAAAAAAGAAGGCCTGT